>OZ034968.1:63055898-63253398 GCA_964030785.1 Siderastrea siderea
CGACATCGCCGTGAGTATATTCTTTTAAAAATTGTCATGTTTCGATCATCGATTCGAATTCGTTGTTAAAGACGAGATCCAGCTAGTTGTATCTTGTGTTTACTCGAGGATGTTGTTGATGATTGTAAGCAATGTATTCAAAATCGCTTCCTTGAATTCTTTCTCGAGTAGTTTTTAAATGCACAGGACAATGGACAATTAACTGGAACAATAATTTGCGAACTCGAAGTTTTGTGTCAAACTACTTCGACCATTTCAAGAAGAGACAGTATCGTATTAGTGAAATAGTGATATCTGTCACCCAGTTGACCATACTCAAGGAGAAAGCAACTGCTAATAACTGGTAATCTTCATGGCTCCTTTTGAGTTCATCTAACAAAACAAAAACGATTAATTCACTCCTTGCTCGCACAGAAAGCACAATAAAGAAAAAGCGCAATCAATCTCCTTTAACCCTGCTTATTACTCCATTACATTTGTCGTGGAATCGCCATGTGAGGCCATGTGAGTTAAAACGTGATACTCGCAATTGCGGGGATTTGGACCATTTTCGAACCTTCAGAAATTTGAAACTGTCGGGTCACTAAGGGTCACTATGGTACAAAGTTGTCCAAATACCTTTTAATTATTCAGATTTTAACTGTTTCTGTAAATTACTCAAGCATAAAGAGACCTATAATTAATTTTGTGCGACTCATTGAAGCGGTGGTAACGGATGGCGTGAGACCTTGTTATTCAAATTATCTAAAAAACCTATTTCTAATGTGCTACATTCAAAAGAAACAACACCTATTTTATATTGAAGGTTGTAAGTTTGTGTTTTGAAGTGTGCTATCCCCAGCAAAACGCTTTATCTCTGAACAAATCCAAAGCGAAAACAGGCAAAAACCGCCATGTGTCACAAGACATTCGCCATCTTCATGACATTGCATGAGGCAAAGGATTGTGGGATACTATTCGTTCTTCTTCTGGTCGAACACATGCCTTAGCCTCAGTGATCAAACGATTCTGCAGGGCAGCATTACCCCCAGCAATCTCTCTAGCAATGGCTTCAAGGCAGGGAAAGTGGCCTACCGCAACTGCATGCTGGACAGCTGATAATCGCTCAAAACATGTGAAAATCAGTGGCCCATCTCCTTCGAGGTAATAGGTGGCAGTTACAAAATGGACACCAGCATCCACTAGAACTGCAAGTTCTAACTTAAGTAGCTGTAATTCCTGTGGACTTTCGAAAATGTCCAGGAGATGCCGGCGAGTCTGCGGTGAGAGATTGTCGTTCTCTTGTAAGAAGGGGGCCACATCGCCAAAGTAATCTGATACTTGCTTCAGCACTTCCCACTTGCTCCACCAGCGCGTGTTACTGTGGGAGGACATCGACTTCCCAGTTTTCTGTTTCCAGAGAAGTTTCGCATTGTAGCTGTGGGCAAATAAATTCACCCAGTGGTGGAAGAATACATCCAGAACCTTGAACACAAAGTTGGAACCCACATTATTGATAGTATGGGAGAAGCAAGTGATATCCATAATCGTTGGATAAAAGAATAACAGTTGCTTTATGGCATTGCCATTTACTGAGGCGCCATCTCTCATTGCAGCCAAAATCATATCTGGCTTGAAACTGTTATTAACAGCCATACATGTCATCAGTCTCTGGGCCAACTCGTTACCCTTGAGAGGCTTAGCAAGAACCTCTAGCCGTAAAAGGCGCTGGGTTGGTCTGAAATCTTGCTGAACATACCGAACCACAATAGCAAGGGCTTCCCCTAGTCGTGCTGTACCATCAAATATGATGGAGGCTTCTGTAACAACGTTGAGCTCGGCTTTCAACTTCTCTTTCTCCTTATCTAAGACAGCAGGTATAAGGTCATTCATGTGACTTCTTGAAGTTAACCTTTGTCCATACTTTTCTAAGAGGGGGCGCAAAATGTCAACTTTCGAAATAGGTATTCCTGCCAAAAGGAGAGTTTCCACTACCTCAAAACGAAAGAGTCTCAGGTTGGCCGGCAATGCAGTACCACTTGCATTTTCTTGCTTGTCTTGCCTCTGCAAGCACTGGAAAATGGCCTGACTCTCTTTTCTGTCTGCAGTGATTCTTGCAATTCCAGCCAGATGCTTCTGCGACTTCATATGTCTGTCAACTGAGCTTTTCTTCAGGGCGAGTATCTCGTGACAAGCATTGCATTTCAACTGTCCTTTGACGAACTCTAAATGTTGACCAGGGTGGTCTCGAATCCTGTCCCAAACCGACGTTTTACTGTTGAGATTCTTGTGCTCACGACTCGCTTTATATTTCCCATCATTAACTATAATCTTTCGCTTTCGGGAAATGGACGCTTTTGCCGGTTCTGATAATGAAGCGCCTCTACTTATGGCAGTTTCTATGGGATTTTCTTCGATTTCTTCGCCACCCAGGGTGCATTCCGTGTACGTGCCACGCCGAAGATACGCCAAGAGGTTCGAAGCTGTACACCAAGCGGCCGCTGAGGCGCTAACGCCAGGAAAATGCTGCGCCAACCTCGTCCCCAGTCCCCAAGCTAGGATCTCTCCTCTTCCTGCTACGAATGCGAAAGAGAGGCGAAGTAACGAGGACAAGAAAGTTGATGGACTAAAAACTTATGGTCCGGTTTATTTGTTAATGTTAATAATTACTAGTACAACTTTCTAACATCACTACAAACTGAAGACAATTCTTCCTCGGGCAACTAAACTGTGAGGCTTTGTTGCCGAAAGGGCAACTAACTTAAAAACTTAATGTCGACCCTGATTAATTACTACCTCTCTTTGAAAACGACTTTAATTCGATACGATACAACAACAGCTAATCAAAAAAAGCAATACATTGAATAAACCAAATGCTGCATTCATTTCACAAGCAAAACATGTTCGATTTTTTTCTTTCAACCTTTTATAGTTATGGTCTTATGGATCGCACGTGTCACGTTTGTTCGCGAGAAGTGGGAAACGCCCATTCTTGCATCAAGTGCAAAAAGTTTATTCATATCATCTGTGGTACTCCGGAGGGCGAAGAAGGCTATGGCCAGAAAGTCACGTGTAACATTTGTCGCGAAAGAGGTAAGTTTGATAAATGAATTAATTCGAATTTTTAACATTTACAAGGGTCTGCCCTTTTGTCCCGTTTTACGGTGTCAAGTAAAATAACCCATCTTTTTGTGATTTGAATAAAAGGAACTACTGAGACTACCCTCGAGCCTGACGTTAATCATGGAAAAAGCAAAGTGCAGTCCACTGAACTAAAGGAAAAAGACAACACCTTGAAGGTAGGCTCGAAACGACGGGTGACGTCACTCATGTGGAACTGGAAAGAAAAGCCTCCGCAACTAAAACGAAAGATCCTGTCCCAGAAAAGAAACAAAAGTTTCCCTCTAAAAACAAGCCTGAAAATATGCCAGAAAAGTATTCCTGCCTCCAGTGCTTGGAAATTTCACTGCGTGGTAAACGAGACGAAAAGTTCTCTTCTTTGTGTAGGAATGACCCTTCCAGTCTTAACAGGCATAAAGCCAGATGGCACAACACTGATGCAACGAATGTGTGCATCGTCGTTCCGGCTTCCGCACCTGAGGTGAAAGCACTGCGAAACCGGTATGCCAAGTCAAGAGCAGTGAATATAGATGCCTTGTCAAGTAGACCATCTGTACCCATTGGTGCCCTAGACGAAAGTTCTACTCCTCTTAACAAACCAGAACGACCTGCTGTGAAGATTAGTTCAACTGTAGAACCTGAACCGTCTTCCCAGGATCCTAAAGAAAGCATTCCATCATCCATAGGAGCTCCCATGAGCCAGGCAACGATGTTTTCATACAGTAGACCCGCAGAGGAAAGTGGCTCTTCAAAGGAAGTTACCTTGACGACTGTGGTAGAGGCTATTTCCAGTTTATCTCTGAAAGTCGAAAATTGGGGTAAATACCATGCAACACTGGAGCAGCTAGCATTCGAAGACGACGATGTCCGAAAAACTGTCTTGGTAATGGAGGAAACTAAGAATATACGCCAGTTAGCAGACGTGTCTGAAACTATTCAATTTTTTTACGACGAGGAATCAGAAACTGCTGTCCTTCGTTGCTTGCCTTGTTTCAAGATGCATCTGGCAGCTAGGCCTACCCTTTCTGACCTTAGTCCATTCCAAGTCCATCGCATTATTAATTCCTCAAGCAACGGCACGCTTGGCACTGGCATTTTATTAAATAAAGATACCACCCGTCTACTTATTGAAGGACAACCAAACCTGGTACAGGCAGAAAAAAAAAGGCATCGATCATCTTTGCCTGATTGGCGATGGTTCCAAAGTCCACCAGCGTGCAATGAAAGCATACCAGCAAGAGTTAGAGATGTTGAAGAAAAAAACAGCAGCTACCAGAAACATCTTTCGAGCCGCAATCGCTGCCTTAAAGCTTGGAGCAGTTGCCAGACATTTTGAGATGTACTCTCTTTTCTTGCTTGTTGCTCAGTTGACATTGGGAATATTGGACACGGTCGCAACAACTTCAATGACATTCTTTATTGCTTAGAGAAAACAGTCAATGGTAGAATCAACGCCTGGTTAAATCAGCCCCTGCCCTCAAATCAATTGCCGCCGCACATATGGGCCACAGTGGATAAAGGTACGCCGTCCCGGACAACAAATCAAGCCATTCTTGTCGTAGCCCGCTGCGAAACTGGTGTTCCTTGCCCAATTCCTGTTGCTGCTCCAAGTGTGTACACAGAACTGGAACAAGCCTCGTACGATGTGCTGGCTGAGGTTCTCCTCAAAGCAATAGAGGAGAATTTTTCGAAGGAGGTGCTTTCAAGACTCTGTGGCATTGCAGCAGATGGTCCATATCAAGCAAGTTCATTTCGTAGAAAGCTAGTCGAAGCTTTGAACATCGTGGAAACTGGGGTCAGTCAACTAGCATTACCTGTGACATGGGATGCCGCTCATGTGTTGAATTTAGGGGTGGCTGGAGTTAAGGATTCGAAATCACCCAGTGGGTTCTTCTTCCAAAGATTTCTGAAGAGATGCAACGTCTTTAATAACATTTTGGCTAATGGCAAAGGGTTTGCCTTCGTGCAACTTGTAGATCAATCAGCCAGAAGACCCGTTGCTTACGCTGGTCAGCGATTTGCTAGTTCCTCCTATGAACAGTGGCTGAAAATCGAAAAGAGCTACGGATCGTTCTGGAAAGCGTTTGACAAGTTGTACCCTAATCGAGATGAAGATGAAGAGCTGCAGTATATGATCGCTGGATCAGACTGTAGCCGATCTCCTAGCTTGTCTGGATATACATGAGCCCATCGTCGACGTAATGTTACGTGTTAAATCACTCGACACTCCTGTATGGAAGCTGAAACTCTGGTGGCCAAAAGTCAAATCCAAGTTGACAGGAGCAGCCACTGGTGATAAAGTGTATTTCCCCGGACTGCAGCAGGCTGGAGACCTCAAGCCTGGTGGCGAGTACAAAGGCGTAGAGCTATTGGAGGGCTGGCTTATGTCAAAAGACGAGGGCAAAGAAGCAGGAGGAAGTCGATTTACGTGGAAGTTGCGAGAAGAGAACGAGATTAGAGAAGACCATAAACGTCTTGCCTCAGACCTGGTTGCTACTCTAGATAGAAGAGTGAAATCTGTTGTGTCAGATAGTTCCTTGTCAGTACTTCAAGTTTTCGGTGCAGCTGCTTTAGTCAGTTTGCACTGTGGCTCTTCATCAGATGGGGTGGTGAAGTTGGTAGTACAAGATGGTGAATACGAAACCTATGGTGTAGAAGCATGTGAAGCTGTATTAAAAGTTGCGTCAAAGATGGAACACATCCAGAAATCTGGAATGGATTTCGACCCACGCTTAGCATTCCGCTACATGTCTCGTCTGAAAGAGGCTGTCAAGGCGGGTATCTGGGACGGATTATGTCCAGACTGGTTCATAGTGCGAGAGACTGACACCCTAATGAAGTCCCAAGATGTCCAGTTGGTCAGGTTTGAGCTTGCTCCCTCAGATACACTGGATACGTTCTTCACGATGAAGTTTGCCAATGGCAAACAGCACAACGTGCGTTTGCACGAACAGAACTTTTACAGTTCCTTTTATGCCAGGGAGGACCTGTATGGTATCGCAAAAGCTCCGTCATGTGCTATACTAGACATTGTCCTAGCTAAAGGTGGACCAGAGGCTATCGCAGAAAGCTATTACAGTGCCATGAGAGCTCAACAGCAATCGGGGGGCCAGTCAAATGAAGCACTTGCTAGAAGAACAAAGCTGAACTGGTGTCTGCCGTCCTTAAACAAGTGTGACGATATCATCAAAGAGAGTGTCTCAGTGTATCTCAAAGGAGATGACAATATCAGAGCCCACAGGCAAAGAGCTTTTTTTGTCGAGGCACGAGAATCATCACTTAGTGTCAAAAGTAATCGATCGAGTTAACTCAGACTTAGGTCGTTGTCCATTTCTCGCCGAGCAGTAAACCATTAGGTGATACTCCCTCAGTCAGTTGTTTGTTTTTCCAGTAGGATAAAACAATGGAAATAGTTTATGTCAATTTTGTCGTTTTCACCCCCTCTGGTGACTTCCTGATGCTGCTGCATGAAATGAATAGTAACAAGCAATAAAGAATACACAAGTATGATAACCTTTCAAGCAAATGGCAAGCAAGTCAGAGGAATCGGATTAGAGTCACTTATAGTTGGCGTCTCGTTGATAGTTTGATACGACAGTTTGGTACTTAAAGATTGCCTCGTTGCATTAGTCCGGTAGAAACATTCAGCACAGAGAAACCAAATGTAAGCTTTATCTGCAAAATACAGATAGAAGTATATTTTATTATTTATCCATTGTTTAACCTCAAGAGTGATCAGCATCAAATTTCGGCTCATCAAGTCAGTGTATTATAACACGTACAGGTCATGAGAACTTAGCAACTGATCACCAAAGATGAATTGTCTTGAGGTTTGAAAAAGTTCACCCAATTAGTTATCAATAAAATCTATGGAGACCAGAGAAGAGAGTGTGTGTAATGACGCTGGGGCTTAAAAGGGTTAAAGGGGCTATGTCACGCTATTTTAGCATCTTTTAAAAAAGCTAAAAAGTGTCTTGGCATCAATTGAATTCCAAAAATAAGGGTCTAGCTTTGTTATTAAAGACTACCTTACGCCACTGAAACTGTTTCCTGTCGTCTGTTGCTACCGATGGCAAGGATGGAAATGGATTGAAACTTGAAAAAATTGGGCCAATTTTTTCAAGTTTTGACGCTATGTTCTCAAAAATCACCAAAAAAATATTATGGTTAGCTCTGCCTAATAAAATTCATTTGATATCTTCCTTATAGTTTTACAGGAGCATTTTGTGTTTGAGTAAAGGCATTAGGTTATGATTTTAACAAGAATTGACCTAAAATAGCAAAATCCTCGTGACATAACCCCTTTAAGTAAAACACAAGGAATAAATTAATTGCAATGGTCCAACCATTTTCGAGCTACCATGAACAGCTCACTTTTTGCCAAATTTGCACAAGCATGAAACGTGCCAGTTTGTCTAGACAACTCATTGCTGCAAATGTTTCTGCGCTTGCATTTTCGAAATTTTACGAAACATTCCAGCAACACAAGTGTGTACATTCAAATTGTTCCTTGTCACTTTATAGAAAAAAAATTAAACAAGTTTTCTAGTTTTATGATTGCAGCGTGGATTTCAGGCAAAAAAATTCATAGTAAATTTCTGAATTACTTTATACGTTTATCTACAACCTTCACAGAGATTTCAGTTGCCCGACCGGGCAACTAAGATCCCAAACTTTCTTGCCCTGATTCAATTTTTAGTTGCCCCGGGTAAGCGGACAACTGTTAATGTCCAGCCCTGGCTAATGAAATATTGCACACATAAGGTAATTTTCTTCGTATTCTGTCTTGAAAGAAACCCCGAAAATGCAATTATGAAAGCTGTACCATTAAAAAAATATCAAGAAGCTACTCACAGTTTGTAATTTCATGGAAATGCAGTTTTTTTTTTCTGAATTATTTTGATCCGCAAGTTGAATTTTTCGTTTTTACTAACTTTTCATTTAGCAAAACCTACTTCAGTAATGCTACAGTGGTAACAGTGAGTCTGTGGCTCTTTCTTTCAGTGTTTTTGTTGGCTTCATCAGTTCGTCCTTGACAAATGCATCTTCGAAATCTTCGAGACGTCTCAATCTTTCACTCGCTGAATAATTGGCTGTTTTTTAATTGTAATTTCATTGTTCTAGGTCATCCGTCATTGTGAACTGTTTGCAGTTTTTTATTTTGAATGAGCCAAGCGAACGAAATCGACGGGGCAAAACGCTGCCATTCATTCATCATTCCAAATGGCACAACGGAAGGGGAGTGACATTGCGACACCTGATTGACATGTCTTCACACATAAAATTATCGTTATGTTACACGACGTAAAAAACACAAGACGCATAACACTTAACGGGGAAGAAAACAGCTATTTCCCAAATTTTTCTTCAAGCTGATACAATCCCACTAAAAATACCAACACGTAAGTTTACTTAGGCTCACACGGAAATTACTTTAATTGCAGAGAACAGCAGTTTACCTTGTTGAATAGGAACAGTTTCCTCCACTGCCTTCACTTGCATCTCATATCATGTACCTTTGCAAAGTGAGAACTTCACGCCCCAGTAAGCAATTCCGTCCCAATCCCATTCATATTGGCGGACTTCTCCGGAAACAAATACGTTTGTCTGTGAGTTGTCATTGGTAGATTTCGATCCGCATTTATTCTTTATATACTGCAGCGTTTGTTCAGAGTTCACAGACGATCAACGATGGAGGCGATCAACGCCATTCGTGATGAGCGCTTGGCTCTTGCCGATATTTTTCAAGAGCGCCGAGAACAACTGCTAGATGTGCTCAAAACCATTCCGTCCGTCACTCTTGAAGACTTAGACACAGTGCTACAACAATACTGCAGCATAAGAAGGGACGTCATTTTCATGATAGAGAGCCTGGACGTTATGGAGGAGGAACTACGAGAAGTTTCTAATTAATTTTAAACGGCTCTCCTCGCAGCCACGCAAAACGGCTCTTTTCAGGGCCACAACACAAAGAACAGTCATGACCTCCATCATTCTTTTATTTTTTTATTACGTTTAGCAGAGTTTTACAGAGAGTTAAATTTGTAAATTACAATTGTTTAGCTGTTCCACTTTTGTTATTGCACGTCTGCAAGGCAGCTTACCAAGGCAAATGTTTGGAGAAAGTCAAAAGGTGGTAACCCAATAAGGTCGAAATCAATCTCGTACCCAGAGTCCTCAGGCTTTTTGGTCAGCGGGTGGAAACCAAGAGGCCCGAGGACTCTGGGTAAGAGTCAATCTGGTACCCAGAGCCCTTGGTCACCCGGCGACCTCCCGCTTTCCAAGAAGCCTGAGGACTCTAGTCGCCAACCGCTGATCAAGGAGCCCGTGGACTCTAAATCCAGAGCCAGAGATGGTGAAATCCGGGATATCACTCGGTGCCCACAAGTTTATTTTAACGCTAAAAATTTTCACTCACGTGCACTCGGCAGTCTCGGCTACACGCCAACGTACAATATCGTTAATATGAGGTAAGCTTACACCCTCGGCTCCTACGCCGCGCTGGCTCGGTCTTACGCCGCTTTACGCCAAAGACCACGATTGTACGCCAGTACGCCGAGAGATTTGGAAACCCACGCCGAAGATCTTCCGAGAAATGTACGCAGAATGCAGCCTGGTTCGCCACTCGACGAAGCATCCGCCATTTTGATCTGGGCAGACAGATATTCCATATAAGGCGTTAGATTAGTTATTAACTAGTTCAACAGCCCACAGGCTACCGAATATTTGTAGTTACCGACGTACCACAGGAATGGATACCCAATCAAATGTCGAAATCACCAGTTTTAGCCTAGTTGAGATATTATTTGTAGTCAAGGGAACTTGAAATTGCTATATAAAACAAAAAATCCAGTAATTTGCTTCAAATAAGCTAGAAATTGGCTTGTTTACCAAAAAAGTTGTCAGAAGATGCTCTTTGGCCAAAAAAGTGCTCTCTGATCAAAATAGTGCTCCCAAAGCCAAATTGCGCTAAAAAAGTGCCGAGCACAATCTGGAAAGGCCTAGGTTTCGCAGTCGACGGTAGACATCTTCAATCAAAACACAAGGAAACGCGACTGAGGTGAGCCTCTGACGTCACAAGCTATTAAATTGCGCAATCACCCAGGAACACGTTTTCAGTAATGGCGGACACATTTTACGCGACTTTGGAGCTAAAAAATATTAGGATGGAAGGTTTTTTGTTCAGTTTTCTGGAGAAATATGAACAAAACGCGATATTCTGCGACAGAATTTGGCCGAAATAAACCTATGAATTTTCGTCCCAGTGGCACTTCAACATCAAACTGTTTGCCTGATACTCAACAAACCTTCCAGAATAGGATTATTTTGTAGTGCTTTTTCACGACATCATTGATTTCGTTATGAACAAATAGAAGACGTAGTGGCCATATTTGAACGTAGTCTTCTGAGGTAGTTTTCTGTGCACGTGCCCACAGTCTCTTGCTCTGTGTCAAACAGTCCGGATTGGTATGTCACAGAGTTGACGTTCTTTTTGTCGCTTTTGCCTGGGTTTTCGTCAAGTACCGTATTAAAGGGCTAACATATTTTATAGCCTTTGCTCTCGAAAATAATCGATCATACATCAACGCCTAAACAGAGACCAAACACTGCCAAGCGAAAGAAGAGGTTTCTAGGTATATTTTGATAACATCGTCGTCCATTGTCGTCTTGCCTACACATACTGCATCGTTGAGCAGTTGTCAATCAAAACGCATGCGTTTGGTAGCAACATCAGCATTTATTTCTACATAGACATGAACAGATCTTGAAGACCATGTATCCATTGCATTTTACAACTATCAAGCTACAAGGCAGCGAATTTCTTTTTTCAATTAACAGCTTTGCCCTACACAACAAGACCTCAAGGTGGGATATGGGATTTTTATGACTAAAGTTCACCAAAATCAGCAGATCTTTGCCTGCCGTACGATCGCAAAGTATATGAATGTAGAGCACGTGCATGGCATATAAACTAGAAGTCAGAAAAACAACATCATGAAAAATATGAAACATGATTTTTCGCACTTTATCACAAGTACAAATCATGCACTGAAAATTGAAAGCCGAACCACAATTGTCGCTGACAATAATCGGATGGTGCCCATTTATTACTTGCATTAGGCAATTCAAAGTTCCAACCAACTTCTGACAACCGTGAAACTAAGACTGATTTGCGACTACCCAAATGCACACTACCCCTTGGTCTTGTCGTGTAAGCTCCCGGGTGTAAGTTTGAGTTGATCCCACAACCTTAATTGAAATCACCACAACCTTCGAGTGTTGAGCCCTAAATATACTCAGTACATTCTGCATAAGGCGTCCTGCAAAACGCCTGCTTCAAAACAACTAACGTCACGGATCAGCACAGAAAATAATCATTGGACTTATTAACCCTCCAAAACGCCTGAAATGTCTGTCACTCACAAACTGTTGCTGGGAGGACATTGTTAACTGATAAATCACATTTCCTTCTAATAACATGTGATAATAAGTTTTTCGGCTCTCTTGACTATTTCTGCAATACCTTTGTAGCGCTCTCAACTCTGGGGGAACACACGCTGGCTGCGGAAGTCCAGGATCTGTTACAGGAATATTATCCTCCGAGACAAACTAGAACAGGCAGACTTGGGTCCAACATACAGTTTAATCCAACAAACGTAGCCAAAGAATATTTTACAAAGCACTTCTATTTATGAGGAATAACAGGATTACATCATACCCTCAGAAAGTCTTAACAAACGTTAGATCCTGTGTTTCAGAAAGCACGATTGGTTTAAGCGGAATTTAACTTTTACAACATTAATCACTTTCAAAACAAGGCAGGTAGAGAACAGTTATACAAAAGGCAAGTGCGGGTTCCGTTACACTTCAACGCTAATTAGAGTTATGATCCACGACAAAACAACAGGTGCCTGCTACGGTTAATGAACTGGAACATTAACCTGCTACTTCCAAACTAAAATAATAACTTCTATGTTGGAATTTTCTATGTTTTTCTCAGCGAAAGCGAATAAATAAAATCAAACTAAATCATCGTAATTTCTCTCCTCACAAACATATTGCTGCATATTATGTTTTGCTTTAACACATCCTCTCTGTCGCCTTAGTACGATTGGAAATTGTCGGGAGATTTGAATCTTTTTGAGGACTGTTTCTCCCCTTTCCCCATTTTTTTGTCTTGAACAGGACCCGACATGCCTGCTGTGTCCTTGCCACTGAAAAAGAAGGAAGGAACGCATAGGAAACAAACACACACACCGGTATCATTGTTTAGTCATTCAAGAAAAAGATACCAGTCGACAAAGAAACGGTCCTGAATCGTCATTTAAGATCACAAATAAAAAGGTGGCGTGGATGATTCAAATGCTGTGTCCTGTTTTTTTCAGTTCAGTGTTACAAGGCCTTTTAAAGGGATTTTTGTGTGAGCTAAGACAAGGTGATCTGCTCGGATTCTTAAGCTGAAAATTTAAGTCAGAAAATTAATTCGAATTTCCGAGACGATAAAGGTCTTCCGAGGAGGTATTTACCGAAATGATCCGTTGGGTGCCCGTGACTGATGATATGACGAACCTTTTAAAAATATGTACACGAAATAACGAACCCTTTGCTGTTCTGCCTTAATGTCATATCTGTCTTACTATTTAAATTTGCCACCACCATATCCACAATTTTGAAAGAAAATTCTCTTAGTTGAGTACTATTGTACTGTAATGACCGTAAAACTTGTGATAGCGCGATAATTGTTATGCTCTTAAAACTACGTACAAAAACATGGTGAAAAGATCTAAGGAGGCAACTGAAAACTAAGAATTTAAAATCAATAGCGCCTCATATTTATCCCTACCCATCTGACTCTTATATTAGTCTTCGATTGAGAGCCACAATCTTAATGAAAGTATCAGGTTCTTTACTGTCGCCTTGCAGATAATTACAGAGAATCATGACTTTCTTCGTTGTCATTTTCACCAGCCGTAGTCGTAGCCGCAACCGTAATCGTCATAGTCGCAAAAGTAATCTTCACGTTCGAAACGGTGCTACCTGTTTCTTCGAACGTCCTCCCGGCGCTTTATCTCCTTGCAAACCCTACATTTCTGTTCTCCGTTTCTCAGCTGATTTGCACTGAACTCTTCCCGCGGAAACAGTCGATGACAACGGGTACATTCAGTATTGGCGGGCGCAAACTGTAGAGCTCCTTTCTCTGGAATAATGTCAAGTGGAAGTAACGCATTCATTTCGTAGCCATCGAAAGACCTTGTGGTTCGGCCTCGGTACATGTCAACATACCTCTCAGATGCAACTCTCAGACGAGCCTGTTCTCCTCTGTTGACATCCTTCATCTTGTCGTACAAATTGAACATGGCCATTGTATCGACGATGCAGTACTGTATCAGCTCATCTGACAGAGGTCTTTTTTTCCATACTTGCTTGTCGCGCTTTAACAACCTGCTTCCCGCATCCTTCATTTTCATGAAAGCTTCATCCTTGACGTATAACTCGATGCAAAGACGAAACCCATAGATGCTCTCTACTTCATCTGTTCTCTGGCTGCGTCGTTTATGCTTCGTGGATAACTGACTGGAACCTGTGGCGGTGTTTTCACGGCGGTACATGACTTCAAGCAGCTGAAGATCCAAGACTCCTGACAGTTTTACTTGAAATTGGTGCCAAAGAGCATCTGAATCCTCACGGCAATCAAACATCAACTTCTCACGAGACTTGTCTTGGAGGATCTCGCCAAGTCCACTATTGAACACAGTTTGTCCTAATTTGAGGACATCAAATATGTAGACTTTCTCCTCAGATGCGACTGTTATAACCGTAAGCTCTCCCTTTCTGGTCAACGAAACACCTTCGCAATCAACGGCTAGAAGGGTGTTTCGTTCCATTTTTTCTCTGAGCTCAAAGATAGCTTCCTTGAGCCTGGGTTCATCTTCGACTAGTATGTAATCATTTGCGTTCTTGCACGCCATTTTATGAAGACGATTTCTATTCCAGCGAAGGTAGACTTTTTGCGAGCTCTCCTTTATTTCTGACGCGGTTAGTTCTACGAGCTTCTGGCGAGTTTGAAAAATTTAATTTTCATTTCCGCTTTGGCAATCCTGTTTAACCTGTTCCTCTAATTCTACATTTAAATTGACTCGTGAAATTGACACTTTGCCAATCCTGTTTGAACCTGTTCTGCTCATTCGTCAGTCAAACTGACACGTCATTTTGAAGACTACATATTGACCCCCCCCCCCTTGGAACAAGCGTTAGGGTTAACGAAAACGTAAACACCCTGATTACCTCCATTTAGTATATGAAGGTTATATATTCACCGCGCTACCCGGTAAATATAGCATTTCAAGGCGCGGCTGCTAAGCTAAGTTACTTTTTTTTCGTGTTGTCTGTCAAGTTTTAGCCCCCCCCCCCCCCCTTTTTTTTTTTACTTTTTGATGTCCACGTCTCAAAATTATACGTAAACAATTATTCGCCTCAGGCTCAGTAAATATTGGCTAATATTTACTTCCCGTCGGGGTCGGTAAATATTCGCCAATATTTACTTTGCCTTCGCCGAATAATTGTTAAATAGTCGCAATACTTTAAAATATTCCATTAAGCCGCCGGTGGGGGATGGAGAAGGGGTGGGAGGGAGAGCACCAGTAAACAGTGTCGGCAAAACGGAAATGGAAAGTGAAGTCTTGGAACTCAGTAATTTAAAAGAGAACTTCTTGGAACTCAGTAATTTTAGAGAGAATTTCTCGGAACTCACCCGTCTGAAATTTCACAAATCATAAAATACTTTCTGCTCGAATACGAATCGCGCTCATAAAATGGCTTGCAAAAACGCAAAGGACTACATATTAGTCGATGATGAACCTAGCTTTAAGGATGCTATCTCCGAGCTCAAACCGGAAACTGGAGCGAAAAACTCTTCTAGCCGTTGATTGTGAAGGCTTCTTTTCTTGTTAAGCAGAAAGGGAGCACTTATAGTCGCAACTAAGGAGAAAGTTTACATATTCGATGTGCTCAAATTAGGACAAACTGTATTCAGTGGTGGACTTGACGAGATCCTTGAAGACAAGTCCCGGGAGAAGTTGATGTTTGATTGCCGTCAAGATTCAGACGCCCTTTGGCATCAGCTTAACGTAAAACTGACGGGAGTCTTGGATCTTCAGCTGCTTGAAATTATCTAACGCCGTGAAACCACAGCTAACCATCGGTCTTAGGCCTACTCTGGGACTTTAAGTCGCCGTAACTTTGGGCGACTTAGGGCGATTTCAGGCGATTTTAGGCGACTTATGGCAATTTTGGGCTACTTAAGCGAGTTTAGGCACCTTAATGGCAATTGTAGGTAAGTTGAGGGTGTATTCCAATTGGCCCTGGCCCAACCAGAAACCCCGAGGACCAAGAGCTCTCCTTTGCAAGACCTCCGCCCCCACACCCTCTTTTGATCAATGCAGCAAAATAAGTTTGAACGTGGGCAGGTAGTGAAGCCTCAGCCATCATACATTCACATTTTAGACTGCGGGCCTTATCATCTGAACAAGGTCTCATGCCCAGATCTTATTATTGACACTCAGCTTACTAATATAACATTAAACAGACTTGAAGTAAATCAGTCAATTCCAAGGTGTGATGGTTTACTGGGAATTGAACAGAGTATGCTTTATGCCCACAAAGGAAATGACCACAACTGGAATTGCCTGATACATAATTCATCTAGTTGACACTATAGAATTTCTATTTCTTATATTGACCACTGAACTAAAAATACTGCAATAATATAACAATAACGGTCATCATATCGGTCATGATTATATTTTCAAATATATACCTGATTGAAAAAACGTTGTCAGGAGAAGACCACAAACCATCAACGATACGACCCAGTGGTTTACTGGGAAACATCTGAACTATTTACTGATTTGCATTTTGAAAGCCGTTCACTTGAATTGTTTGTCTGTTTTGATATCACACTTTGTGCGTCCGTCACTCATGTACCCGACAGTGAACGAATGGACTTTGTTCTACCGAAGAGATTTCCAGCAAAAATTCTTTAACTCAAGTACGGGTGCAAACTTTGGCAAATTTCGCACTGTGTAGCGCTTAAATTGGTCCTTGTTGGCCAATTTGGCCACTTTCAGGTAGGCTTGCACGGTTTCCAGTGCCACGTGCAACTCGCTGCGATCAACGTCAGTCACAAGAGAACAGGCTTGAATTTTGAATATGCAAATGATAATGTACATTTACCCAAAAATCGTTTGGGTCTTATCGTCAATGGTTTATGCTTTTCACCCGGCAACGTTTTTTCAATTTGGTGTATACACATCAACAGATGAGATGACATGCGTAAATGCAATGCTATGTTGCCTACGCTGGAAACATAAAACTCAGTTTTGGTAACCTTCCAGAACACTCAAGGGTACTCCAAAACAGCTTGGGTCTTTTCAGAAACTACAAATTGTAATCAATTGGCTGCTTTCCCGTCATTTACAAAATACTCCACGAACGCTTTTGGAAACAAAGGATAAATTTCTCCGCAATGTCAGGGTGGTAAAGGGGTTATACGTGACGTGTGATTTGAGCAAAAAGCAGCTCAAGTATCGCCGTGATCCGTGAATTCGCATTCTAGCATGGTGCTGGATCTCCATATTTTAAAGACCGTGATTCGTGATTCCGTCCGAAAATGTTCGTGAAACCAAAACTAACTTATTTACTAAAAATCAACTTACAACAGTCAATAAACGTGATGAACGTTGTTGCTTCTGTAACATGTCACAAGTCAGACAAATACATTTTAAATGGTATCTACACATGTCTACATGTCTTCAGAGCCCAGCAAGTCGAGTCGAGTTCGCCATTCTTCGGGCAACGGAGTCTGGAAAAACCTCCAGCCACCCACTGCATAAAGAAAAGTTTAATGTTCGCCATCCGAAAGCTAAGGCATCATGAAAAAGTTGCGCAATTTCAAGCAGCATGTCATTCAGTTTAAGGGTCTCACTGACTTACGTTTAGCAAAGGTTTAATGAAAATGTCGACATTACAATTGCTCGTGTAGTAAAATTGCCGGTGTTGGCGGGAGTGAGACCGATTCTTTACGAACCCAGGAGGCGTGGAAACACGAGTTTCCAAATCTTACTGATAGGAATGGAAATTGATCTGAATACAATGAACAGCCTTGGAGAGAAGCAGAAACGAATGAGGTTGCAATAAACTTTCTTTTAGAAACAATTCGCACTCGATCAGGAAAGGCAATCACCTTGTCAAATAAAGCATTGTCGTCCTACTAATGAAGGTAAGAACAGTTCAATCAGAAAATAAAATGTCTACGGCATTCAGCCTAGGAGAGACACCTCGTTCGCGTTTCTTAAAGGACACTTTAAAGACTGATTTTGTGTGAAGAACGGCGTTCTCTTGATCTATTTCATGCGTTTGAGGTTCTTTTTCCATACTCGCAGCTCCCCTAAAAGACTGTGTATTAAAAACTAAACGCAAAGCAAATTAATCAGTCAATTAGGCATAATTTTTTTTTTCAATGGTGTATGTTAAACACGTGATTCGTGAAATGTTTCAAAAAACATACGTGATTCGTGATTCATGATCAGAACCCCCCTTTACAACCCTGCAATGTGACTTGGCTCTGAATTTCTCCATCTCCACCTTTTCATACTGCTGCAAACGCGAGTATCATCTTGAATGCCGAATCACCAGCTCAACAAAAAGTAAGAGTTCTGGAACAGGCTATGGGTACCCCTGATAATTGTAAGTCACGCATTACCGCATTCGTAGAAAAATTCGATCGCATTTAAGTACAAATAGGTACCAACTGTCACGAGACGGCACTAATTAAACCAATTGTACCAACTCCAACGGGATTCCACTAATTCAACCAACCGGCTTCCAGCTGTAACGGGATTCCACTAATTGAACCAATTGTACCAACTGTAACGGAATTGAACCAATTGAACTGTCACAGAATTACACTAATTTCGACTAATTGAATCAATTGTACCAACTGTAGCGGAATTGCACTAATTGAACTAACTGTAATGAGATGGCGCTTATGGAACCAATTTAGTCCCATGTCAGGCACTGCAAGACATCGCTCTAGTTTTGCAACCTCGTCCCCAGGGCCTTCTCCTCGTTCAAAATGGCGTTCGGAGAAACCCCTGGCCAAGGCTGCTGAAATACTCCAAGAATCGGGGAGTATTTTGTCACGTGACACATGATGAAATGGCTTTTTCAGAGGTTGTTTTCAGCGTCTGGCGGCCGTGTTTGTTTTTTTACAATCTGAAACCGTTGATCTAACGAAACGAAGACATTTCATCTTGTTTACGTGACAAAACTCTAACGAAATTTTGGAGCCATTTTGGCAGCCTTGGCCAGGGGTTTCTCCGACCGCCATTTTGAACGAGGAGAAGGCCCTGGGGACGAGGTTGCCAGTTTTGTTGAAAACCGAAGAATGGGGCCTCAAGACGTAGTGGCCATTTTTGAGCGTGGTCTTCTGGGGCAGTTTCGATGGACGTGCCTTACAATCTCTTGCTCTGTGTCAATTTTCACTTGAAGGGGTGGAAAATGGAAAACGGTTCGGATTACTGTGTCACAGAGTTGACGTATTTTATGGCCTTGGATCTAGAAAATAATCGATCATACATCGACGTTATCTACAATATAAGGAACAGAGATCAAACACTGCCAAGCGAAAGAAGAGGTTTCTACGTATATTTTGATTACTTAGACTGTGCCATCGTCTTCTATTGTCGCCTTGCCTACACATCATACATCATTGAGCAGTTGTCAATCAAAATGCATGCGTTTGATACAAGGAGGAAATAAAGGTCCCCCCATTGTGCTTTGCGTGAAATTCAATAGGTTCGTTCTCGACAGTTTCCTAAAAGGTTGTTCTTGGCGCGTAAAATAGTAGGATTTTGCTTGGATTTTTATCATTCTTCAAGGTCGATATTGGCAATTCTTTTGTTTTGCATTTGTTTTTGGTTATTTAAAGTTCCCATAGCCGTAGAATTTCTAAACACATTCGTGGTCTGTGCTATTTTTCCAAGCCGTTCGTTGGGAGCCATTTGGCGTGAAGACGCCATTGTGTACGTTTTGTCCTTCGGCAAAGGTATGTTAAATTCCATTTCTTTTGCAATGTAATGGATACATTAGCCTTTTGAAGATTCCAACCTCTGCTTTAAAGGTTAAAGAACGGTAGCAAGCGCGATGTACCCTAATAAATGTACTCACAATTTCAATGAGTAAGGACCGAATTTAAATTACTCAAAAATTGGCGCCAACCGTCATTTTCCTCGACCAGTGCCACAGCAGCGAGATGCTTTTGATTGCTAGGCCTCGCAATGTTAGACATGTTACTGCTGTTACTGCAGCTTATCGGCAGCTGTTCGCTTCCTTGGCACGTTTTTGTCTGTAATAAGGTTCATTCTTGTGATATTGTATTCACCATATCGCTGAACCCTGGGCTGATTTCCAGTTAAATGAGGTCATGTTTGCAAGTTGTATGATTGATTTGTGACCTTTCTGCTTCTTAGTTCAAGAAATCGTGAGTCAGGTCTTTTCAGCACTGACACGATGCTGTCCACGAGGAAATCCACGTACCCCACTGACAGATGAAGTAATATAATTTTAAGTACAATCACTTTTTGTTAGCTGATTTTAAGTCTTTGTTGTTTATCAACAGCGCATGAATTGTGCTGCGTTTTACTCGGTAACAAATTTGTACTTACACGGTGCTATAAACCTCTCATATGGGGTCGGTGGCCCATAGGTGACATCCCAAAATTTACACTCTTCTAAATTTTATTCAGCAGAATGTTTTCGAGCTCGTGATAATTTCTTATCCGGTGATAATGTTATCCTGAGATAATTTCTTACCCCGAGATAATTTCTTATCCCGAGATAATTTTTTATCTCGAGATAATTTCTTATCCCAAGATAATTTCTTACCCCGAGATAATTTTTACCCCGAGATAATTTCTTATCCCGAGATAATTTCTTACCCCGAGATAATTTCTTATCTCGAGATAATTTCTTATCCCGAGATAATTCAGTTTCTTATCTCGAGATAATTTTTTATCTCGAGATAATTTCTTATCCCGAGATAATTTCTTATCCCGAGATAATTTCTTATCCCGAGATAATTTCTTATCCCGAGATAATTTCTTATCCCGAGATAATTTTTTATCTCGAGATAATTTCTTATCCCGAGATAATTTTTTATCTCGAGATAATTTCTTATCCCGAGATAATTTCTTATCCCGAGATAATTTTTTATCTCGAGATAATTTCTTATCCCGAGATAATTTTTTATCCCGAGATAATTTCTTATCCCGAGGTAATTTTTTATCCCGAGATAATTTTTTATCCCGAGATAATTTTTTATCCCGAGATAATTTCTTATCCCGAGATAATTTCTTATCGCGAGATAATTTCTTATCCCGAGATAATTTTTTATCCCGAGATAATTTCTTATCCCGAGATAATTTTTTATCCCGAGATAATTTCTTATCCCGAGATAATTTCTTATCTCGAGATAATTTCTTATCTCGAGCAGGAGCCCATAACCCTGCTGTAATTTAATTTTCGATGAAAACTCATTAAAGTTAGGGCTCTTTTGCATTGACTTACAGGCATACACGTATTGTTTTGCACAAATAAGGAGTAGAGCTAATTTCTTATTTTGTTGCGAAGAGATATGCGCTGGTGGTTGGTACAAATTTAAAAAGAATTGAAGATTGGTAAGCTTGACGTTAGACTTATGTTGTGCGTTGAACCAGGATATGGAATGATCGCAAAATTGTAACGTGGCCTGGCAATCAAAAAAAGTATGGTCAATTGAAGCCAGGTTGCTACACATAACACATTTTTCATCATTTGTAATTTTAAGGTACTTTAATTCCTTTTTGGTGACCAGGATACGATGCAGTAATTTAAAAGAAAACTGTCTCAGTTTATTATCATAGGTTGTTTTATAGATAGTCTGCAAAGAGTTTTCCCAATTGTCTGAAACATACCTACTTTTCCTTCGCCACGTTTCAATAGCAGTAGGAGAGATATCGGAACTTTCTAATAGCAGATTATAGAATTGGTTGCAACGCAGTTTGGTTAAATCAAGAAATACCTCTTTGGATAACTGGAATTTAGTGTTATCAAAGGGGAAAAGTGACTGCACAACGTTCACTTGTGCAGCTTTCCTTCTAAGCCAAGTTGGGATAGCAGATATAATTTGATAATATTGCAAGAAGTTGGTGTTGATGTTGTATCTCTCCTTAAACTTGTTGAAAGGAAGAAAGTTCCCATTACCATCCAAAATATCTTGGATAAAGACTACCTTCTTGTCTAACCACGATCTCCAAAACAATGACTTGTTTTCGATAGTTATTTCCTTGTTGTTCCAGAGTATGAAATCTCTTTGCATTGGATCTTCGCAGTCATTACGAAGTTCTTGGAAGAAAGTTAACATTTCACGGTAGAAAGTGGGGATACTACCGTTCAACTTCTTAGCACTATAGTTACAATTTAAGATGAAAGATAGGCCACCAATTTTGTCAAAATAGTGGTTGGGGATTACCTTCCAAGTTTCTTTTGTGGGATCAAACAATCTGCCAATCCAACTAAGCCTTTTAAGGCCTTTTAAAGCCTTCGCAGCAGTTCTAAAACATGGGAAGTTTAGACCGCTAACCTGCTAAATTCTTTTAGATAGAGGTTGGAAGAGAACTTGTCGCTTTATCTTATCCTTCTTGTGTTTCCACAGGAAGGAGAACAATTTTGCCTGAGTCTGTTGGATAACTGATTCAGGAACCAAGAGCATCGATGAGGAATAGATCAGCTGAGATAAACCAAGGGATTTAACCAACAGGGCTCTTCAAAATAACGTTAGGTCACGTGAGAGCCATAGATTTAACTTGATCATAGGCGGAGAGATGCGTTCCCAAGAACTTTATTGGATCTTTCGGACAGTCGAATTCTAAGGGTTTGTTGCTATTATTTTTTAGAGAACCAAAACACATTGCTTTGGATTTTTTCTTATTTAGCTCGAGGCCCGAGATGGAACCGAAGATGGACACGGTTTCTACAGCTTTTCGGAGAGAATCCAAGTCTCTTACAATCAACGTGGTATCGTCCGCAAATTGAAAGAGTTTAGCCTCCTGGTTGTGAGGGAGTTTGATACCCCGACATAGCTTATCTTGCCTTATTTTGAACGCCAAAACTTCCACTGCCAAAACGAATAAGAGAGGGCTGAGGGGGCAGCCTTGGCATACGCCGCGAGATACACTGAAGTATTTCGTCATATAACCACAATTCATAACACCACTTTCAACAATATTGTTATAAAAAAATAGAAACCCATCTTCTGATAACAGGTCCAAACTTAAAGAGTTTTAACGAATTATGGCTTTCTTAGAGTCAATGAACAGAATAATTCCCGGAAGGCAATTAGCATCCGTGTACCCCATTAAATCATTTAACAAACGAACATTATTACCTATGTACCTTCCCTTGATAAAGCCTGTTTGATCTGGATGGATAACCTTATGTAGGATTTGCTCAATCCTTCTTCCAATTACTTTAGCTAATAGCTCTATCGGTCGTAGAGATATCAATAGCGCCCGATTGCAGGTTAGATGGACAATATTTACCCTTAAATCTGATGGCTCTTATATTAGTCTTCGATTGAGAACCATAGTCTTTAATTAACAACTAAATCGTCAAGTTCTATAGGGTCACCTCGCAGCTCATTGCAGGGAATCAGGACTTTCTTCGTTGTCATCTATGGTATGAGGCTCTACCACCAGCTGTGGTCGCAGCCGTAGACGTCGTCGTCCTCGTGGTCGTGACAGTAGTCGTCCTCGTAGCCGCAGCCGTAGCCGTAGCCGTAGCCGTAGCCGTAGCCGTAGTCGTCCTCGTGGGTGTCGCCGTAGTCGTCCTCGTAGCCGCAGCCGTAGCCGTAGCCGTAGTCGTCCTCGTGGTCGTGACTGTAGTCGTCCTGGTAGCTGTAGCTGCAGCCGTAGTCGTCCTCGTAGCCGCGGTCGTAGCCGTAGTCGTCCTCGTAGCGGTAGCTATAGCCGTAGTTGCCCTCGTGGTCGTCGCCGTAGTCGTCTTCGTAGCTGTAGCCGTGGTCGTCCTCGTGGTCGTCGCCGTAGTCGTCTTCGTAGCTGTAGCCGTAGTCGTCCACGTGGTTGTCGCCGTAGTCGTCCTCGTAGCCGCGGTCGCAGCCGTAGTCGTCCTCGTAGCGCTAGCTATAGCCGTAGTTGCCCTCGTGGTCGTCGCCGTAGTCGTCTTCGTAGCTGTAGCCGTGGTCGTCCTCGTAGTCGTCCTTGTAGCTGTAACCATAGTCGTTCTCGCCGCAAAAATGTTCGAAATAATCTTCACGTTCGGCACAGCGCGCCCAGTAGTCTTTTCTGTTTCTCTCTACGTCCTCCCGGCGCTTTGTCTCCTTGCAAACCCTGTATTTGTGTTTTCCGTTTCTCAGCTGATTTGAACTGAACTCTTCTCGTGAAAATAGTCGATGACAACGGGTACATGCAGTATTGGCGAGAGCGAAGCATGCCATTTTATAAAGAAGAATTGTATTTCAGCAAAAGGTAGATTTTTGTTCTCTTTGAAGATGTGCGAGTTCTTTTTTTATTTCTGACGTGGCAAGTTCTACGAACGTCTAGCGAATTCCAAGAATTTCATTTCCATTTCCGCTTTGCCAATCCTGTTGTAGCCTGTCCCTCTAAATCTTCATTCAAACTGACGCGTAATTCCCCGGCCACCCCACTGCCCCACTTAGTTCCCTAAAAACAAGCGTCGGGGTTAAAGAAAACACAAACACTCTGATTTCCTAAGGCCGCAGGGTTTGGGGGTCGGGGGAATCTTAGATGGAACCCCTTGGAACTCAGTAATTTAAAAGAGAACGTAAAACTTTTTGGAACTCGCTAATTTAAAATAGAAAGTCTCGCAACTCGCTACTTACAGTGCGGCTACTCCAACCGGGCCAGTTGGAAGAAAACTGACCAATCGCGACGCTAATTGACAACAAAAGATAGCAAAGTTTTTTTGTAAACAACCACTAACGTTGAAGCAGGAAGACAATGCATGTTCGAAAAAATTGGACACCGTGACCTCTGATCATGACCGCTCTGGAAACTGTCACGTCTACGGTTGGTTGCTTTCGATCCTAAATGCGCTAAATTTTGAGCAGAACATTGAGATGTCGAACTCGCAATTTATAATAAAATTTTCGCCCATAAACAAACCTTAAACAATACTTTCGCTCCAGCAGTACAGCTAATGCATGAGTTTGTTTGTAGAACAAACCTTTTCGGAAATGAAATTCGGTAACGCAACAAACTTGCTTGATTCTGATAAGCGTTTGCTCAGCGCAAGCGAGTATAAACGAACACAGATCTGAAGATAAATATCGACATTTGCGCCCTTTGATTGTTCAATTAAAAACGGAGATTCCTAAATCTCCGTATTCACTAAGTGCTTTTTGAATCAACAGGTGCTTATCGTTGATGTATTGATTCTGGCTTCTGCAGCCCTTTCGCAGCCGCGGTCTCAATACTGCAAGGAAATCCAAATCCTTTATGTGAGCGTGGTGCAAGTCTGAAACGTAATCTCGTAATGCACCGATCAATTCGAAACTTCAACATCCCCCCCCCGGGCATACCCCGGGCATTTGACTATGCATCGTGCCCGGGGAGAGGGGAATTTGAACGTTGTGTTGGAAGGGTGGGGAATTTGAACCGGATTTACCTCTTGCTCTGACGTAATAGGCCCGTGAATTTTTTCGGTTTTTGCGGGGTCTGACGGATTTACAAGATAGAATTTCGCCTTTGTTAGTGAATAACTCTTTGAAAAGGGTCTTTAAAAGAAGATTGAAGGTGTCATTACGGCATATCTCTCTCTGAAAGGCATGTAAAGTGCTTGATTGAAGACCAAATTTGTCTTTGAGGAGAGGCAGTTCAGTACTAATTGGTGGGGCATTTGAACGGCTTTCTGGCACCGAGGGGAGGGAATTTGAACAAGCCAATCTTCAAAAGTTCAAATGCCCGGGGGGTTGCCCGGGGGGGGATGTTGAACTTTCGAATTGATCGGCGCATAATAGCTGGGAATGTCGGCGACTGTTGCCGTATATGCCGCCCTCTCGATCCAGTATTATTTGTTTTTTCTGGGCTAAAGCCATTTTGGAAACATTTATATTTACAATAAGCTTATAGCTTATGTGACGCGTAAAAACAATCCGCCAGATTTCAATCACATTGAGTGAACACTGCTCCGTTTGAAAATGGTAAAAAACGATAATTGAAGCTAGCCAATGAAAAAAATTCGTCTATTTCCCGAGAGGTCCGCAGAATGAGACAGTTTCAAATTTATTTGGAGCTGTATTGTCTAGATCCTTCAACGTTATTTGTCAGTTTATGAAAAAATGTTGCCTTCTTTTGTTCTCAATTAGCGTTCCCTGCTAGCAGAGGCCCCTTTTCCTTTGTATTCGCTGAGCTGACGGACGGGACGAAAAGGGACCTCTGCCATGGGCAATCTCGTTCCCAGAGGCTGCATTCCTTTTGGACAGCACCAAGGATGCAAGACCTCTGGGATAATCAATGTCAAAATGCTGACGAATCGAAATCTGATTGGCTACTAAAATTTACTGGAAGAGTCTACGAGTAAGACTCGAGTAAGAAGTTTCAAAACAGGAAACGAAAATGTCTTGCCATGTTTTTGCTGGACGTTTTCGATCACGCCAGAGACGGACAGTGGGAAAGAAATCAGAAAATGGGCGATGCAAACAAACAAAGAATCGAAATACAAAGCCGCTTATTATTAGACAAGACGTAAAAAAGGGGCCATCCCATTTAATATCCACACCCCCCCCCCCCCCCACCGATGGAAGAGATTTTCTGAGGGGCCCTTGATCGTCATTTCTGTGGGGGTCGCTGCGTCGGCGGCTTTGATCTTTTAAATGTTTCCGAGGGGGTTTGGAAAAAGATTGGCTTTTTTCTGAGGGGAAAAGAGAATTTAGGCAATTTCTGAAGGGGTGCACGTGTCGACACTTTTGATCTTTGACTTCTTAGGGGGTAAATTTTGACTGAACTCTTCCATAGGGGGGGTGTGGATATAAAATGGAATGGCCCAAGGGAACAAGTGTCGGTTGCATGATTAAAACGAAACGGAAAAGGCGCCAAAACCCTGTAATATGTTGCAGCGGTTCTTGACAAAGCTGAATGAGTACCTGCTTTAGGATAAACGACGGTCGAAGGAGCCCAACTTTGGAATAATTCCTCTAATTTCCAGCTCTAAATTATGGTTCATGGACACTGATGGCTTGAAAATTGTTCTCAACGTTGTCTAAAGCGGATGAAAGTTGGCAGTCTTTCGTAGAAGTTAAAATAAGCGGCTTTGTATTAAAAATTCGTTCACTCCGCGGAGCCATGTGCAAGTTTGATCGAACAGAAGACAGAATTTAAGCTTATTTTGTTAGACTGGAGCAGATAATCTCACTGTAGCTGAAAAGTGAATGGTGGATTGGATTCTTGAATTGCGTGGTGCAAAAACTGGTACAGCGCCGGACAGAATGACAAAAACAAAGAGAACAGCGATCCTGTTTATTTTTGCAAGACATCGTATCTGTCGTATTTGTAAGCTTTGAAAGTTTGCAGCTGGCAGGACTGATAAACCTCTTCGAGTGTAGGTAAAAGGTCTTTCTTTAGTATTAAATTGTTTTCACTCTTAACTTTGATTGTCTGTGTAAGAAATCGTCCATCCTTGATTGTGATAGATTTTTAATGTTTCTAGCTGTACTAAACAGTGGCTGTTCAGTTTGCCTTGATTCATTGAGTTGAATGACTTCTAGACCTGTGATACTCGTCAATAAATTGTACCTGAGTCATTTTTTGTGTTTATTCTATGAAATGTTTTAGTATTTCGGCATACGAGCTTTCCGTACAAAACCTATACTGTTGTAAAATATTTACCGACGTAGTGGTGGAGAAACCACAACACCAGTACAGTCGAAAGGCGAACATGACACAACGCCAGCTCGAGTACGTTTCACAAATAAATGACCGCTCTACTTTGTCCAAGACCGTTTAATAGCATCAGTACAGTTGATTTGCTCTGTGTCTTCCTTATTAAATAGGCAGTCGTACTCTGTAAAAAAATTTAAGCTAATTTTTACGTGTGTATGCCGTGCGCTAAAAACAAGGTCAAGTTTTTTTAAAGGTTGATTTCTTGCTCAATTAGACTTTCCAAATCAATAAGCTTACATAACACAAAAAGGTTCTACACACCATTCGACGGCTAAATGGACCCCGTCCATGACTATCGTTTTCTTTCAGTGACAGATGTCGCTGAAAATTTGTTCATTTTGTAAAGGGCCGTAAGATGTGACATAAAATTTGCGGCGGCACTTCAAACTCCTTGACAATGGCTACGTTTTCAGTACCCTTGAAAACATTCAGGCTTAAGATTTGTTCTTCTATTAAAACGTTTAATGAGGATACGACTACAATAAAAGAGTTCATTTTCTCTTCGCCACTGTTCACACATTCAGTCACAAACATATGGAGGCAGCCAGTCACTGAGAGATCTTCCATATTCAGCTGGCAGCACCCAAATGGTAGCTTTACCATCAACAACAACAGTCTTCAGCGCCTGATATTGGCGTTCTTTTCATTAGAGGTCCGGTCTCCTTTCTGAACTGAATTTTCTAACACGAAGTGAAACAAATTTATAGAAACCGGTGCGGCCATCTTCGCGAGACTGCGAGCGGGGATAATTTTCATTTTCACGCGAGTCTCGCGTGAATGTCAATGGCGCCAAAAACAAGGGGACGTCGTAATATTTCGCGCCCTTTTTGTCTTTACACGACCCATAACGCATGCTCAGTTCGCAAACTGTCGAGCATGCGCTTTACAAAACCGGAAGCCTAAAAAGTGGCATCCGGTTTTTGATTATCCCAGAGTCCGTGGCATTTCGATCCCGCTGACCGTAAATGCGCGCGGGCTCTGGGGACGAGATTGTGCCATGGGTCGAAATGAACTGTGTTAAGCATGCGCCACGGTCACTTAGCGACCGAAACGTCACGTGATGCTTTTAGCTCGTGATCAGCTGACGACTCCCACCTTTCTCAACTAGTGCGCCAAAAAACACCTGCACAGTTTTGTTGTCGTGAATGGCGAGTTAAGTGCACCAAAACCCTAAAAAAAGTAGACAGTTCGTCTAGAGATAGTTGTTGTCTAATCTACGGTATTAATTTCAAGTTATCTGGACAAGGAAGCTTTTTTAACATGACCAGAACTCCAGGAATTAAAGAGAATTTAACCCATTGAAGGCTGCGTGTTTTATGATCGCTTCACTAAATTAGCAGTTGGTAATAAACAACCCATGTGCAGTACGAAAGGACAATTTATAGGTTCGAAAAAACAACACTCACTTGATCTAGAATAGTTAAAATTTCTTACTTTTAAATAAAATACACCAGTTGTCAATTAAGAATCAGCCAAAAATACAATCTCAAAGTCAAAATTTTGAAAATTTCCGCAAGAGATTTCTCATGTTGTCTCGCGCGTGAAATCAAACCACAACAGAGCATTTGTGTCTGTTTAGGTCAGATTACTACTTTTCGAAATTTTATGAATGAAGGTACACAGAAGAAGAGACAGTAAGCTTTTCTAAATTATTCATTTATTAAAACACGCCTTTACTTGTTTCTGAACACCAAATGCGTTCAATTCTTTCTTCGAGGGAAGCTACGCGGAAGCGATTTCGCTCGATGTGCAAGTTATTTTGAAGAGCATTTGGTGATGCGAACTGTTTACGTTTTTCAAAACTTTTACGAAAACTGTAAGGAAAATGAAGAATCCCTCAATTAAAAAGCGATTTCGATACAAATTTACAATCAAATGTGTAATTTACTCTACCGTAGACTCGTAGAAGTGCTGGAGCATTTCACAGAAAGTCCGCAGCTCGAAAAATCTTTGGAGGTGGAAGGTTGTCCTTCGCCTTGACAGATGTTTTCTTCGCTCTAAATTCCATTCCTTAACTTGTCGAGTGTTTCTTAGAGCTTCTTCTTTCGATTGTTTATCTTTCCGTTGTCCATGTTAACAAAAACGAGAGAAAGTAAACGTTGTAACTCTTGACGAGTTTAGTCACAGGTAACCAAAGCGTAATATGAGAGTTTGTATGGAGCTGAAATTCGATCGAAAATAATCGGCGGAAAAAATACATTAAAATCAAAATAAAGTTTAAAAAACCTTACCTGTTGTGTGTTTGCTGTGTTTTTATCGCTTTTCCGAGCTTCCGGAGGCCGTTTTGGGCGATTTTCTGCTTAACGGTCGACGCGACGGCATGTCACGTACTAAAGACAGCTAAAGGTAGGAAAACGGGAATTCAAAATTGCCAACCGACACTAAAGGTCCCGATCAAAATACCCGCTAAAAATCGATTCAGTCTAAAGTCAGCGCTTTAAAACCACAACACATTTCAAAAAGGATAAATCTCCTACCTTTCCATGTGATTCAATCGTCAATTAGTTTATCTCTCGAAGTACAGCCCTCCATTAAAAACGAACTAACTTTTCGAAATCGCCGCCATCACAGGCTTGTAAGGAAAAGAGGGTCAAAACTAACGGTCAAGCCTGGGACAAAGCGCCAAATTTCGCTCCACCGGGGTACCACTTGAGTGACTTCTATGTCGCCAAATGCCAAACTCACCCTCTCTCTGGTAAGTCAAGTTTTATACCTGAATGCGACCCGCGCACGATTTCCCGCCGAAATGTGAGCGGTACAACACTTGATTTACCGGAGAGGGGGTAAGTTTGGCATTTGGCTTCATAGAAGTCACTCATGTCGTCCCCTGGTGGAGCGAAATTTGGCGCTTTGTCCCAGGCTTGACCGTTAGTTTTGACCCTCTTTTCCTTACAAGCCTGTGATGGCGGCGATGTCGAAAAGTTAGTTCGTTTTTAATGCCGGGCTGTACTTCGAGAGATAAACTAATTGACGATTGAATCACATAGAAAGGTAGGAGATTTATCCGTTTTGAAATGTGTTGTGGTTTTAAAGCGCTGACTTTAGATTGAATCGATTTTTAGCGGGTATTTTGATCGGGACCTCGAGTGTCGGTTGGCAATTTTGAATTCCCGTTTTCCTACCTTTAGCTGTCTGTAGTACGTGACATGCCGTCGCATCGACCGTTAAGCAGAAAATCGCCCAAAACGGCCTCCGGAAGCTCAGAAAAGCGATAAAAACACAGCAAACACACAACAGGTAAGGCTTTTTAGACTTTATTTCGATTTTAATGTATTTTTGGCGGAAAACCGCCGATTATTTTCGATCGAATTTCAGCTCCATACAAGCTCTCATATTACGCTTTGGTTACCTGTGGTTTAGTTCCCTTTCCAGGACGGCATGTTACTATGTGGGATTACTAAATAACAGCGGAATAACTGTAAAGGAATGCGCGAGATACAGTGGGCTCAAGTTACAGTCAGCAAACAATACAGGGAGCATGCGTTTCGGAAACCGCCGTCCATGACCATGGACGGCGGTTGAATCAAAGGGAGTTTCGACCCATGGCAGAGGTCCCTTTTCGTCCCGCCCGTCAGCTCAACGAATACAAAGGAAAAGGGGCCTCTGCTAGCAGGGAACAATTAGCGTTGCGATTGGTCAGTTTTCTTCCAAGTGGCCCGGTTCGAGAGCTGCACTGTAATGCCATTTCCCGGTTTAAATTTCACAAATCAGAAAATACTTTTTCCTCGAATACAAATCGCGCTTATGAAATGGCTTACACAAACGAAAAGTTGTTTACTAAAGAAACAGAATTTGTTGTCAATAAATACTCATGTATTTGATAGCAATGTCAGCATTTATTTCTTCATACACATGTACAAATCTAGAAGGCAATGCCTGCATTGCATTTTACAACTATCAAGCTACAAGGCAAACAATTTTCTCTAAGGATCTTACTTAACGAAGATATAGATATATGCAGCATGTATAAGCACAAATTTTGAGCTGCCGTGGCCTTTGAGCATACCCACACAGAATTTGCGCACTACAAATTTTAGATTACTTATTATTACCCTGCAAAAAAAAACCACTTCATTTATGCGGCCACCTCAAAGACAATATCATGACTACTTTCTCTTGGCCTGAGGGAAAGTTTGCGCAACCATTTTGTTCATCCAAATAGGCCTTTATTACACAACCTCAGTTTTAAGGTGCTGTTAAGAGATCGAAACCGTGACAAATTTGTTATTTTCACCCTACATGCCTACAATTCCATTACTTAAACAAATTGTTCATGCAAATCAGTATTTACCATTGCAATATACAAAAATACAAAAATTCATTATTTTGACACCACTTTCCATAGATAGTAAGAAATATTAGTATATATCTTCTAATTGATGCTAATTGTCTGCCTAAAACAGTAACTGAAAGCTATGACTCGTCTGTAGAATGATTTATGCAGACGCCGAGTGTTTGGACCTAAATGATATCGATTAGCGCTTAATTAATTACTGTAGATGTGTGTTTATTAAACCTAAAATACTATATTATGCATTACGTGTTTCCTGCAAAAACCTCTGCTAACTGTCAAAACAACTATCATCAACTCCGAGAATAATCATTGGATTTGTCCATCCAAATCCCTAAAATATCTGATAATCGCGACTTATCTAGACCAGACCTGTGCTGTAACTGATCACATTTTCATCTATAAAAGAATACATCAGTCATCTGCTGCATCTTTCGTTTTTATTTAAAACTTCTCTGGCTTGGAAATCCTCAGGGATTTGAAAGTATCTTTAAGGATCGTTCCTTTTTCTCCGCCTTCCCAGTCCCATTTCTTGCTCTTAAACGGGAACCGACTTGCCCACTGTACCTTCATTTCGAGTTCAACTTAACAGAGAAAAATCAGAGAGAAAAGAAAAACTAGACATAAACATTCCAGACGGAATGAGGGCACACTAATTCAATCATTGCTTAGCCATTCTGAAAGCGAAAGATTCCAGTAGACAAAGAAACGGTCTTGAATATTGAATCGTCCTCTATCTTATAAGATCAGAAATGTCAATTAACGTGGAAGATTTGCTTTAGCTTTTTAATTTCAGTTGTTTCTATTGATGTGGTGATATTCACTGTCCACGTTTAATCCCAATGCAAACTGAATCCTCTGTTACAAAGTTTGAAGATTTCAACAGACGAGGCCTTCGACATTTGTTTGGACCACATTTTTGAAGGGGTTGCGTTTTATTTTGGACTTTTTATCGAAAGAATAACTTCCGAGTTGGTTTTTGTTATTCCGTACAGAGTTCACACAATATTTTGGACACGCAATGCCGCAATCGAGACTTGATAAAAACTGTATAAAGATAACTAAAATGAGTAAAACTCCTAACTTCGTCAAAGTGCGAAATCTCCCGACAAAGACCTACACACTAATCTTAGCTTCGTCGATTTCCATCAACTACTAAAACCTTTTTTCTTATTGTATTTGTTTTGTTCCTCAAATGTTCCTACAAGAGGCTGGTGGCCTTTTGAGAATCTGGTGCTTTTTTACATCGATCGCAGAGTTATCTACCCTTTCGCCTGCTATGAACAAAAAAGGAAAACATTGGTGCAACGAAGATGCCGAACCTTATATACACGAAAAAACGAACCCTTCGCTGTTTTACCCTACTGCCAATTCTGTGCCTTACGATTTTGAGGTACCCCTACTAAATCCACAATTTTGTAAGGAAATTCTCTTTGTCGGGTACTGTAGAATTTTCGGCAGCACGCTAATTGTTATGCTCTTAACACTACATACAAAAACATGACGAAAAGAACTGAGAGAGCCGCTAAAAACGATCGAAATCAATAGCGCCTGATTGCAGATTAGATGGATAATATTTACCCTTACATAAAATCTACACATGCATGGCTCTCTCTTAGTCTTCGATTGAGAAACATGTAGTCTTTAACAACACAAGTGTCAAGGTCTATAAGGTCACCTTGCAGATCATAAATTGCAGGAAATCTTGGGCTGTCTTCGTTGCCATTTAGGGTATGAGGCTCTACCACCAGCCGTAGTTGTAGCCGCAGCCGTAATCGTCCTCGTCGTCGTAGCGGTAGTAGTCGTCGTCGTGGCGGTAGTAGTCGTCGTCGTCGTCGTCGTCGTCGTCGTCGTCGTCGTAGTCGTCCTCGTCGCAAAAATAGTCGAAATAATCACGTTCAGCACGGCGCGCCAAGATGCCTTCTCTGTTTCTTTGTACGTCTTCCCGGCGCTTTATCTCCTGGCAGACCCTGCATTTCCGTTCTCCGTTTGTCAGCTGCGTTACACTGAACTCTTCTCGTGGAAATAGTCGATGGCAACGGGTGCATGCAGTAGCAGCAGGAGCGAAATCAAGAGATCCTTTATCTGGGATGATGCCATGCGGAAGGTACGCATTTCTTTCGTAGTCATCGAAAGACCTTGTGTAGCGGCTTCGATAGTAATCAGCGTACCGTTCAGATGCAACTCTCAGGCGAGTCTGTTCTCCCCCGTTGACATCTTTCATCTTGTCGTACAATCTGAACATGGCCACTGTATCCACGATGCAGTATTGTATTAACTCATCTGATAGCGGTCGTTTTCTCCACACTTCCTTGTTACGTTTCATCAGCTCTTTCCCTCTATCCTTCATTTTGATGAAAGCTTTATCATGGGCATACAGCTCGATACAACGACGAAAACCATAGATACTCTCCACTTGGACTGTTCTCTGGCTGCGACGTTTGTACTTCATGGAGAACCGACTGGAACCTGTCGCGGTATTTTCACGGCGGTACATGACTTCAAGCAGCTGAAGATCCAAGACTCCCGTCAGTTTTACTTGAAATTGGTGCCAAAGGGCATCTGAATCCTCACGGCAATCAAACATCAACTTATCGCGAGACTTGTCTTCAAGGATTTCGCCAAGTCCATTACGGAATACAGTTCGTCCTAATTTGAGCACATCAAATATGTAGACTCTCTCCTCAGTTGCTACGGTTATTATAGTAAGTGCTCCCTTTCTGCTCAACGAAACGCCTTCACAGTCAACGGCCAGAAGAGCGTTTCGTTTCACTTTCTCTCTGAGTTCAAAGATAGCTTCCTCGAGGCTGGGTTCATCATCGACTAGTATGTAATCATTTGCGTTCTTGCAAGCCATTTTCTAAAGACGATTTGTATTTTCGCGAAAAGTAAATCTTCGCCTTCTTTGAAGATTCGTGAGTTCTTGGTTATTTCTGACGTAGCAAGTTCTACGAACTTCTAGCGAGTTCCAAGAATTTCATTTCCATTTCCGCTTCGCCAATCCTGTTTTAACCTGTTCCACCCATTGTTCGTTCTATACTCAGTCTTCTTGACTGACGTGACATTTTGAAGCCTCCCACCCCCACATCTCAACCCCACTTAAAATTCCCTGGGAACAAGCGTTAGGGGATAACAAGAGGGGGGGGATAACGAAAACACAAACACCCTAATACCTAACATTTCTTGAGCCGCCGGTAACGGAAACGGAGTGAGTGAATTCTTCGAAATCGGAAACAAGTAAGAGAATTTCTTGGAACTCGCTAATTTGAAACAGAGTTTCTTGGAACACGCTAATTAATCTTATTTTACAAATCATAAAATAATTTCTGTTCGAATACAAATCGCACTTGTAAAATGGCTTGCAAAAACGCAAAGGACTACAGACTAGTCGATGATGAACTTAGCCTCAAGGATGCTATGGCTGAGATCAAACAGAAAATGGAGCGAAAAACTCTTCTGGCCGTTGATTGTGAGGGCGTCTCGTTGAGCAGAAAGGGAGAGCTTACTATTATAACAGTAGCAACTGAGGAGAAAGTCTACATATTTGATGTCATCAAATTAGGGCAAGCTGTATTCAGTAGTGGACTTGGCGAAATCCTTGAAGACAAGTCTCGGAAGAAGTTGATGTTTGATTGCCGTCAAGATTCAGACGCCCTTTGGCATCAGTTTAACGTAAAACTGACGGGAGTCTTGGATCTTCAGCTGCTTGACATTATCTACCGTCGTGAAACCACAGCTACCCGTCGGTTTTCCAAGAAGTACAAACGTCGTAGTCAGAGAACAGATGAAGTGGAGAACATCAATGGTTTTCGTCGTTGCATTGAGAATCACGTCCACGATGAAGATTTTATCAAAATGAAGGATAGGGGAAGCAGGCTCTTGAAGCGTGACGAGGAAGTGTGGAAAAAACGACCCCTGCCAGAGGATTTAATACAGTACTGCATTGTGGATACAATGGCGATGTTCAAGTTGTACGACAAGATGAAGGATATCAACGGAGGAGAGGAGGCTCGCCTGCGAGTTGCATCTGAACGGTACGCTGATTACTACCGAAGCCGTACCACAAGGTCTTACGATGACTACGAAAGAAATGCGTACCTTCCGCTTGACATCATCCCTGACAAAGGAACTCTTGATTTCGCTCCCGCTACCACTGCATGCACCCTTTGTCATCGACTCTTTCCACAAGAAGAATTCAGTGAAATGCAACTGAGAGATGGAGAGCAGAAATGCAGGGTCTGCATGGCGATAAAGCGACGAAAGGTCTGGATGTAGCAATAAACAGGCGACGTATCTGGGAAAATTGGTGGTAGAACCCTCATACCGTACATTACGGCGAAGAAAATCACGATTTATTGTTATGATTTGTAAACTGACCCTATAGTGCTTTGATACTTCAATTGTTGTAGTGTTATAGACGACTATAAGAGTGACCTAGCTGGATTGTCTTTGACTTTGATGTGGAGGGGAACATTAATAAACTCACTCTTATTAGTAGACATTTAGCGTGTTCTATTGCGAATACGAGAGTGTGATCGGCTGAATTGTCGTTTTCTGTTACTGATAGCAAAACCGGTTCTTTTGATATTTTTTTTAAAGTACAACCTAAATATCGCTTGAAACCATTTGCATGTCTTCTAAAAGAAATAGCTAACTCGCTACGCCTTGTTGACTATAGGGAAGATAGTTTTGAACAACCATTCTATTTGTTATTCAAATGTACTAACCACTAAAAAAAAACAAAAGAACTCTTTGTTTCAACAGCCAATAGATCTTTGGTTCCATGACGTCAGCGACATCTTTGCTATTTAAACATGATGTTAATTTTGAGGGACTATCGACTGGTAGTTGCCCACGGAAATTTGATGTCCTTAAAACAAATATTAGCTTTAGAGGCGAAGCTTTAAGGGATTATATGCTAGTTTTAAAGAACATCAAATTCCCAAGGGAAACACAATCAGCCTACGCGCGTTTCGTGAGACAGAAACACTCTACTGTTTTTATTGTTCACCTGACACCACTAAACCTTCTTTCTCCCAAAAACTGCCCCTTCGGATCCTCAGTGCACCAAATTTAACAGAAAACAAAAAAGGAGAAGGCATAGGAAGAAAAATAAAGGAAAAAACGAAAATAGAAGGAGATTTTCTGCCGATGGATATTATTCATCTGGGTTTTTCCTGTTGTCCGCGGAGGAGCCCTATTGCAACACGTTTTTAATTTAAACCAATCAAAAACTGAGAAAAATTAGAAGATTTCTTGAAAGGAAATTTTATTACATAGGAACACATAAATGAGACTTAATTTGTACCCAGCACACCCAATAGTGAATTCCGGTCGTAAAGGGTTTTTAAATGTTAAGTGAATTGAGTGCGTTGGGGCGAATTGAGTGAGCTAAGTGAATTTAAGTGAAAAAATGAATCGAGCGCGTGATGAAAACGAATATAATTCAGCTGTGATTCATGAATTTGACATTGGCTTTGATACGTGATCTACTTACAGTAACTGCAGGCTCTTATTCGTGGCTTCCACTGATATCCTTTCGTGAAATCATACCATACATCAAGCAATTCAAACCATACATTAGACATTAGACATTACATACATTTTACCATTTTACCAGATGATTACCGTTAAAAAAATAACGGTAAGTGTTTTCCAAATAAGGGACTGTCGACATATTGACAAGTTACACTGGACGTTTAGGTCAGACCCTTCCAACCCCCCCCCCCCCTCCTAAGTACCCTAAGTGTTACCATACCACAAATGTTAACCTCTTAAGGTATGAAGAGCACAACCACCACTTTTATATGAGACTCCCCGCTGGGACCCACAAATGGATAATCGGATAAGATCAACAGCCTGCTGCAACTCAGCAGCACTGTGCGTGCACATGACTCTTTGTACTTGTACTTATTGTATTAGTGTGATCGTCCTTGCCTAGTTCCCAGAGCGCCGTTCATTTCAAATATGTCACTGAAATAAACTGACCATAAGTGCCTCGAAAAAAGCCCTATTGGAACTAGAGAAGGATTGCCTTATGTGCCTCTTTCACATTTAAGTGGGAACAAGGCTTAATTAGCGTTTTTTACACTAATGTGCATGATTCTTAGCCCACAGTGGCATGGAGACCATAAACGTACTTACGCACGTGCGTAGACTTGAAACTAAGAAAAATATATTTATTGAAAAAAAGTCTGCCTTATTTGACAGAATTATGCGCGTTCATTCTAATTCATTTTTAGGCACAAATGGTACGGCATTCAGAATGAAAAGCCACAGATAGACTTAAGTTGAGATTTGTCTGTCTCAACATGCGTTGTTGAACGGAACTCATTATTATTACCCCGTCTACGTTGGAAATCTCATGTTTTTTTGTCTTCAAATAATGTGTGCAATGAACATTTCTCAATAAAACGATAAGTGGACAAGTAGAACACCAGCAGCACCCAACAAAATCCAGAACTAATATCCCAGCTGGGCCTTGTCTGGGGAAGAGAAACCTCGCTTTTGATCCATGGGTTGTAGAACTTTCTTCTTGAGTTGGATCTCAAATAATGCAGCGAACAAACATGCAGATATGAGCAGGAAGAAAACTGTAAGGAAAGGAATAATAAATGTATGTAAGCCACTTTGATTTAAGCATCAAGCATGGAGGGGGGGATACTATATGTGTTTGTTTGTTTGTTTGTTTGTTTGTGAAGGTTATCAGGTTGGCAAAAAGGGCCAGAGTCTGTTTCTGAAAACTCCTGATAATTTTGCGGGCCTGATAAGAATTTTTCACATCCTTATTTATTGTTGGAAATTAGTAGTGCAAACTTGCAGATGCGTGCCATAAAAAATTATCGCAAAGTTTTAAATATGTAGCTTTCAAAATTAATAACAAAAAAAGGTCTAAGTTGTCTCGGTTGAAGAATACTGTGCACATTAAAGTTGCAGTGTCACGGGGATTTTGCTCGCGTTTGTAACACTTTGAAAAGCCAAAAGTCACTGTACAGTATGTTGCCCAGTTTTCGTACAAAAAGAACTTTATTTGATTATTTTCGTCGGTCATTTAAATCTTCGTCAACCGAAGAATTCCAAAAGTAAAAGGAACATTTCAGCTATAAATTGCCGGTTTTGCCGGGCTTTTTGACGAAGAAGCAGGTCAGTGCGGACAATTTCTTTCGAGGTGAGTAAACGTTTAGCGGCTAATATTTGCACTTTTCACTGCACAGTAAAGGTATTGTAGATGAACAAATAGCCCGTTTTGTTGGTAATTTTGCAAGGAACTTCGTGAGTTTTGGGCAGGTGATAGATAAAAGATGAAAGTGAACGGAAAAACTTTCAACGCCAGCTTAAATTTAACTGCTCCTGAATTTTAGCGGTAAGAATCTTCGCATACATTTCGACCTACTGTGCCAGTTTTCGTACACTTAGCTGCGCCCTTCTAAAATACTATTTTAAAATAAGTTAAAGAACTGAATTTTAAACTTTACTGTTCGAAAACTAATAAGTCGCAAGTGCAGCAAAGATTACACAACAATCCTTGCAAAGTGCGATACGCTACATGTATTTGTTGTGGTATAACAGCGATGTTTTACATCCAGGTCATGCAAAGGTCACGAATATTTAATAAACTTAATCCCACGCAAACAATCTAAATCGTCAAATAATTAACTAAGGTAGATGTCTATGCATACTGAATGGTGACAAACACCTTGAAATATCGTTAGTTTACCGGTTTTACCTATTTTTTTTCACTCCGTTGCGATTCTAATAAATATTTACAAAGGTAGGTAAGAAAAGCAAGCGTAAGCGGAAACGGAAGTAAAGCGTTTGCTATTCTAAAGGCGTAAGCGGAAACGGAAGGAAAACGTCGAATCTTATACAGGCCTTTTCTTAACAATTGTAATACGCAGAATAGTAACCTGTCAACTACCTTTACCATGACAGTAAATGACGTACGAGACAGTGGATTGAGCGTAAGAAAAGCCGCCCAAAAGTGAGGGACAAAAAAATCAACACTGCAGGATCGATTAAACATCCACCCCCCCGAATAACCATTTGCTTTGTACACCAAACATTGGTCGCTAAGCCGATATTTATTCACAAATCGAAGAGAAAACACGATAAGCACTCAGCAGGGTGGCTGACACATCAGTTTGCGTCGAGCGTTTTCGTGGAGAAATGTTGTTTTGTCGATGTACGAAAACTGGGCCAGGTGTACGAAGACTGGGCAACTTAGGAGTTTTGGAAAAAATGGCATAATTTTGAGCATACGTCGATCAAGCGGCTAATCGTTTTATATATTAAAGGTAAGTAAATAGGCTATCTTTAAAAGAAATGTCAGAAATTTTCGTCTCACAGAGGAAAAGATAGAGCGATTACAAACTAAAGTGTACGAAAACTGGGCAACACTCTGTACGCTTGTACAGCACAATAAACAGCACTACAGGAAAATACTGCTCAATACTGAGCTTTCGTTTGAATGATTACATCTTGTGCGCACCATGTTTACAAAAAAAGACAAAAAGGACGGTAAAATCTAAAAGCAATTGTACGCGAAGAAACACAAGCAAGCAACTGTAACTTTATATAATACATATAAGGAAGGTTGTGCCAACAAGGGCAATTAACTTGTTTGCGCGTGCGGATCACGCCAACGAAACTAGGCACGTGCACCTACCTATTTGGAACAAGCTTAAGTTTATTGATTGAGGCTCTCACTGCACACCTTCTTATGTTCAGAAAGGTTTTATCAAAGAATACTTCATTCAAAGAAAACTTCGATTCACTTAAACGAGATTGAACATAAGGTCTCGGTCAAACAAATTCAACATCATCATTGTTGTTGTACGAATGCTTGATGGCAATCAAACTTTGTTCAGCGCTACTCAACATATTTCAGAATCTGATTTAACGTCATTCAACAGGGTGTTCAACAGGGTATCCAAACGCGTTCAACTTGCCGAGTGCAACAATGTTGAACAAAGTTGAATGAAAATGTTGACTCCGTTTGGTCAGGGCCTTGGGACTAACGGGGTTGGGTTGAAATAACTCTTAGTTGTATTGTTCACTAAAGTAATAGATTTTGTTTGGTAGCAACGTCAGCATTTATTTCTTCATATACAGGTACAAATCTAGAAGGTAATGCCTGTAATGCATTTTACAACTATCAAGCTACAAGGCAGCAAATTTTCTCTAAGGATCTTAGTTAACTAAGTTATATCAATATTCAGCATGTATATAAGCACAAATTTAGGGCCGCAGTGGCCTTTAAGGACGTTCGCGCGAAAAACTTCTACAATACAGATTTTTTTCATACTTTGGCTGCAGTCACATAATGAGTTACCTATGTCAGAAATGCAAAAAAATTGGGGGGTCACCGACTTCGTTTTCAAAATAAAGCGCGTGGAAAACTACCCCAATTTTAACAAATCGGCCCTCGCAACTCGACATAACCTCAGTGCTTGTTAGTTGAAAAATATTAAAAATGATTCGCTGTAGACCCACTTTCTTAGTCAAATTTTATTTAAGTGGGTCTGTCAAGTAAACAATGTGAGCTGGTGTCATCCTTTTAGTTAAACTCATCCTCTAAGATGGACTTTTGCGAACACCGTGCAGCTACAATAATAGCATAATTCGATGACCCGAGGGCAGAAAAGTTGAAAAAAATCAAACTTGCACAATACAGATTTTCTTTATTTTTTCCCAAAACGTAGATAATTGACAGAAAAAGTGATTTATCAAAAGAAAATATGGGGTCACCGAACATTTAAGAGAGTTAAACCCGTGCATAGATACTAAAGTGCCCACTAGCGCTATATATCTCCACATTTCTCCAACAGCGCGCGCGCTCAATGCATGACGTGGCAGTGAATTGCGTGCGCAGTAAGGATGCGCAGAAACAATTAGCGCGAACGTCCTTAAGCATGTCTAAATGGCTTTTGGGCACTACAAATTTTTAAATTATTATTGTTGCCATTATACATTTTTTGCTCGGCGATGCGAAATCCTCGTTCATACGATCTCCTCATTGCCATGTCCACTTTCTCTTATCCTGAAGGAAAGCTTATGTAATTATTTTTTATCTGAGAATCCTGTCATTCCTATTGGCAAATTAATACCACTACAGTTCTATTCAAAGTGATGTTAAAAAATCAAAATTGTTCATTCATAATTTTTACTTATCATGTCATCACTAAAAAAAAATTTCTAACACCACTTGCTGGTTTACATTAATGGTAAGAAATATGTATATAGATCTTTTGTAATGCTAAGTATCTGCCGCGATTACATGGAAAATTTCAGCATGTAATTGCGATTGGCGGGCCCCCGGGGGGGTACTCCCGTCAATGTAGGATAAGTGTGTGCCGCCAAGGTTCTCAAACCTTGACCCTGTTTAAGTGTAGATAATCGAGAATTGATACCCTTTTAACGGCCCAAAACCAGCAACAAAAGCTATAAACTTCCTTGTAGAATCGCTTTGTTAAACTTAATAACGTGTACCGTATTTACTCGAATAAGCGCCGCGGCGCTTATTAAATTTTTCGCGCCTCAAATGCGGCGCTTATTCGAGGGCGGCGCTTATTTGAGGGCGGCGCTTATTTAAAAATAGGAGGAGACAAAGAAATCTTGCTCGAAGCAAACGCTGAAAACAAGCTACTTGCACAAGTAACTGGAAAAAGGAAGAGAGAAGTTGGGTTTGTTGTGCCGTTAAAGTTCACGGCCTTCACAGCAGAACTACCTATTGCAAGAATTCTCGATAGAGAACTTAACGGGCGAGCGGTGAAATATAATCACGTTGAACTGAAGAATATCGCTTTTGATGAAAAGAAATTTCCAGTGCTGTTTTAGAGTTGCTTTGTATGTTTTTTTTTTAGTTATACAGAATTCCTCGAATAAGCGCCGCATCAGGACCGCGGTGCTTATTCAGGGGCGGCGCTTATTAACTTTTTTTGTCCCAAATGCGTCGCTTATTCGAGGGCGGCGCTTATTCGGGGGCGGTGCTTATTCGAGTAAATACGGTATTCGGGCGTGTAGTACAGTTTTAACAGACCATATCTTTTTCGTTTTGCGCGTTTATATGGATACTGCAATTTAGTGACCCTATCTAAGGAACATCTAAGGATAACAATACCAAAAAATACCGAAAAGGATACCCTATTTAAGGACTAAGCACCTCAAAAACCCCACCCTATAGGGCGGCACATACCTATATAGCGTAAATAAGGGAGCACCCCCCTGGGTGCCGGGCGAGCCCGGCTAGCCGGACAAACACTTTCTCGTCACTAAGTTTCGCTTCAGAACAAAATGGCCCACCAGGAAGAACGACATTTCTCTTCCTATATAACACATAAAGGTTTATCAGACCATAAAGCTACGTAAAACTGAAAATGATACGCCAAAATAATGGATTAGCGAAAATAAAAACACTTGATTCATGTTCTTCTATGTAGCCATCTTTTCACACGACAGCTAAATACCTGTTCCTCCACCATAACTCTAGTTTTTCATCACCGATATTCCACCGAAATGATCTGTTAGATGCCCATGACTGATGATATGACGAAGTTTTAAATATGTGACGAAATAACTAAATCTTTGCTGTTCTGCCTTGCTTCCATATCTGTCCTACTATTTAAAGGTGCCACTATTAAGTCCGCCACTTTGAAAGAAAATTCATTGTCGGGTGTTGTAAAATTTTCGGTAGTACGCCAATTGTTGTGCCTCACACTACGTACAAAAACATAATGAAAAGAACTGAAGAAAGCCACCGAAAATAATCTAAAGTCAACAGGCCCTCATTGCATATTTACCCCCCCCCCCCACACACACACACACTCACACACACGCACACACACGCACACGCACGCACACACACACACACACACACACACATCTGGTAAGACACAACCTACCTACGTGGCTCTTATATTAGTCTTCGATTGAGAACCATAGTCTTTAACAACTACAGTGTCAGATTATAAAGAACCAATTGTAGCTGTGGTCATAGTCCTCCTCGTAGACGGAGCCGTAGTCGTCTTCATCGAGGAAATAATCGAAATAATCTTCACGTTCAGTGCGACCCAGTTGTCTTCTCGGTTTCCCTGTACGTCCTCCCGGTACTTTATCTCCTTGCAAACCCTACATTTCTGTTCTCCGTTTCTCAGCTGCGTTCTACTCAGTGAACTCTTCTCGTGGAAATCGTCGATAACAACGGGTACATTCAGTATTGGCGGGCGCAAAGTGTAGAGATCCTTTCTCTGGAATAATGTCAAGTGGAAGTAAAGCATTTGTTTCGTAGTCATCGAACGACCTGGTGGTTCTGCGTCGGTACATGTCAACATACCTTTCAGATGCAACTCGCAGACGAGCCTGTTCTCCTCCGTTGATATCCTTCATCTTGCCGTACAATTTGAACATCGCCATTGTATCCACTATGCAGTACTGTATTAGCTCATCTGATAGCGGCCGTTTTTTCCACACTTCCTTGTCACGCTTCAAGAGCCTGCTACCTGCATCCTTCATTTTGATAAAATCTTCATCCTGGACGTACAACTCAATGCAACGACGAAAACCATAGATACTCTCTACTTCATCTGTTCTCTGGCTGCGACGTTTATGCTTCGTGGAGAACTGACTGGAACCTGTGGCGGAATTTTCACGGCGGTACATGACTTCAAGGAGCTGAAGATCCAAGACTCCTGACAGATTTACTTGATTGCAGGTTATCTATAGCGGTCGTTTTCTTCACACTTCCTTGTTACGTTTCATCAGCTCTTTCCCTCTATCCTTCATTTTGATGAAAGCTTTATCATGGGCATACAGCTCGATACAACGACGAAAACCATAGATACTTTCTACTTCATCTGTTCTCTGGCTGCGACGTTTGTACTTCGTGGAAAACCGACGGGTAGCTGTCGCGGTACTTTCACGGCGGTACATGACTTCAAGCAGCTGAAGATCCAAGACTCCTGACAGTTTTACACTAAATTGATGCCAAAGGGTGTCGGAATCCCCACGACAATCAAACATTAGCTTCTCACGAGACTTGTTTTCAAGGATTTCGCCAAGTCCATTACGGAATACAGCTTTTCCTAATTTGAGCACGTCAAATATGTAGACTTTCTTCTCAGTTGCTACGGTTATTATAGTAAGTGCTCCCTTTCTGCTCAACGAGACGCCTTCGCAATCAACGGCCAGAAGACTGTTTCGTCTCACTTTCTCTCTGAGCTCAAAGATAGCTTCCTCAAGGCTGGGTTCATCATCGACAAGTATGTAGTCGTTTGCGTTCTTGCAAGCCATTAACGAAAAGTTAATTTTTGCATTCTTTGAAGATTCGCTACCCTGCGGTAGTAGCTTTAGAGGAGCGTAGAGGAAACCAACTGCTCGCATGGTAAAGATTCGCGAGATCTCGTTTATTTCTGACGAACTTCTAAGGAGTTCCAAGAATTTCATATGTATTTCCGCTTTGCCAAATCCTGTTTTAACCTGTTCCGCTCATTGATCATTCAAATTGACCCGTCATTTTGAAGAATCAATTCAAATTGTCCCCTCCCCCCCACCTCTCAAACCCTGGGAACAAGCGTCAAGGGATAACGAAAACACAAACACCCTGATCCCTAATATTTCTTAAGCGCCGATAACGGAAACGAAAAGATTTCTTGGAACTCGCTAATTTAAAACAGAGTTTCTCGGAGCACGCTAATTAACGTTATTTCACAAATTATAAAATACTTTCTGTTCGAATACAAATCGCACTCATAAAATGGCTTGCAAAAACGCAAAGGACTACATACTAGTCGATGATGAACTTAGCCTCAAGGATGCTATGGCTGAGATCAAACAGAAAATGGAGCGAAAAACTCTTCTAGCCGTTGATTGCGAAGGCGTCTCGTTGAGCAGAAAGGGAGAGCTCACTATTATAACAGTCGCAACTGAGGAGAAAGTCTACATATTTGATGTGCTTAAATTAGGGCAAACTGTATTCAGTAGTGGACTTGGCGAAATCCTTGAAGACAAGTCTCGGAAGAAGCTGATGTTTGATTGCCGTCAAGATTCAGACGCCCTTTGGCATCAGTTTAACGTTAAACTGACAGGAGTCTTGGATCTTCAGCTGCTTGAAGTTATCTACCGCCGTGAAACCAGAGCTACCCGTCGGTTTTCCAAGAAGTACAAACGTCGTAGTCAGAGAACAGATGAAGTAGAGAACATCAATGGTTTTCGTCGTTGCATTGAGTCGTACGTCCAGGATAGAGAATTCATTAAAATGAAGGATAGGGGAAAACAGCTGATAAAGCGTGACGAGGAAGTATGAAAAAACGACCACTATCAGATGAGTTAATACAATACTGCATCGTGGATACAACGGTGATGTTCAAATTGTACGACAAGATGAAGGATATCAACGGAGGAGAAGAGGCTCGCCTAACAGTAGCATCTGAAAAGTACGCTGATTACTACCGACGCCGTACCACAAGGTCTTACGATGACTACGAAACAAATGCGTACCTTCCCCTTGACATCATCCCAGATAGAGGAACTCTTGATTTCGCGCCCGCTACTACTGCATGCACCCTTTGTCATCGACTCTTTCCACAAGAAGAATTCAGTGAAGTGCAACTGAGAGATGGAGAGCAGAAATGCAGGGTCTGCATGGAGATAAAGCGCCGAAAGGTCTGGATGTAGCAATAAACAGGCGACGTAAGTCGGAAAATTGGTGGTAAAACCCTCATACCGTACATTACTGGGAAGAAAATCACGATTTATTGTTATGATTTGTAAACTGACCCTATAGTGCTTTGATACTTCAATTGTTGTAGTATTATAGACGAATATAAGAGTGACCTAGCTGGATTGTCTTTAACTTTTATGTGTAGGTGAATATTAATAAACTCACTCTTATTAGTAGACATTTAGCGTGTTCTATTGCGAATACGAGAGTGTGATCGGCTGAATTGTCGTTTTCTGTTACTGATAGCAAAACCGGTTCTTTTGATATTTTTTTTTAAGTACAACCTAAATATCGCTTGAAACCATTTGCATGTCTTCCAGAAGAAATAGCTAACTCGCTACGCCTTGTTGACTATAGGGAAGATAGTTTTGAACAACCATTCTATTTGTTATTCAAATGTACTAACCACTAAAAAAAAAACAAAAGAACTCTTTGTTTCAACAGCCAATAGATCTTTGGTTCCATGACGTCCGCGACATTTTTGCTATTTAAACATGTGTTTCTTTTGAGGGACTATTGACTGGCAGTTGCCCACGGAAATTTGATGTTCTTAAAACAAATATTAGCTTTAGAGGCGAAGCTTTAAGGAATTATATGCTAGTTTTAAAGAACATCAAATTCCCAAGGGAAACACAATCAGCCTACGCGCGTGTCGCGAGACAGAAACACTCTACTGTTTTTATTGTTCACCTGACACCACTAAACCTTCTTCCTCCTAAAAACTGCCCCTTCGGATCCTCAGTGCACCAACTTTAACAGAAAAGAAAAAAGGAGAAGGAATAGGAAGAAAAATAAAGGAAAAAACGAAAATAGAAGGAGATTTTGTGCCGATGGGCATTATTCATCTGGGTTTTTCCTGTTGTCCGCGGAGGAGCCCTATTGCGACACGTTTTTAATTTAAACCGATCAAAAACTGAGAAAAATTAGAAGATTTCTTGAAAGAAAATTTTGTTACATAGGAACACATAAATGAGACTTAATTTGTACCCAGCACACCCAATAGTGTATTCCGGGTCAGAAAGGGTTTTTCAATGTTAAGTGAATTGAGTGCGCTGGGGCTAATTGACTGAGTTAAGTGAATTTAAGTGAATTGAGTGAAAAAATGAATCGAGCGCGTGATGAAAACGAATATAATTCAGCTGTGATTCATGAATTTGACATTGGCTTTGATACGTGATCTACTTACAGTAACTGCAGGCTCTTATTCGTGGCTTCCACTGATATCCTTTCGTGAAATCATACCATACATCAAGCAATTCAAACCACACATTAGACATTAGACATTACATACATTTTACCATTTTACCAGATGATTACCGTTAAAAAAATAACGGTAAGTGTTTTCCAAATAAGGGACTGTCGACATATTGACAAGTTCCACTGGACGTTTAGGTCAGACCCTTCCAACCCCCCCCCCCCCCCAAGTACCCTAAGTGTTACCATACCACAAATGTTAACCTCTTAAGGTATGAAGAGCACAACCACCACTTTTATATGAGACTCCCCGCTGGGACCCACAAATGAATAATCGGATAAGATCAACAGCCTGCTGCAACTCAGCAGCACTGTGCGTGCACATGACTCTTTGTACTTGTACTTATTGTATTAGTGTGATCGTCCTTGCCTAGTTCCCAGAGCGCCGTTCATTTCAAATATGTCACTGAAATAAACTGACCATAAGTGCCTCGAAAAAAGCCCTATTGGAACTAGAGAAGGATTGCCCTATGTGCCTCTTTCACATTTAAGTGGGAACAAGGCTTAATTAGCGTTTTTTACACTAATGTGCATGATTCTTAGCCCACAGTGGCATGGAGACCATAAACGTACTTACGCACGTGCGTAGACTTGAAACTAAGAAAAATATATTTATTGAAAAAAAGTCTGCCTTATTTGACAGAATTATGCGCGTTCATTCTAATTCATTTTTAGGCACAAATGGTACGGCATTCAGAATGAAAAGCCACAGATAGACTTAAGTTGAGATTTGTCTGTCTCAACATGCGTTGTTGAACGGAACTCATTATTATTACCCCATCTACGTTGGTAATCTCATGTTTTTTTGTCTTCAAATAATGTGTGCAATGAACATTTCTCAATAAAACGATAAGTGGACAAGTAGAACACCAGCAGCACCCAACAAAATCCAGAACTAATATCCCAGCTGGGCCTTGTCTGGGGAAGAGAAACCTCGCTTTTGATCCATGGGTTGTAGAACTTTCTTCTTGAGTTGGATCTCAAATAATGCAGCGAACAAACATGCAGATATGAGCAGGAAGAAAACTGTAAGGAAAGGAATAATAAATGTATGTAGGCCACTTTGATTTAAGCATCAAGCATGGATGGGGGGATACTATATGTGTTTGTTTGTTTGTTTGTTTGTGAAGGTCATCAGGTTGGCAAAAAGGGCCAGAGTCTGTTTCTGAAAACTCCTGATAACTTTGCGGGCCTGATAAGAATTTTTCACATCCTTATTTATTGTTGGAAATTAGTAGTGCAAACTTGCAGATGTGTGCCATAAAAAATTATCGCAAAGTTTTAAATATGTAGCTTTCAAAATTAATAACAAAAAAAGGTCTAAGTTGTCTCGGTTGAAGAATACTGTGCACATTAAAGTTGCAGTGTCACGGAGATTTTGCTCGCGTTTGTAACACTTTGAAAAGCCAAAAGTCACTGTACGCTTGTACAGCACAATAAACAGCACTACAGGAAAATACTGCTCAATACTGAGCTTTCGTTTGAATGATTACATCTTGTGCGCACCATGTTTACAAAAAAAGACAAAAAGGACGGTAAAATCTAAAAGCAATTGTACGCGAAGAAACACAAGCAAGCAACTGTAACTTTATATAATACATATAAGGAAGGTTGTGCCAACAAGGGCAATTAACTTGTTTGCGCGTGCGGATCACGCCAACGAAACTAGGCACGTGCACCTACCTATTTGGAACAAGCTTAAGTTTATTGATTGAGGCTCTCACTGCACACCTTCTTATGTTCAGAAAGGTTTTATCAAAGAATACTTCATTCAAAGAAAACTTCGATTCACTTAAACGAGATTGAACATAAGGTCTCGGTCAAACAATTTCAACATCATCGTTGTTGTTGTACGAATGCTTGATGGCAATCAAACTTTGTTCAGCGCTACTCAACATATTTCAGAATCTGATTTAACGTCATTCAACAGGGTGTTCAACAGGGTATCCAAACGCGTTCAACTTGCCGAGTGCAACAATGTTGAACAAAGTTGAATGAAAATGTTGACTCCGTTTGGTCAGGGCCTTGGGACTAACGGGGTTGGGTTGAAATAACTCTTAGTTGTATTGTTCACTAAAGTAATAGATTTTGTTTGGTAGCAACGTCAGCATTTATTTCTTCATATACAGGTACAAATCTAGAAGGTAATGCCTGTAATGCATTTTACAACTATCAAGCTACAAGGCAGCAAATTTTCTCTAAGGATCTTAGTTAACTAAGTTATATCAATATTCAGCATGTATATAAGCACAAATTTAGGGCCGCAGTGGCCTTTAAACATGTCTAAATGGCTTTTGGGCACTACAAATTTTTAAATTATTATTGTTGCCATTATACATTTTTTGCTCGGCGATGCGAAATCCTCGTTCATACGATCTCCTCATTACCATGTCCACTTTCTCTTATCCTGAAGGAAAGCTTATGTAATTATTTTTTATCTGAGAATCCTGTCATTCCTACTGGCAAATTAATACCACTACAGTTCTATTCAAAGTGATGTTAAAAAATCAAAATTGTTCATTCATAATTTTTACTTATCATGTCATCACTAAAAAAAAATTTCTAACACCACTTGCTGGTTTACATTAATGGTAAGAAATATGTATATAGATCTTTTGTAATGCTAAGTATCTGCCGCGATTACATGGAAAATTTCAGCATGTAATCGCGATTGGCGGGCCCCCGGGGGGGGTACTCCCGTCAATGTAGGATAAGTGTGTGCCGCCAAGGTTCTCAAACCTTGACCCTATTTAAGTGTAGATAATCGAGAATTGATACCCTTTTAACGGCCCAAAACCAGCAACAAAAGCTATAAACCTCCTTGTAGAATCGCTTTGTTAAACTTAATAACGTGTACCGTATTTACTCGAATAAGCGCCGCGGCGCTTATTAAATTTTTCGCGCCTCAAATGCGGCGCTTATTCGAGGGCGGCGCTTATTTGAGGGCGGCGCTTATTTAAAAATAGGAGGAGACAAAGAAATCTTGCTCGAAGCAAACGCTGAAAACAAGCTACTTGCACAAGTAACTGGAAAAAGGAAGAGAGAAGTTGGGTTTGTTGTGCCGGCAAAGTTCACGGCCTTCACAGCAGAACTACCTATTGCAAGAATTCTCGATAGAGAACTTAACGGGCGAGCGGTGAAATATAATCACGTTGAACTGAAGAATATCGCTTTTGATGAAAAGAAATTTCCAGTGCTGTTTTAGAGTTGCTTTGTATGTTTTTTTTTTAGTTATACAGAATTCCTCGAATAAGCGCCGCATCAGGACCGCGGTGCTTATTCAGGGGCGGCGCTTATTAACTTTTTTTGTCCCAAATGCGTTGCTTATTCGAGGGCGGCGCTTATTCGGGGGCGGTGCTTATTCGAGTAAATACGGTATTCGCGCGTGTAGTACAGTTTTAACAGACCATATCTTTTTCGTTTTGCGCGTTGAGATGGATACTGCAATTAAGTGACCCTATCTAAGGAACATCTAAGGATAACAATACCAAAAAATACCGAAAAGGATACCCTATTTAAGGACTACGCACCTCAAAAACCCCACCCTATAGGGCGGCACATACCTATATAACATAAATAAGGGAGCACCCCCCTGGGTGCCGGGCCAGCCCGGCTAGCCGGACAAACACTTTCTCGTCACTAAGTTTCGCTTCAGAGCAAAATGGCCCACCAGGAAGATCGACATTTCTCTTCTTATATAACACATAAAGGTTTATCAGACCATAAAGCTACGTAAAACTGAAAATGATACGCCAAAATAATGGATTAGCGAAAATAAAAACACTTGATTCATGTTCTTCTATGTAGCCATCTTTTCACACGACAGCTTCTAAATTTAGCCGCAGGTGGGCCAGCCTGCCTCATGTAATACCAGGCTTAAAAGTCATCTCGGCAGACCGAGCGAGCCCTTCTACCGAGCCAGCCCGGCTCATGTAATCAGCCCCGTAGACGAGTGTTTGGGCTTAAATGATATCAGTCAGCGCTTAGCCTGAAATATTGTAGATGAGTGTTTAACCTAAATATTCTACATTTTGCGTTACGCGTCCTGTACACCCCCTGCTAACTGTCTATCAAAGTTTGCTAGCAAACAACATTCATCACCGCTGTAATTTTGAGGAATTCAGTGTCCATCCAAATCCGTGAACTGATATCTGACACTCCCAAATTATCTAGAAAACACTCAAATGTTGTTTCCAGTTTTTTTTTTCAAGTTTCAAGGCCTTTTAAAGGGATATTTGTGTGAGCTAGGACAAGTTGATGTGCTTGCAATCTTTAGCTGAAAATTTGCCATAGAAAATTTCAAGGAACAGAATCTCTTTCCCGAATTTCCGAGTTGTTGGCTTTCGAACACGCTAGTTGACCTTATTTTCACCCTAAACATACCTGTTCCTCCACCATAACTCTAGTTTTTCATCACCGATATTCCACCGAAATGATCTGTTAGATGCCCATGACTGATGATATGACGAAGTTTTAAATATGTGACGAAATAACTAAATCTTTGCTGTTCTGCCTTGCTTCCATATCTGTCCTACTATTTAAAGGTGCCACTATTAAGTCCGCCACTTTGAAAGAAAATTCATTGTCGGGTGTTGTAAAATTTTCGGTAGTACGCCAATTGTTATGCCTCACACTACGTACAAAAACATAATGAAAAGAACTGAAGAAAGCCACCGAAAATAATCTAAAATCAACAGGCCCTCATTGCATATTCCCCCTCCTCCTCCCCCCCCCCCCCCCACACACACACACACACACGCACACGCACACACACACACACACACACACACACACACATCTGGTAAGACACAACCTACCTACGTGGCTCTTATATTAGTCTTCGATTGAGAACCATAGTCTTTAACAACTACAGTGTCAGATTATAAAGGACCAATTGTAGCTGTGGTCATAGTCGTCCTCGTCGAAGAAATAATCGAAATAATCTTCACGTTTAGCGCGGCGCGCCCAGTTGTCTTCTCGGTTTCTCTGTACGTCCTCCCGGTGCTTTATCTCCTTGCAAACCCTACATTTCTGTTCTCCGTTTCTCAGCTGCGTTCTACTCAGTGAACTCTTCTCGTGGAAATCGTCGATAACAACGGGTACATTCAGTATTGGCGGGCGCAAAGTGTAGAGATCCTTTCTCTGGAATAATGTCAAATGGAAGTAAAGCATTTGTTTCGTAGTCATCGAACGACCTGGTGGTTCTGCTTCGGTACATGTCAACATACCTTTCAGATGCAACTCGAAGACGAGCCCGTTCTCCTCCGTTGATATCGTTCATCTTATCGTACAAATTGAACATCGCCATTGTATCCACTATGCAGTACTGTATTAACTCATCTGATAGCGGCCGTTTTTTCCACACTTCCTCGTCACGCTTCAAGAGCCTGCTCCCTGCATCCTTCATTTTGATAAAATCTTCATCCTGGACGTACAACTCAATGCAACGACGAAAACCATAGATACTGTTCTTCATCTGTTCTCTGGCTGCGACGTTTATGCTTCGTGGAGAACTGACTGGAACCTGTGGCGGTATTTTCACGGCGGTTCATGACTTCAAGCAGCTGAAGATCCAAGACTCCTGACAGTTTTACTTTATTGCAGGTTAGATGGATAATATTTACCCTTACATAAAATCTACACATGCATGGCTCTCTCTTAGTCTTCGATTGAGAACCATGTAGTATCAAGGTCCATAAGGTCACCTTGCAAATCATAAATTGCAGGAATTCTTGGGCTTTCTTCGTTGTCATTTAGGGTATGAGGCTCTACCACCAGCCGTCGTCGTAGCCGCAGCCGTAATCGTCATCGTCGTCGTAGCGGTAGTCGTCCTCGTAGCCGTAGTCGTAGGCGTCCTCGTAGCCGTAACCGTAGTCGTCCTCGTCGCAAAAGTAGTCGAAATAATCACGTTCAGCACGGCGCGCCCAGATGCCTTCTCTGTTTCTTTGTACGTCTTCCCGGCGCTTTATCTCCTGGCAGACCCTGCATTTCCTTTCTCCGTTTCTCAGCTGCGTTACACTGAACTCTTCTCGTGGAAATAGTCGATGACAACGGGTGCATGCAGTAGCGGGCGCGAAATTAAGAGTTCCTTTATCTGGGATAATGCCAAGCGGAAGGTACGTATTTCTCTCGTAGTCATCGTAAGACCTTGTAGTACGGCTTCGATAGTAATCAGCGTACCGTTCAGATGCAACTCTCGGGCGAGCCTGTTCTCCCCCGTTGATATCCTTCATCTTGTCGTACAATCTGAACATGGCCACTGTATCCAGTAACTCATCTATAGCGGTCGTTTTCTCCACACTTCCTTGTTACGTTTCATTAGCTCTTTCCCTCTTTCCTTCATTTTGATGAAAGCTTTATCATGGGCATACAGCTCGATACAACGACGAAAACCATAGATACTTTCTACTTCATCTGTTCTCTGGCTGCGACGTTTGTACTTCGTGGAAAACCGACGGGTAGCTGTCGCGGTATTTTCACGGCGGTACATGACTTCAAGCAGTTGAAGATCCAAGACTCCTGACAGTTTTACGCTAAATTGATGCCAAAGGGTGTCGGAAACCCCACGACAATCAAACATTAGCTTCTCACGAGACTTGTCTTCAAGGATTTCGCCAAGTCCATTACGGAATACAGCTTTTCCTAATTTGAGCACATCAAATATGTAGACTTTCTTCTCAGTTGCTACGGTTATGATAGTAAGTGCTCCCTTTCTGCTCAACGAGACGCCTTCGCAATCAACGGCCAGAAGACTGTTTCGTTTCACTTTCTCTCTGAGCTCAAAGATAGCTTCCTCAAGGCTGGACTCATCATCGACAAGTATGTAGTCGTTTGTGTTCTTGCAAGCCATTTTATAAAGACGATTTGCAAGTCAGCGAAAAGTAAATTTTTGCATTCTTTGAAGATTCGCTACCCTGCGGTAGTAGTTCAGAGGAGCGAGATCTCGTTTATTTCTGACGAACTTCTAAGGAGTTCCAAGAATTTCATATGTATTTCCGCTTTGCCAAATCCTGTTTTAACCTGTTCCGCTCATTGATCATTCAAATTGACCCGTCATTTTGAAGAATCAATTCAAATTGTCCCCTCCCCCCACCTCTCAAACCCTGGGAACAAGCGTCAAGGGATAACGAAAACACAAACACCCTGATCCCTAATATTTCTTAAGCGCCGATAACGGAAACGAAAAGATTTCTTGGAACTCGCTAATTTAAAATAGAGTTTCTCGGAACACGCTAATTAACGTTATTTCACAAATTATAAAATACTTTCTGTTCGAATACAAATCGCACTCATAAAATGGCTTGCAAAAACGCAAAGGCCGGGGACTACATACTAGTCGATGATGAACTTAGCCTCAAGGATGCTATGGCTGAGATCAAACAGAAAATGGAGCGAAAAACTCTTCTAGCCGTTGATTGCGAAGGCGTCTCGTTGAGCAGAAAGGGAGAGCTCACTATTATAACAGTCGCAACTGAGGAGAAAGTCTACATATTTGATGTGCTTAAATTAGGGCAAACTGTATTCAGTAGTGGACTTGGCGAAATCCTTGAAGACAAGTCTCGGAAGAAGCTGATGTTTGATTGCCGTCAAGATTCAGACGCCCTTTGGCATCAGTTTAACGTTAAACTGGCAGGAGTCTTGGATCTTCAGCTGCTTGAAGTTATCTACCGCCGTGAAACCACAGCTACCCGTCGGTTTTCCAAGAAGTACAAACGTCGTAGTCAGAGAACAGATGAAGTAGAGAACATCAATGGTTTTCGTCGTTGCATTGAGTCGTACGTCCAGGATAGAGAATTCATTAAAATGAAGGATAGGGGAAAACAGCTGATAAAGCGTGACGAGGAAGTATGAAAAAACGACCACTATCAGATGAGTTAATACAATACTGCATCGTGGATACAACGGTGATGTTCAAGTTGTACGACAAGATGAAGGATATCAACGGAGGAGAAGAGGCTCGCCTAACAGTAGCATCTGAAAAGTACGCTGATTACTACCGAAGCCGTACCACAAGGTCTTACGATGACTACGAAACAAATGCGTACCTTCCCCTTGACATCATCCCAGATAGAGGAACTCTTGATTTCGCGCCCGCTACCACTGCATGCACCCTTTGTCATCGACTCTTTCCACAAGAAGAATTCAGTGCAACGCAGCTGAACGATGGAGAGCAGAAATGCAGAGTTTGCATGGAGATAAAGCGCAAAAAGGAAGAGGCAACAAACATGCGACGTTACTACGACTGGTGGTAGAGCCCTCGATTTCATAACATACATCAGAACGCAGAAAATCACGATTCATTGCAATAATCTGCAAATTGACCCTATAGTGCTTTGATACTTCAATTATTGTAGTATTATAGACGAACACAAGAGCGACCTAGGTAGGTTGACTTTCACTAGATGTATAGGTGTGGATATTAGTGCTTACTATTTTACTATGTTCTATTACAAATGGTTGGCCGAATCGTCGTTTTTATTCGCTGATAGAAAACGATTGCCCGCGCTATGGCCATGGAAAGTCAAAATTCCTCCTAAATACGACCGAAATATCCCTGTTTTCCGCCTAAAAACATTTCAGTTGATAGCGGAGCCTGCGGGCAAAGCCCGCCAGGGGAGCTCCATTGCTAAGGAAATTTGGTAATGTATCGATGCGAAAAATTTTGGTTGTGACGTCAGCGTACGTCCGTCCGTCTGACCGTCCGTACAGACTCTGGGGGAGGGGGAGGGAAGTCCCAAGGCAACCCGACCGGGAGTGGGGAATGCCATCTTTTCTTGGCGGGAAATCGCGCGGTGCTTTTGGGCAACCGGCGTGGAATCGCATGACCATCGTCGCTTTTGAAAAAGAGGTTTCTTTAAAAAGCTTAAGCTTAAGTTTATTTAGCAAAACGATTGTTCGACGGTACTGTAGTTTTAAACTTGAGAAAAAAACATTTAATACCTATAAATGGAAAGAAAAAGTCCAAAAGAATACTGGTAGTAGGCGAAAACTTCAAGTTACGAAAGCTGCCTTCAACGGACCTCATCGCTTTGTTTTCTTCACGGCGGAGAGCTTGCCTTGTTCTGAAAAACAACCGAGTAAGTGAAGTTTTTAAAGGGTTTAAGGTGCATGATTTTGAGTATTTATTACGGTCAAAGAAATTACATTTTGAAATTGAATTTATGTCATTAGAAATGTGTCATTTAAGCTTACTTTTGACTTCAAAAAATTATTAGAAAACGAGCTCAGATTTGTGACAGATGTAGTCTTAGAATATTTTGCCATGCTGGAAGTGTAATGCGAATTGCATTTAAGTATAAACTTACGGGTTTTCGAATAAACTTTTTCAAAAATGATTTCTCTGTTTATTATTTTGTGTTTGTTTATTCATAACAGTAGGTCAAAGCACAGTCGCAAGGCGAATAATTGCTTTCAATTTTAACTGTCGGATCGGTTTGTGCAATTGTCGATTTTCTTGTCCTAGAACTTTTCAATAGTAAGCGAAGCAGTTGTCGGTTTAAGACTATTTTATCCGAAAAGCTTCCGAAAAACAAGTTTTTTAGCGTTCCTCAAAGCGCCTAACTTTAAATGGGCTTACTTCGCATCCGCAAAACTTATGCCATAATTTAAAGCGTGTTTGGTGTTTGCTCGTTTCAATCTTGATGGTATAAATTTTGACCAGACTAATAGGGGCAGTTCATGTTATTTGTTAACTGAACATCCGAACGCGATGAAGATAACCCATTTACTTCAGAGTAAGTTTTATTTTGTTGTTGTACATGAGCGCCGTTTCAAGTTCATTCAAGCCAACAGCCAATAATCCAAGGAGATTTGACAAGCCTTGACAGTTATCGACAGGATATGGAAACATTTAAAAAACCAAGCAAGACTGCTCCTGAGTAAAATATGTGTTCAGTTTGATGCCCGGAAAAAATATTAAGCTGTGCTCAGCCTCTAGAATGACCTTTCGAGCTTGGTTTTACAGAACAGATCCTCAAAATCTTGGAGGACAATTCGGAACACTTTCGGGCCTTTTGAGAAACACTTTTCGAAAGGGAACGAGCCAAAGAAAGCCCCGAAATATATTTCAGAGCGAAAAGTTTCAGGACTATTTTTGAGAAACGAGCACCAGTTTATTCCTTGGAGGCTCCGCTTTTAGGCATGGCTAAATCTATATATTAGAAAACTTGGCCTCGCAGATCAATCTCGTTCCCAGAGTCCGCGTTACCCTAAACCAGCGGTCGGGAACGAGGGACTAGACTCTGGTTCTGGGAGATTGTACGTCATTGTACATAGGAAAGCTGACCAATCTCTAAACGTCTTTTTGTATGTCATTTTGCAATACACATTATTCAAATAAGATCAAATTCACCCAACACACCCAATAGTGCATACTGGGTCTGGAAGGACCTTGTGTGATAAGTAAATTGAGCGAGTGTTGCGGGAAAACAGATGATATTCAGCCGTGATTCACGAATTTTACATTGGTTTTGATGCGTGATCTACTTATGTGTAGGCTGTGGTTTGTGAATTCCACAGGCAAACTTTCGCAAAAATCAAGCAATACATCAAGAAAATCCAAGACAAACCATACATTGGATCAATCTTACCTGACAATAACATTGTTGCTTCAAAAGGTGAATACCAGTGGTGTTAAAAATTTGCAGGAAAAAAACTCCCTTTGGGGTTACCGTTAAGAAAAACGGTGAGATTTTCCAAAATAAGGACACCACTTAAAAATACAGGATATGGAGCTTAAATCCTACAAGATTCTCGTTGATAAGAGACCACATGGAAACGGGAGGAAACAACAAATTTTGCCCAATTTCCGACGTTCTGTTTTAAACAGGAAAAGAGAACTACCTTAGAACGGGAGTCCAGAATTTCCAACTGTAATTCCTGGAAAATCGATGGTTCACTTCCATTTCGATTATCCGGCCCAAAGCCTCCCACTGTCACTCGATGGCGCATAAAGGCCTGGGGTACAGGGGATGAGGCTGGGATTCATTTAGTTGGGTCACCCATAATACCTAAACAACACTTGCAGCCAGTTAACATGAAAAATGGCTATATTAACTACAACATTTTAAGAGCCATTAATTTATTAACAAAGTGTGACATGAAGTTAGGTGATTTGTGAATTTATTAAAATCTTTTTCCTACAGTACAAATAAATATTAACAATAGTTTAAGTTCACATCATGTTTACTACTACAAAACCAACCTTAAATAGAACTTTAAATAATATAGTTAAGCTAAATGAAATAAATATGAATAATTTCTTCGAAGAAATATATTAACTTTAACATTTCTTATGTCTACCATATACTGGTACCATCCAGGGGTACCAAAAGGTTAAGTGTGACTTATAAATATGTAGTATTTTCACGTTCAATCTCATTGAGACATATTTACTTTTACAACCACGGCTAGCTAGCAACTTGGTTTCAGGCAAGGTGTTTTTAAATACCACAGTATTTTGCTTTACTTTGTATTTTGTTCAGAGTGATTATCCATGTTGTTGAATGTTGTTTTGACAAACTAAGTGTAAATTACTTTCAGTGTGAAGTGAAAGTGTGTGGTTCCAGAAAATATCCATACCCCCACCACAGAGGGTCATTGGAAATGCCAAGTGGGAGGGGAGTCTTAAAGGCCAAAATTTTTAAAGTAATGTATGAACCTAAACTGGAATTTGCAGAGGGGTGGGGTTTGAAACCAAAATACCCTCTGAGGAGGGAGCTATCATCGTAATCATGTCAGTTTGCCATTAGTTGACCACAAACTGACTACAGCCCCTTAGTTTACTTAGGCTTTTGTAACCAATCCTTTTAAGGACTAATCCAAACCTGAGGTGGTGGGAACGTCTACATAAAAGTGATATAGATGCTCATCTGATATCAAGAAATGAGCCTCTAAAAGGTACCGGAATTTTTAATTTACCCCTCTTACAAGAAGTCACTTTTCCTCTATTTTTTTTTTGGCTCCTACCCTACAAAGCAACAAGACAATTCTAACAGTGCTTATTTTCGAGTTAAATGTTCTAAGTGGTACCAAACCACAAACATTAACCTCTAAAGGTATGAAGAGTATGTCCACAATTTTTATATAAGCCCCCCCCCCCCCCCCAGGGGGAGCCACACCTGGGTAATTGGAACCTTGGAATAATTTCCCTTGAAATTAAATATCTTTGCTAAGGTAATCAGGTCTGCATTCTTTATGAAAATATATTCTTGATAGGTACAAGTATATGCAGAACTCAGCAGCACTGTATGCACTGATGCCACTTTGTACCTCTGCTTATTCCATGGTGTACATGTCCTTGCCTAGTTCCCAGGCCCCTGTTTATGTCACCCAACTCATTTCAGTGTGCACAAGGGCCTTGAAAAAAGTCTTACTGGAACTAGAGAAGGAACACCTCTGTGCTTCATTCACATTAAAGTGGAAATGAGGCTTTACAGTTTTTGAAGTAAGGGTCTGTCTAGAGGTCTCAGGGGGCAGAGAATAAGGCATGTTATAACGGGAGGTGCAAAGGCCTTTTGGGGGGTTTGAAATAATTACAAACATTGGGACTTTTTTGGTTAGACATTTTCTGGCAGATCTTTTCCCTAGGCAGCAAGATTTCAGCAGTGATTTTTTAGCATTCACAAAACCCTACCCTAGCATCATCAACATTCTATGTGGAAAAAAAGATTGAGGTTATGTTCTGAGCCATTAGCCTTTTTTGGATCTAAAATTGTGGCCTGATTCAAAACTCTGTGACACTATTATATATGATACTTTCCCCCACCTCCTGATGGAAGTTTTTACCATATTATGCTAAAAAAGTTACTAATAACCTAATACAGCATGACCCCATCTACATTGGTTATCTCATGCTTTTTTGTCTTGAAATAATGTGTGCAGTGAACATTTTTCAACAAAATGATAAGTGGACAAAGAAGAAGAACACCAGCGGCACCCAGTAAAATCCAGAATGAGTAACCCAGCCGAGCTTTGTCTGTGGAAGAGAACCCTCGCTTTTGATCCAGGGGTTGCAAAACATTCTTCTTGAGTTGGATCTCAAATAATGCAGCGAACAAACATGCAGATATGAGCAGGAAGAAAACTGTTAGGAAACAAAAATAAATTGCTGGTAAATATAAAAATCATACATGAGGGCATGGATACTATAAATAAATATGTTTGTTCGTAAAGGCCACCAGATGGAAATGAAGGATATAGCAAAAAAGGCCAGGGCCTGTTTCTCGAAACTACCGATAGCTTTCCAGCCTGATAAAAATGTTTCACATCCTTATTTATTGTTGGAAATAACTAGTGCAAACTTGCTGATGTGTTACATAAAGGTACTGAGATTTTAACATGTATAAGCTTCCAAAAACAATAAAAATATTCTCTGTTTTCGCTGTTGAAGAATACTGTGCACCTTAAATAGTTTTCAGGAGTTTTGAGAAATGGGCCCCAGAGAAAGAGATCATTGCACTTATTTACTAGAGCAATGTATTGTTGAAAAATTATGGCCCTACCCCCTTAATGCATGGTTTTTGGTCTCCACCCCTCAAGGAATACCAGTTTAGCTTCATACTTTTCTTTTACAATTTTTGCTTTTTGAGATCCCCCACCCCCTTGGAATTTTCTTTACAAGGTGCTAGATCACATTGACACATAAATAAAGTTATCATCATCATCATCATCATCCATAGGGTAGTATGGATATTTTCTAGAACTGGACAATGACAAACTCATGGAGAATCCAAAGGGGGTGTTGAGGTGGTTGCAACCCCCTTTGGGAAGCTGAAAATGCCAGACTGACTGCCCCCCCTCCCCGCCCTTTCCTAAAATCTTGGATCTCCCCTGCAAATGTTTAAAAGATCAATCTATTAGCTTTCCAGAAGGTGTTAATCAAAAGTACTATAAAATATACTAGACCTGCTTCTAATTATCAGTCATAAACATAAAACAGCTCACAATTCTCCACAAGGGTCCCAAGCCATGGACTCCCTACCTTAATATTGACCTTATCAGTTTGCCTAATATTACCAATTTCAAATGATTCTCTCAAATAATACCTGTTCCTTCAACAAGCTGAATATTAAACTCACCCACCAAATCCTGCATACTTGAACTTGAAACATGTAATGAATGATGAGGAATTCTAAATTCATAAGCTTTTATAGTTTCTTTAGGCTTCCTCGCCAATTGTCTACATCATTGTTCTTCTGTATATCTGACTTGAAAATTGTCCTTGGCAAATCAATAAATAAATAACAAAATAAATAAAAGTTAAAAATATTTGTCTCAATACTTACAAGCAAGTCCACAACAAATATACATCCCAGCAGAACCACAGATGGTTAAGTCTGGCTTGGTAAACTCATTATAACAGGAAAGACCAATCAGAATACAGATAACAACCAAACTCAGAGCACAAAAGCCCACTGTTGCCCACATAACATCATCATTGGCTACACCCTCAAATTCATCTTTGACTGCAACAGAAAAATTTCACCCTGTTTGAAGTTCAGTTTCAAAAAATAATGTAAATATTATTTACCAGTCAAATTGAAGCTTCAACATTCCCCCCCCCCCCCCCGACATACCCCGGGCATTTGACTGTGCATTGTGCCCAGGGTGGGGGGAATTCGAACGTTGCCTTGGAAGTGTGGGGAATCTGAGCCAGATTTATTTCTTGTCTAGCGTAATACACCAGTGAGTTTTTTCGGTTTTTGCAGGATTTGACGGATTTACAAGAGAGAATTTCACCTTTCGTAGTAACTCTCTCTAAAGGGTCTTTGAAAGAAGTTTGAAGGTGTCATTACGGCATATTTCTTTCTGAAAAGTGTGAACAGTGTTTGATTGAAGATGAAATTTGTCTTTGAGGAGAGGTATTTCAGTACTTATTGGTGGGCCATTTGAACAGCTTTTTTGCCCCGAGGGGAGGGAATTTGAACAAGCCAATCTTCAAAAGTTCAAATACCCAGGGGGTTGCCCAGGTGGGGGGGGGGGGGGATATTGAAGCTTCAAATTGACTGGTACACTACTAGAGTTTTAACTTTGAGTAATTAAAATTGGACACACACTGTGGGTGGTTTGCCTTAAAAAGGTGATGGGTAGTCAATATTTGTTAGCAACAGGGCATATGACCCTGAAAGAAAAGGAGGACAATGTCAATAATACATGATAAATGCTAAGCAGGATGGTTTAAGCACTCTGAATATCTTGATTTTTGCAGCAACAAGTGAAATTAAGTCTCTCATAAATTAATAGTAGCACCACTGCAGGCTCTAGTGTCTGTCTGGCACACCAAAATTTGTTGTTCATTGTGGCATCTACAAGAGCATTGCACAAAAAAAAAAGTAATTTGAGATTTTTTCTTTAGTTCCGATTTGGCCCTTTTTAGAACCACAAAAGGGTGATGATGTGCTGCCAAAATTTGCACAGAACCTGAAGTCTACATTAACTTTAGGCATTCTATCCAGCTGTGACGAATTTTTCCCCCTTTTTCTCGATCTCCAACGGAGCAATTTTTTAGCTGGTGGTTGCTGTCTGAGGATTAATAACAGTGCTTTGCTGTGGTAAATTTTATGGTATTCAACTGTTAAACATTCCGCTTTAAAGTTCTTGTTTAAAATAAACCTAACTTCCACATTTTTAACTAAAAACTTGGCAACAAGCAATGTTAAAATATTAAAATCACCGTAAGCTTATGTAAATTTTCTGTAGGATTTAAATAAAAATATAGATAACTTTGAGGTTTTGGAGAAAATAAGTATTTTAAAACATGCTTAAATATTGGTTTCCATATATGGACTCCAAACAGCAATCGCATACGAAACTCAGCTGAAGTTCTCAGCTTTTAAATTGAATGTTGTCAAAAATTCACCCAACAACGAAATTTACATTTTTCCTTCCTACCGATCACTTTCAACGAAATAAATTCTGAAATCAATTGAAGCTGATTGAAGACGTTTAATTTTTTGGCAAAAAATATTAAGTAGCTAGAGACTTTTCAAAAGCAAAGTTGTGATATATACATCCCGAAAGTGAGCGAACACAAACATTAAAGAACGTCCCTGCTCTAAAATTTATGACGATAAAATTAACACGTGTGGAAACTAGTCCCATTGCAATAGCTGTACCTGCAAAGTTCCTTTCTCTGGCTCCGAGTCCAAAATCCTGTTTGCTCTCTCCGTTAAACAACCCGAAATGTTTAGATCCTCCTTTCTGCGTCGAATTTCCAACTTCTCGCTCGAGATCGGCAAGAACCCAATACTCGGAAAGCAGTGCAGCTACTATCATCACTAACGCTATAAAAGCGAAACCAGCGGCCACAACTGCTGTTCCACGTCGTTTAAAAATACTCGCCATATTTATACGGTATGATATGGCCCTGTGATCAGGAACTGTTCACTAAATCCTGCCTGGATTATTTTGTTTTGCGGGCCTGATACTCAGGCTACGAAAACCATACGAGTCACCGCCACTATTAGATCGCCTTTGTTGTGGAGCGCTTACACGCACGTGAATGATTAGCCAATCGCGTGAGACTTTATTGACAAGGACCCGAGGGAAGTCCCGTTATTAACCCTGGTTATGAAAAAAACTTGAGCATTTTCTTGCACCTTGTCTCTCAATTTTCTGGCAACACAAATCGTATGAAAAATTGCCTAGTGTAACACAACACACCCTGCAACAGACATTTGTAGCAGTGTTTCTGTATAAACATGTTTCCCGCAACCTGTGTCAAAAATGAAGTAATCGTGCTGGTCCTCTTCGCTGTTCGTCACCGTGGAGTTTGACTAAACGTTGCCCAGTGTAACACCCGTCACGCTACCCTCCAACGCAGGCATTCTTTGAGCTCGTCACGCACTCATGGGGGAATTTGTAGGAACAAATGCGCGACGACCTTCAAGGACGCCTGCGTTGCTGGTGCAAAGTGCAACTTGCGTCGCAACAAAATTTTGAGAAGAATTTCAAAAAAAAAAAGATGCCTTGAGTAACACTGCCTTAAACGTGCAGGTGTTTTATTGTAATCCAACACATACAGAATACAAACAATATTACAATCATTTCTTCTAAATAAAGTGGATCAAAACCTACTTAAACGCAGTCCAGTTGGCCAGTTTTTAGCACGTTACATTTCGTCTTCGATTGAAAAGCTAAAAAACGGTTTAGAATACCACTTTGTTAAGAACCTTTTTAACCCTTCGCCGTTTAAATAGAAACACATCGTACTTCACAATAAGAAGTCGCCACCTGTTAACTCAGTCTATTTATCCACACTTTGTCCAATTTCGCGACTATCGTTTGTAGTGAACATCGTCCATGCTAAAGTACACCAAGAAACAAATTTTCTTTGCTAGGAAATTTCCCCTCTACTTCTTTCATTGAGTCATTTTTCCCTACACGTTAAGTCCGCTTCACAATGAATGTATTCAGAAACAGGTCCAACTTGCAAAGGGGAAAGAAGAGACAAAACGGTAAATCCTCAGACTTGCGTTGGTAATAGTTTCGAGGCAAACAACACCATTTTTTGTCAGCACCCCTCCAGCGACAGTGAAGAACTCCGGCGCGAGTAACACGAGGGATATCAAGACAGTTTTCGCTATCCAAGACACACCATGCTTGTTCCCTGGGCAGAGACCTTGTCCCGAAATTGGATTGTTTTTCCCCTTCTTGCTTCCACAAGAAGCTGATTTTCTTTTGAAACTCCAACGTCGTTTCCAGGGTCTCTCTTCTTTCCGTACGTCGGAGCTCTGTCATGCAGAATGGACTGGGGAGTTGTCACCTAGTAGGCTTGGATAAATTCTGCCGGCAGAATTTCGAGCAGAATAAGCGATTTATGAGTCGAGCATTCTGCCGGCAGAATAAGGCACTTTCGAGCAGAATTTGAACAGAATAACGAAAAATCAGTGACACTAATGATATGCATAACAGTTGTAAGAAAAATACAAAGAAAATGGAAAATACCTTGTGATTAATATGATTATTAGCTCAAACGCACTCACATGATTCACTGTTTCGTCTAATATTAGTGATATAAAGTAAGATGAATTACAATTTTGCGACTCGAAATGAATATCTAATTAGTCCTTAGGCCCAGGCTCCCTTCCTTGTTTGCGGAAATACATAAGGCCCGAAGGGCCGAAAATTTTTCGGGTACCGAGCAGAATTCGAGCAGAATAAGGGTGTTCGAGCAGAATTTCGAGCAGAATAAGCGATTTTTAAGAGCACTGCCGGCAGGCAGAATAAGCCATTTTACGAGCAGAATTTATCCAAGCCTATCACCTAGTCTTTCATCTAAGCATTCGTGCAATTTCACATGGGATGGTGATAGCAGCCATTTAGATGTTATCTTCGGCAACCAATGGAAAACTGGGGCAGACTCGCGGATGACATTGATCACATACTTGTAAAATCAAATATGCTATTAATTCTTGTCGTCAGGAGTTAGTCGATGTCATCTTGTGGAGCTACCGAGAAGATACCTGTTGTGGAACGATAATGAAAAATTTGATAAAATTTTAAGAAAGAACCGCATACACTGAAGTGGACGACGTTTTCACTGTCATCGCGCTGTGTTGCTGGGCGTTACAAAATAAACAAAGTTGTCCTCACCATTCATTCCTGCATTTTACGGCTTCTTTCCTGACTAATCGCTTTTTATCATCGACTGAGTCAGCTAAAGCTCTGCACACTTTGGTTTTGTATGGGTATACCTGAGAGAAAAACGACCGAATATTTAGAATGTGACAAGAGATCGAAAAGAACTGCTTTGACAAACAAAAAACAAACAAACACAAAACATCAAGAAAGGAAAGAAATGAGTACCGCATGGTGAGGTAAAGTTGTCAAGGCTCCTAGACACTTCAGAGCTTCTATTCTGATTTTCTAGAACAGAAATAGAAGTAACAAATATAAGCTCATTCGTAAAACAAATCCAAAAATGTAGTTTATGTCAGATTTATCACTACACTTGTGTATCCCTGGGCGACTAATCTCGTTAAATCCATCTTACTTCAGCCATCAGCATTGTAAAGTGTGAAGTGAATCAGTTCCTGGCTAAGCACCGTATCTAAAATCTCTCACAAGCGAATGACGGAAAAGCTTAACCCTTAAAGCCCCAATTCTGTCAAGTACCTAATTTCTCCTTATAATATAACGACTTGGTCAATTATACAGGTCATGAGAATAATAGAAATGATCATCAAAGACAAAATGTCTTGTTTAATCAAATTCTTCCGACTCATGCCATAAGAAATATAAGAAAAACACTGAGAAGAACACGCATGTTGATATAGGGGGCTAAAGGGTTACGTCACACCCCTTCTACGGGTATCCCAAAAGACCGGCGCAGCTTTACGGCCGTTTCGGTAGCATGAAGCAACTGGGTGAATAACTACCTCCCCTGGATGGGATGCTAGTCCATCACAGGATACCCAGCATAAGTGACTACGAGATTCACTACTCCCTCTGGATGGGATGCTAGTCCATCACAGGATACCCAGCATAAAGTGACTAGGACTATTAGCGGAGTTCCGCCGCAAAGGAGCACCATGGGTAAAGAAATTTGGTAACCTATCGATCCCAGAAATTTTGGCTCTGAAGTCAGCGTACGCCCGTCCGCCCGTCCGCCCGTCCGCCCGTACGGACTCTGGGGGAGAAGGAGGGGAGTCCCAAGGCAGAGGATAATTTCAAATTTTCTTGGCGGGAAATCACGCAGTACTTTTGGGCAGCCGGCATTTTTCTTGGCGGGCAAAATCGCATGACCATCGTCGCTTTTGAAAAAGAGGTTTCTTTGAAAAACTTAGGTTTATTTAGCAAAACGATTGTTCGAGAGTACTGAAGCTTTTTACTTGAGAAAAAACTTCTATTATCTTATAAATGGAAAGAAGAAGTACAAAAGAATACTCAATTGTCTTTTTGGTGGAAGGCGAAAAGTTCAAGCTACAGTCGAAGCTCTCGTAAGCGACCACCTGGGGAATTCAGAAAATTGGTCGCAACTAGAGCTGGTCGCTTACAAGAATGGGTGATGTAGCAGCTCTCGCAAGGTCTCACATGAATGGCTCGCTAGCCTTCGAGAAAACAATAGAACAAACAATATGAACAATACCCCTAGCCCCAAACACAATAGCAGCTGCTACACTAGAGGACCACTAGAATTACAAGCTTCCGAGAGCTGCTACACTACTGACAAGAATGCGTAAGCGACCACATGATGAAAAAATAGAGAGTGGTCGCTTACAAGAGCTTTTACCGTAAAGCTTGGCCTATGTAATGTTTACTAAAAGTTTTGTAGCCCCTCTTACCTGAGTTCGCGCCTTATCGAAAGAACTTCAGGCTATGGTCTTAGGGGGGCCAGAAAGCTCGTCCTTCCGAAACCAAGGACCACTACGCATGGTTTAAATTCACTTACTTATTCTGCCACAAATCAACGGAACTCGTTGCCAGACATAGCTAGAACTGCTCTTAATGTAAATAGTTTTAATTCTATTCTTAGAAAATATTGTAATTTATTTTAAATGAGTGTGCAATTTCTGATTGATGTAAACAGTTTTAGCTTATTTTTTTTTTAGCTAATTTTGTTTTTCATTCGGCGATACTTTAGCAGCAATTGCTACTCTACAAATCCGAATGTGTAAATAAAGTTCATGTATATGTATATGTATCATGGTTTTTGCGGCGGTCCGAACACCTTTTCCCAGGAAAAACAACCGCGTGTTTATCTAGATCGAGCTGCGATGAATAAACAGTCGTATAAGTATTAAAATTAACGCGGATTTAGTCGACGTGTTAGCATAGCTCGATGGACATCGCCCTTAGCTCCGACGCGAAAGGTACGAGGCTCGATTCTCAGAGATGAATTTTTTCTTTTTTTAACGACTTCAATGAGAGTACTTTCAGAAATTAACAAGTACCGGTGAACAACAAAATGTGGAGCTCCGCGTCTAGGCTTGGCTAAATCCATATCTTACCACTCCCCCAGATGTGATGCCAACCCATCGCAGGGTCACCACAGCATTTTACTTGGTTTCCCAAATGGCTGAATGGTACCTACTTACACACATGGGTAGGGAAAGGCAATGTGAAGTTAAGTTTCTTGTCCAAGGAAACAACGCGATACCACGCCAAGACAAGCCTCAAAGCACACGATCCTTCTGATCTTCCCATTGAAAGCCCGACGCGGGAACCACTATACCATCGCACCTAATAAGCGATTGCTTACGAGAGATTTAACTGTATTCTTCAAGAGCACACGTTGGGTATGAAGCCATAAATCACCAAAGAGGTACGTAACGTCCAGTTGGTTAAAATCACCTCACGTCGAACAAGTGCCCGTGGAATAACAGTTTTATTACATGAACATAAATATACGAAATTCATATATTTGAACTGCGGATAAAGAGAATTGAATGTAGATCATCGCAGTGAAGGTGTTTCAACCTAAGCGGTTGAAAAGAAGAAACCCGAAAAACTTCAGGCTTGAACGGGAATCGAACCCATGACCTCTGCGATACCGGTGCAGGCGCTCTAACCAACTGAGCCATCAAGCCAACTGGGAGCTGGTCAATTGAGAGTTCGTATTTATCCCGTAGATGGAGAATAAATGAACATTAATATATGAAATTCATATATTTGAACTGCGGATAAAGATAGAATTGAATGTAGAGGTCACGGGTTCGATTCCCGTTCAAGCCTGAATTTTTTCAGGCTTCTTCTTTTCAACCGCTTAGGTTGAAACACCTTCACTGCGATGATCTACATTCAATTCTATCTTTATCCGCAGTTCAAATGTATGAATTTCATATGTTAATGTTCATTTATTCTCCATCTTCGGGATAAATACGAACTCTCAATTGACCAGCTCCCAGTTGGCTTGATGGCTCAGTTGGTTAGAGCGCCTGCACCGGTATCGCAGAGGTCATGGGTTCGATTCCCGTTGAAGCCTGAATTTTTTCAGGTTTCTTCTTTTCAACCGCTTAGGTTGAAACACCTTCACTGCGATTATCTACATTCAATTCTAGTTTTATTACATTCGCAACTTCTTCGTTAATCGCTGCCAAATTTTTTTGCCATATTTTTGAACAGTACTTTTGCTGCGCGGTGAAAAACCGTTGAACGCCGCAGCACCTTCGCAGCAACGACATGGCAGCTTATTTCTTTGTAAGGTAAAAAGGAGGGTTGTTTGCTGATAACCTGTGAGCGACGAACTAATGAGAAATCTACGAGTTCAATAATCAAGATTTAGAATTTAATAACTGATAATATTTACCATTGAAAGCTGAAACTTCGACAGCCCCAAGAGCATGGGAACCAATGAAGTCACGTGACGAGTGATTATCTCCGGTGCGTCAAGCACTAGTGAGTACATGGTCTGTAACGTAGACTGCTTCAGGCTCTGTTCATCACATGATAACGACTGTATCAACAGGGGCATCAACTGAAGTAAAGAGGCAGAACAAAATGAAAACATTTTCATAATACGGTCCCTTCCACCCCGATAATTCGAACATTCGTTACCTAACGGTAAAACGGTTTTGTGTTTTTCCTGACGGTTGTAGTTACGACCTGGATTTAAACGATTCCGATTCAACTGTTTGGAGTTATAATCCCGATCCAGCTGTTGGAGTTATGACCCGGATTCAACTGATAGATTTATGGTCCGGATTCAACTGTTAGACTTGTGATCCATTTTCAACTGTTGGACTTATGATCCTGATTCAAATGCTGGAGTTATGATCCAGATTCAACTGTATCACTAGTTTCTCTACAGGGTGATGAGCGGTGATATTAATACTTACATTGGGTACTTCCGAGAGTAGAACCTGTTTAGGAATCCACTGCAGCAGATGAGAAAGCGCACACAGATAATGGTGCTTACATTCTGCAGAAATGAAGAAACAAATGATGACCAGAAATGGGCTGGGTGAAAAGCCGCAATTAGACAAAGCAAAACAAGACAAGTAATTTTAGGATTGAGTCGAGGATTACAACGATGGAAGTAGACTGCAGTTCGTTAAATGTGGTTCCGCGACAGGCAGTCAAGAAATCAAAATTGTGATTCTGATGAAATTTGAGGTTTTTGAATCTCTGATTTTTCTCTCAAGTTTATATTTTCTTGCTTTCATTTACTTTTGGCGCTTTTTCTTCCTATTTCAATATCATGAAGAGAGCTACAGCAAGTTCTTGGTCACACTTGAGAAAGCACGATATATTAGTCGTGAAAAAATACTTAGGATCCACCTTCAAGTCCCAATATCAACATGCATATTCTCCCCAAAGGACTCAGTGTGTTTCTTACGGTACAAGTTGGGAGAATTTGTTTAAACATCATGACATTTTGCGATTGGTGATCATTTTCATCATTCTCATAATCTTGACTTTTAATCACGTAATAATATTGTTGGGAGAACATACATGCTGGTCACTATTGGGACTTAAAGGCTAAGCTGGAAACGTTTCATAATAAAGAAACAGCTCCTTGGCCACATGATTTGTGGGAGAATGTTTTTGAGACGCTCTTTTTTTGGACTTCCTATACTGTGGACATGATTACCTTTGCGTTCCTCAAATGTTTGAATGATAACAAATGATACTATCACAGAAAGCTTAGCTGTAGTGCGACATATCTTTACACGTAGATAAACCACATTAAGCACTTGGATACAATAAAAAGAACAACAAGGCTGATTCAATCTTGTTTAAGCATTGCTTTTGAAACTCACCAGGTCCTGCAGAGTGAAATCCTTGTATTAGCTTAGGAGCAGTTTCCATGAAAAGCCGCTGACGGTACATCATCTGAAATGTTAGAAATGCAAATGTCAGCACAAAAAGTTTTTTTTTTTTTTGGCCAGCAAGTAATCATACCCGAACGACATGGGCTTTTCCTGTAAAACGCAGATGGATTTGCTGAGAGCCCCTGTTCCATAATACATTTCAGACAGATACCAAATTCAAAGGTTATTACTCGGAGCAAATCATAGACTGACTGACTGACTGACTGACTGACTGCCGACTGACTGACAGCTGACTGACCGATTCACTGACTAACCGACTGACTGACCGTCTGACTGACCGACTGACTGACCGACTGACTGACCGACTGACTGACTGACTGACTGACTGACTGCTGACCGACCGACCGACCGACCGACCGACCGACCAACCGACCGACCGACCGACAATTGAAGTCAATTGATTGATGGATGTTACGGTAAGTCCTTTGCAACTTTAGACAAATTCTCTTGCAACAAATCATTGCTTCACGAAATTGCGTTCTGTACAAGCTCACAAAGCACACTCCATGAATTGGGCAGCAGGGGGGGGGGGGGGGAAGGGGCATTCTTGCATCTACGCACCTTTTGAATCAACACCTACAGAGAGTTCTCCTTACCCGATAATTTACATGCATTTTAACGTTCATAACTTCGTCATAATCCGCCATGATGATGTAAAAACCATCTGCAGCGAGACGGCCGACATCCTTATCTTCTAACAAACTCAGAACCTAGGGAAAATATAAGAATATTACACAATAACTGAATATAGAGCAAAATTACCATGTTGTCGGGGCGCAGTGTTGGAGTCGTTAGCGCGTTGGACTTCAGATCTGAAGGTCGGTGGTTCGACGCCCAGTCCCTGCCATCGTGTTGTTTCCTTAGACAAGATACTTTGCCCCACATTGTCTATCTCCACCCACGTGTATAAATGGGTACCGGCAACTTACTGCTGGGGGTAACCCTGCGATGGACTAGCATCCCATCCAGGGGGGGAGTAGCAATACTCTCAGTTGCTTCATGCTACAGAAACCGGGATAAACTGCGCCCGTGTGGGCCTCCTTGGCCCGAGTGGGACTTTTTTTAAATTAAAATAAATGATTCCAGCGTACCATGTGTTGTGAGCTCTTAAAAGAGATCTTTGGGAAACCTTGTAAACTCTTATCTGCGGTTCAGTTCTTCCAAATACATTTTTGAGTTGGCATCAGGGTTTGAAAACACGTGCACACGCGGTTCACTTCTGAAATGTCGTAAAAGTGATTCAAGTAAAATGAAATCTACCTTACCTTATCCATAAATTTAGGTGCTAGTTTATGAGACCGAATCACCACTGCTTTGGTCAACTGTAAAACAACAAACACAGTTATCTGAACCATACAAAATTTAACCAACCTTTTGCATTAAAAAATGTCTCTTTTTAATTTCTGAAACAAAAACTGTCTCATTTAAAAAATGTTATTCCACGAGCCTGCATTGCACCGAGTAGTTTACAGCTACCTCATATCCAAGAAACCTGACTAGAAAAGTTGTTTTATTAACCTTGTAAGCCCCAGGAGTGACAAGCATCGAATTTCTCCTGGCAATATCAATACTTGATCAAACATACAGGTCATGAGAATAAAGAAAATGATCACCACAGTTGATGTGCATTGATCTTTAATCAAATTCTCACAAGTATTATCATACGAATAAATGGACAACAGTAGGGAGAACATGTATGCTGATATTGGAGCTTAAAGGGTTAAATTCTCAACTTCAGTTATCATTGCCATTTTTTGCCATATATTTAGACAATGCTGTTTCTTCCCGGCGAAAACTTTTGAACGCAGCGGCACTTGACAAGGCATCCAATTTCCTTATAAGGCAAAAGCAGGGAACGGGGGAACCAATAAGAAAGCTAGAAATTCAGAGACTGAAAATTTAATTCGGTTTTCCCGAAGACTAGTGAGTCACAGACTGACATCATTCCCTCAGTTCAAATTCACCACACAATATGGCCTATCATAGTGCTTGTTCCTCAGGTAGGTTAGAACAAACACAAAGCTTGTTTTGCGTCCCGTAATGTTCTCAACTTACTCTCCTGGAATTAATAACAAAATTCTCCCCAACCTCCACTCTCCTACTGAAAACAGGTGTAGGTTGGAACGTTACGATACCATTGGACGGACTAGATGGAGCCTTTAATAGCTAACAAAAAATAACTTAAGAATAACTTTTCCATCAACTTAGTCCAGCCTACCCAAAGCCAGGTTATTGTAGCTCGTTTAAGTGAGCTTTGTTTGTCCCTTGCCTGCCATATTCTGAGCATAAGGTCGCTTAGCGTTGAGGTTAGCTGATCACCTACAATTGAAACGAACCACTATGCATTGAAACGTTCAAACAACTGGACTGAGGGTGTGTCCTTCAGGAACTATTCCAGGATAAGAACACCAGAAATAGACGGTAAACGAGTTCTTTTGAAACTGTTCCATTTTCATAACAATCACAATTTCGCTACTGATAGCAGATAGAAGAATGAACAGAATACTTTTTACTTGGAATCGGTTGTAGACTTGCGTTCTTTTGGGAAAGTTTCGGTTTGCTCGGAAAATTGATGTGCCGTGTTTTCTGCTCCATATTTGATGAGTTTATGGACAATTTAATGACTGTGGAAAGGCGATCCCTGTGCGACTGATGAGGTGAAAACGTTTAACACAAGCCAACATACCTTCAGGTAGCTTGTTAATTATCCCAGCCAGACATTGGGCCCCATTCTCTGCGCTTCTCTCGTGATCACAATGGCACGCTAAATACTGAAGCCTGGGTACTAAATCTGAATGGCGTGGAACGGTAACCTAGAAAAAGCCAAAAAAAAGGATCCACTTTCCACCACACATTATTATCAAAATTATTAACGTCAAATAGAGGTTCCATTATAAAGCGCTAATTACGTGAACTGCTTAACATGTAAACCAAGGTCATGCTATAGCTAAGACTATGAGAAGTTCAGAGAGAAAAGGCGAACGCGCGTGTGGTGAGCGCCAAGATTCCGCGCGGCAGCTTCCTTTCGCGCGCGTTGGCATGCACCTCTCGCTTGCGTATCCCTAAGCAGTAGGCAATGCTCGTGAGTTTAGCTTAAGTTATACCATTTCAATAATTTGTCTATTTTATAAACAGCACCAATTTTAATTTTTAGCAATTTTTCAAAGACTTGCGAAACGGTCCAAAAAAATTTGCGAAAATTGTCCAAAGGTCATACGAAATGTTCCAACAATTCCAGAAAAATTTCGAAGATAACCGAAAATTACGCTGCTGGGTATCGCCCTTCAGTGTCATTTGTAAAACAACTACATGACAGATCCGTTCCATTCCAGCCTCACAAAAATAACTGCAAAACAGAGTAATCAGTGACGGTTACTACCTCACGTCTTGCGGAGCATAAAGTGGCTGTAAGAAGCGAAACTAGCTGAGTTTGTTGCCATGGTGATTGGGCCTAAAACAATCAAAAGTTGCACTGAATTATTAGATGAATAAAACAACCACCTCAGAAATTTGCCAAAATGCATTCACTTATGTAATTAAATAGAATAATTCTATGATGGGAAACCAAACACTTGCCAGTACCTCAAAAGGTAAAAACTCAGCTGATTGCTCTAAGTATGACGATTTTCCATCTAAATATAAAACAGCAAATTCATCCAGGAGATTATGCGCTGGTCTGAAAAAGAAATAGAAACCAGAGACTCACATGAGAAATCAAATGGACTGGGCAAAATCTCACTCAAATACAATACTCAATCTAGGAATAAATTCTCTAAAATCAGAAATCTAAAACTTTCGATGGGCACATTCGGTGGATGTTTACATGGAGTCTAACAAAGATATGGGTAACCCAATGATCTACTCTATTAAAGGCACTACAGTGGAACCCGGATATAACGAACCCCCGTATAACGAAGATCCCGAAATGACGAACGACATTTTTCAGCCCAGTAACAGTAAAATGTATGAAAAGGAGCCCCGATAAAACTAAACCCCGTTATAACGAACACATTTGCCAGTCCCTTGGCACTTCGTGATATCGGGGTTTCACTGTCTGTCACCTGGATTTTGAAGGTGTTTTGCCAAAACGGCGCTAAATTTATTATTAACTACCTTCGCTCACACACAATGCTTCTGGAACACCAACAAGAAGATATCTAATGAACGTTCGACAGAAGAGCAAACCAAAATGAGACTTTCTAACGATTTTCCAGGAAACAACGTTGGCCCAGTTAACCCAACGTTCGGCCAACGTTTCAAGTAGTAATCCCTCTTCCCTGCTGGCCATCCGTGGCCAAAGTGTCTTTAAAAAACTGCACCATTATTTTAAGTTTTCTTTAAACGTAAATTTGGCTTTTGGCTTTTTAAAGTGTTATTAAAAAGATCTGACATATAGTCATGTAAATATCTTTCACAAAGTAACTTAACGCATCGTTAGGTACAAGATGACACCTACTCAATGTCTAAGTTACTTGTTACAGTTCTCAAGATGGCAGCTATCTTGTCCAAGCTTGCAGGCCTCCAACCAACAATACCTTTATTTGAATCTGCAAAAACAACAACAATAGCAAGAGATTAAGAACACAATCTGGTGTTTGAGAATTAAGGTGACTTGCGGATGTTGTGGGGGCGATAGTACCCTTGTCAAATTGCGTTTTTTTTTACGGGAAAACTTTAAGCGATTTCTTTGTTATTTCCGAATATGACAGAAATGTCTTAGAATAATATAATGTAAAATTCTCAGTTTTATATTAACCGAATTCAATTTCTGTTTGCCAAAAGAGCCTTACCAGAGCCTTCTTTCAAAGTAAAATGCGATTATTTTTCATTCGCCATTTTTCTTATGTCCTCAAACAAACTTGCAAACAGCTTAAGTTTGCTCATAAGAAATTACATGATAATCCGTACTATAGATTTGCTAAACGAGCGACGTCTCAATTTGCCCTCAAAACTGTCCTGTTTTTGTAGCTGTCTCAACAGTCCAATTTCGAGTTCACCAGAAAAAACTCGCACCACTTTCTCGACCAATCAGAGGCAAAACCAAAACTAATAGCGACTTGGTCGCACGCGATTTCCCGCGCTTGGCGCCGGGTACATGTATTTGTTTCGATTTCTAATTGGTTCCTTGGGTAATTTGTGCTTGTTGTGATTGGCTAAGGAAATTACTCTGGTTGTGGTTTTCAGACACTCGGTAGAAAACCGCTCTAATACTCAGAAACATTTCACTGATTGCCTGCAAAATACTACGCAATTTGTAAAATACTCGAGCGCATCATCTGCAAAGCCATTCACATTGAATAATATGTATATATTGGATTCTTAAGAATCATACCCTTCAGAGCAGATTTCAGTACTATCCTCATAACATCAGGAATTAGAGATTGTTTGAAGTAGGCAGCTGAGGTAATTCCTCTGTGAATGGAGCCTAATGTAAAATAACGCACGAAGGTAATCAATTATAAGCAATTCATTGTTTAATTCAACTGTACGTGGATTCACTTTTTTTTTAAACTTCCTCCAGCAAAGGGTATTTAATGTCTAGCTTTGCCTTATACCTCAGTAACAAATAAACTGACAGCAAGAGAAGCAGATGTAAGTTTTACCATCACAAACACACCAGGATACTCATTGCTGCACGCTAAAAGATCCGCAGGTTTGAAGAATTTTTCGCTTTCTGAACGCGCGAAAATTGGGGCGAGCGTAAAAAAAGTGCAAGAAGGGGGAGGCCTCCCCTCCCCCTCCCCCTCCCCGCTCCTTCCATCAGTGTTGCGCAAGCCCCAATTTTTGCGCCGCCAAAAGGCGAAAAGTGCCTCAGGCGGGCGGAAAAACCTACGGAAACGCTTGCAACGCACTCTAACGCACTAGTACAGCGACTGTGCTGCCTTCCTGTCGGAATCTGTGATTGTCTCATGACACTTCCTTTTCCCTATAACTAAAAATCGCACTACTGCCCACTCATGAACATCAATATTGGCAGAGATCACAGATCAGTTGCTTTGACAAAAGTATGAACTAATTCTCTAGTTAACTACGGAAAGATGGGCAGTCTGTGGGACCTGAGAGTAGAATTTGGATCATAATGCGTTTCTGGCAAACTCCCTACCTACCCCTCGCCTAACCCAACATTAACACTACCTTATCAACTTGTTATCACTTAGGGCAAAATGTTGGGTTATGGGAGGGGTAGGTCGGGAGTTTCCCAGAAACGCAGAAAGAGCCGAGAATTTTTAGGTTCGTAGTTGAAATCAAGGTTGAATACATGCACCATCTTATTGTACCAAAGTAAAGTTTTCATTTTAAATTATGTACTGTTGTCACTCAACAACTTTTCTATCACTGATACATCCTCATTGTGGAATTTCTTATTTCAGAAAATTTTTCTCTAAATTACCTTCCATTGTCACAGAAAATAACGTTTACCACACATACTGAAACCAGCAAGATTGGGACTGATTAGCCTGAGAAAACAGCCGACGTTTCACGAGGTCGCCACTTAAGCCCTCGCAGAACGACGTCTGAGTAACGAGCGCAGAAATTCCATACTGATGACGTGTCTCTACCCAGATCTTGGTAGTGCTTCTGATTGGTTGAAAGAAAATTCCAACCAATCAGAAGCACTACCAAGATCTGGGTAGAGACACGTCATCAGTATGGAATTTCTGCGCTCGTTACTCAGACGTAGTTTTGCGAGGGCACAAGTGGCGACCTCGTGAAACGTCGGCTGTTTTCTCAGGCTAGGGACTGATTAGAAAACAAATTTTTGATACAACTTAACCATACCTTCCACAATGCCTTGAATACAGTGGAAAACACTGTTAATTTGGGTCTCTGAATTAGTACAAGCATTTCCTACAGGGAGAAATAACAATGGCTCAGCATCAGTAAGAAGAAAAAGCAGACTACCATCTCAAAATCCTCTTAATTTTCTGAGCATTCTGTCACTGTTATGAAGATTCCATAAAACTACATGAAAATATGTCCACAGAAAACTTGTCTATAAGATGATAATCTCAGGTAGTCATATCTTTAACCCTTTCACTCCTAAAGTGGCCAAAACAAAAAATTCACCAAAAATTCCAAATTTTGTTTCATAAAATCCTAAGAAATAAATAGTCCGATGCAAAAGTTCTGCCAAAGAGGTTTCATTTGAATGGTAACATGACAGGATTTTGTGAACAGATTAAAAAGTTAGAGTGACAAATAATCTCACCATAACTTGGTCTAGGAGGAGTGAAAGGGTGAAACGAGAAAATCACTATTTACAGGTACTATAGTGATGTTTTCAGAGTCAACACCATTTGTACATGTGCTAGCCAACTGATTTATGATTTCAGATGAGCCTGACTTCTTTTAAGCTACAGGACAACTTGGCTGTCCTCATTGCAGCAATCACTGTACATCGAAAAGCACAGATCGGTTGAATCTCCAGTAAGCAACCACTTTGAGATTTGGTGGTCGCTTTCAGAAGACAGGGAGTTTAAGCAGTTACGACGACGACGGCAATGAGAACTTCACTTTAAAACATAAATCCACGTTACATCAGCTACTTCGAGATTGTTCCGTCTCGTTCACCTTGTACCATGTGACTGAATTATTCGGGAGCTGAATTGGTAGCGACGGCGTTCACGTTAAGAACAAAAAAGATAAAACATTGTCATGCGTTCACGTTCTCCACGAAACTTTGAACTTGACCATCTTACGTCGTTGTTTTGCAAAGGAGGCAACGAAATGAACCAAACTGTACAACGCACGTGAAGTGTCATTGTTTTGTTAATTAATCCTTTTGTTTAGGCCTGCTCTCGATGCCGTCGTGGTGGACTGAGACTGATTCAAAAGGGCCTTTATAGAACAAACTTGATATTTCTTTGGCTCTTTAATGTGGATATCTCTATAATATGGAAACTTTGGTCTTTGTATTAAATAGGTTTTACTGCGCTTTACATCCATCACAGACATCAACCCACTACCACAATAAGTTTCACATTATCTCAAATGCACAGACACACATTTCATACTTTTCGTACCATCACATAAGTGCTGAGCATGTTCCACAAGTCGTGGGATTACATCACGGATGACTGCATCTTGAGTACACACGGCACTAAGAGTATCAAGGACACGCTGATGACTCAAAGGGGTGGCCTGGGGAGGATTGTCGTCTGTGTCCATTGCTGACCCATCTTCTGTTACGGAGTTAAAAGATTGTAATGTAACTTCAACATTGCTGGTGTGTTAAGGAACTAACGATGAATTGGAATGGTTGTAAGTCTATATGTAATGTGCAATGGTGTATTGGTTAAATTAGCAGCACGGAAAAGGTAAATTTTAAAACTCAGCTATTCTTAACTCTAGAAATCCATGGGTGCATGGAGGAATGTGTATGGGAGGAATGTGAACATTTTGCAACAATTTGAGTGCTAGATGATGATGATGATGATGATGATCATAACAATAATGACGACGACGACGACGATGATGCACCCTCATGGCATGCACCCTCATGGTATGGCCGGGGGGATCCACCAACTGCCTTGCTAAAAACCTGACTTCTGTAAAATAATTATGAGCTTGCCCCATCCGGTCGTTACTTTCTCGTTTATAAATTCATGATAAATTCTGCTCAGTCAATTTAGCGCCAAAAACTAATGCAATAGAAATTCCCAAATATAAATGCTCTCACTCATACAGTGTACATTCCTGGGGGATGGGGGAGGCAGGGGTAGGGGGGATTAACCTCACATGTGAGTTGTAAGAGCATATGCCGTTGTGAGGGGTATGGTTTTCAGCCAGTTTAGTCTGGAAGAGGGTATAGAAATCTGAGAGCTGTCATCTAGATTAAGTAAAGTATCATTTATCAGAGAAATTATCGGGTGCATGAAGAAGTTGGCGAGTCTGTCATAGGATACGGTTTTTGCGTCTAGTCTAGAATAGGGTTGCAAAGTGCAGCTGAGCATGGTCTGGTAAAGGGTAGGGTTTCAGAGACTGAGAGGCACACCTCCACACAGAAATTCACAGTGTGCTCCTCTCCTCGCACCCGTGGACAGTTAACTCTCACGGTTGTCCACAACTTTTCAAGTAGCTGGAAAAAATTTCTAAGTAGCAGGATAGTGGTTATCGAGCGCTGAAGTCGATCCCTTCTAGGGGGGTCTGGGGGCATGCCCTCCCAAGGAAGCTTTCACATCTTAAGTCCCCAGAAACGGAATTTCCTTGATTCTGAGCACAAATTTCCAATACTGTCAGTTCCAAAAGTAATCATAGCTTTTCAATGTTATTTGTATAAACTCATACATTCAATGCTTTTCTACATGTAATTCCCAGAACTCAACGTAATGAACTAATAATCGTGTATCTCTGTGCCAACCAGATTATTTTTAAGTCAGTAAACTGCAACAGGAAAGGAACAAATAATTTGTCTTTAAAAAATATAAATATATCACAAAAGTAGCCGGCACAAACAACCCAAGTAGCCGGTTAATTCTGCCGGGTGCCAGCTATTAGGGACAACCCTGTTAACTCTATATTTAAAACTCTTACCTGTCTTAAGGTATCTCTGTAATGAGGGCAGCACAGTTGTTAGGATAATAGCAGGGTACATCCTGGACAGCTGGGACAATGCAGATAAACTAGTCTGGCTAAAAACAATTTGATTTGTCAGGCAAAATGCTCATTGATTACTCAACATTTTAATTTGAAATTAACAATTAACAGATTTCTAAAAACACAGAAACAACAAAAAACTTTGCAGGGATAAGAAGGAAATTTAACAGTACCTTACAGAAGCTTCCTTGTTTCTAGGTACAATCGAGATTAAATGCTGAGCCACTAATTCCACCTAAATACAATAAAATAATAAAAGCTGTATCACTAAAATGATCAATAAAAGCATAAAATAGGAAATGAAAGAGACAAAAAAACTGATTTGTTAATTAAAATGCTTGTTGTTGTTAAAAAATGCTAGCCTTGCTATTGACACAGCAAGACAAAATAAACTTAACTTTGGCATTTGAATTAAGTAAGTTATCTAAAGCAAAGGACACTTGCCTCTTTTTCACTCATGAGTCCTGTTAGGTCAACAAGAGCCATAAGACAATCTACCGCTACGCAGCACAAAGAAGAGTTCATATCTAACAAGAATGAAAACAATGTAGCAGAGAGCAGCTCCTTGTACTTCAAGACTGGACTGTCTGCAGAAAAATATACAACAACCTTTTTACATTGACACAAAGACACCATCAAGGCCATAATAAGAAGAGCATTTATCACAAGAAGTTCACGAAACCCAGACAAACTTCCAGGTTATAGTGTACCGAGTTCTTACCAGCTGGCTGTCCATAAAAAGTTTTTGCAGCCTTAAGAAGACTAGTAATTGTGATGATGAAAATTTTTTTGTGAGAAATCTGAAAACAAAAAAATTGCAAAAAATTAAATTATACGATACACATTGCCGAGTGTAGCTGAGATTTTCACCTGTCAAGGAACGATGAATCAAGCATTAATTGTAAAAATGAAACTTACCTCAACATCATCTTTGAATTGCTCCAGAAGTAGTGGAAAGGTTAAGTCTATAATTTTCTGGCAAGCAGGCTCTGAAGAAATACAAATTACAATAAAAATGAAATTTGAAATATTATTTTAAAACCAAGGAGTTTAGGGAAAAGAGTGTTCCATTATTTTACTGCAGAACATCATCAATTGATACCCAGGGAGGAATGCAACTAGAGTTACCCCCCCCCCCTCCAACATTTTGTTGGGTTTTCTCAACAATTCACCTGTTCCTATTTCGATGGGGTGGGGTGGAAGGGAAGGTCCTTCCAAGGGCATAAGGGGGTCTTCCTACCCCCTTCAAAGCTCCTACCACTTTCTCCTTATGAATATGAAAACAATAGGGGAGCAGGGATGGTGCAGTGGTGAGAGCACTCACCTCCCACCAATGTGGCCCAGGTTCAACTCCCGGTCCCGGTGCCATATGTGGGTTGAGTTTGTTGTTGGTTCTTGTCCTTGCTCTGAGAGGTTTTTCTCTGGGTACTCTGGTTTCCCCCTCTCCTCAAAACCAACACATCCAAATTTCAATTCGATCTTGAAGGTTAATTTAGCATTCTGTGCTAAATACCATTGACACCTAAATAAAGTGATTTATTTATTTATTCAGTTATTTTTAATTTCTCCCACTTTCTGCCATTTCATAACTCCTCTCTCATAATTCCTGCTCCCTATTCTCTGATTGCCCCCCTATTTCCCCCACGTTTCTGCACCCTGCAACCACCACCACCACCCCACTCCCCACCTTCCTTCCACCCATGTAACTCATCTAAGGAAATGACATGATGGCAGAAACTAAAACCAAAATGTATCTACCTCATCAAAATCACAATCAAATTAAAAAAACATGGCCAGTTAAAAATATTCTCCAATTCCGTCCACCCTGTGCATCACTGGGTGTGAAGGCCTGTGACGATGAAGTGGTACTCAATTTTGACCTTCTTTATTTTTTTTTACCTTAAGCTTCCTCTCTAATATTTTTTCTTTACTTATTTCAGAGAATTAAAAGCATAATAGTTCAACCTATTTTCCTTTTAGAGAATATTAACCGCTTATTTAACTGCACAACAATGCTTATTTAACTGCACAATAATGCTTGCTTATTTAACTGCATAATAATGCTTGAAAAAAATTCATCTACACTTACAGGGCAACTAGAATGGTAATTTTTACAGTTGACCTGTTCAGTTATCATTTCTGTCATTGAACTTTCTGGGTGTGGGTTGGCATAACTGTGTATAAAACAGTGCTTGGGGGAAAATTTTAACCGAGACTTACAGATCACATTAGAAAATTGCTTGTGACAGTCGACCAGCTGAGATATCCTTTCTGCCAGTGAACTTTCTGGGTACAGATTGGCCTCAGCAGCCATTTCTTACCAGGGATCCATATTAGCTTTTTTTCAAACTCGTCAACCGGGCAAGTACATCAGAAAAGATACTTGCCCTGACAAAATTTTACTTGCCCGTTCAAAATTACATAATAATTAAAATACAGTCAAAAACTTAAAGTTAACAACAAGTAAGTGGAAAGCTTGCATTTTATTTTCACTATGTTACTGCAGCAGCACCACAGCAAGGCTCCTGTCAAACAATTTCATTTTACAAATATAACTACGGACTAATTCAACAACGGACAACAAATACAAAAAATTCAACAATGGACTTAAAAGATACATGTAGACCTCCTTTGCACGTCAAATGTTCACTGTTTAACATCTGATTTGCGCATTTACCTTTCGATCAAACTTTCAATTTTGATGAAACTTTCATTCAGGTACTTAAGCCAAGCCACGATGGTAAAAATGCACACTTTTGGTGCTCTTTTTCGTATTTAGAACTTTGCTCGGGAGATTCACTTTTTTTTCTTCTGCAATGGTAGCAAAACTTTGTCAAAGTAGCGCCACATTTTGCAAAACTCGCGTGCAGCTAGAGAGCGAGAGTCTTTGTGTCTGCATATTGCTGCAGTACATCAGCGTTCAAGAACAAAAAATTGAGCATGCAAACATTTCACTTCTGAGAGTACCGCGTAACGTGTCATACGAGCAATGAAACAAAGTTTACAGTTCACTACAATACGGAATCACTGAATGGCTGGTGGACATTCAAAACACGGGTACATTGACTGGTGAGAAATTGAAGAAAAAATTTTGCTCCTTAAAACTTACTCGTCTGCCGGACAAGTTTGTAATCTTTGATACTTGTCCGCAGGACTTAATAGTCGTCTCAGACGACCTGACGACTGCTAATATGGATCGCTGTCTTACACACAGATGTGCACAGCCTACTCATCCAATATCCAGGGGCTATCCATATGAGAGTACTTAACATCACTGGAAGTACTGTCTAATTACACTAGTGTTGATGGTACTGCTACATATTTATACCTGCTGCTAAGGCTACTGCCTGGAGAACTCTCCCACAAGACCTCATCAGCTTAACATCAGACCCAGTCAAGTGACTACAATCTGCAAAAAAATTAATTCATTCAAATAAATAGTCATCATTTTGCAATCACCTTTTGAAATGTTGTGTCATCAGCTATTGGGGAGCCTGAGTAAAGATGTCTGGGTCCCATCAGGATGGCAGCCAGAAGTTGAAAGTTTCCCTAACCCTTTTGACACACTTTGTCACCATATTGTCCATAATGGCAAGGCACTGGATGTCAAAACAAGTGTTTTCCAGTCTTTAGCCCTTTAGGCCCCAATATAAATATGCATATTCTCCTTAGCATTTTCCATGTATTTCTTACGGTACTAGTTGGGAGAATTTACACAAACATCAAGACATTTCATGTCTGGTGACCATTTTCTTTATTCTCATGACCTGTACGTTTGATCAAGTAGGGATATTGTAAGGAGAAATTAGATGCTTGTCACTATTGGGGCTCAAAGGGTTAAGAGGGGTGGGGTGTACTGTGGTCCCCAAATGTTACAAATGATCATGATTATAATGATGGCAATTACATAAAGATCTTTTTAAGTTAATCAGGGTGCATGAACAGAAATTTGTCCACACCTATCTCATATGGGTGGCATAAAACCAAAGTAATTATCAGTAACTGGTATGTAAAAAGTAAAATCTGTAGAGAGGACGTTTTTTTTTATTAGAGGATGGTGTTCTATTGCTCCACTTACCTCTCTGGATGATCTCTAAAAACTCTTCATATTTCTCTTTGACATTTTCCTTCAGAAGGAACATATTAAATAAAGAGGAAATACCATATTTTCTCAATTAAATACCCCGGCATTTATTTCAAACTTGGCATGGTGGACCTGGCGTTTCTTTGAATCAGCAGTTATTTGGGCCTGCCATCTTTTAAGAAAGGGTCATTATTCATTTTTCTTGGCAGCATGTATCTTGCCCTTAAATCCTAAGTTTATTATACAACAAATTAATGTCTGAGGGGCTTATTTGCATTCCCCTCTTTTATACCCGGCATTTATTCGGGGCCCAGCGTTTAATCCAGAAAATACGGTCAGAGAACTATATTCAGTTTGATATGAGAAAGGAAATATCACAAAGAGAGACACCTGTGGGACTTACGTGATGCTGTAACCACTAAGTTATGCTAGACCCAAGCAAGCAAGGTCACATTTACTACATTCATGCCTGATGCCTATCTTGTGCCCAAGGTGATATAGAAAAAGATGGTGAGTGAGAAGTTTTCTTCAAAGATCAGGTAAAAAACTAGCATACATGTATGACCCACACTTTTGTTCCCAAAATCTCGTTTGAAATGGGGAGTGTGGTTTAACTCCACGAAAATGCTGGTAGAAAAGTTCAAAGAGATAGCTTAAGATGTGCTTCATGAGCATGTAGACACCAAATGCTTTTTATTGGCTTGGGCTTAAAATATTGCATTGGGTTATTCCAGAAAAAATCCACACCTCCCCGACGGATGGCACGCTGGAAATTCTCGCGGGAGGGGGGGTCGAGGGCTCTGGAAATCCAGGTGGGAGGGGGGGATCTAGACTTAACACTCTTCTTCGGGGGTCATTAAAAATGTAACCTCAGTTTTCAGATCTTTGACTTTACGGAAGGAACTTCCTCCGAATCGAAGAAAGTAGTAGTCTTTCAAAGTATGCATTTCTTACTTTAAACGCTTTTAGGTTCAGTTTCAAAGATTCTGCGAAGAATATTATAAAAGTGATAAAAGGAGAAAACACGAAGAAAGCGCGAGGTTGACGTGGTAGCTACAAAGCATGCTCAGCGAACCAAGTTTAAAGCTTGGAACTTTGTATTGTATTACAGTACTGGCCAAATGTAAGTTGACAGTTTCGAGATGAAAAACAAATGAGCAATAACGTAGTCGCTTGAGTCATCTCTCAAGAAATAAATTGGACAAATGGACTGCATTCGACGCGAGTGTTGACAAGTGAGCTATCGTTTCCCGGCTTTACCTCGGTGAAACTCACGGATGACGTAAAACAAAGGAAACAAAAACATTTAAAACAATACCGTACAGCAAAACAAAAGCTAGCAAACAAAGAAAATCTTGTCAGGTTCTTACACCGAGGTACCGTTTCCCTCTCTCTTGCTTTTGCAACAAAAACTCATGTTACAAATACCTTGCTCAAATTAATTTTATTTCTCATAGTTGTTTGTCTGTCATAAATGTTTATCTTATCAATTTGAAGGAACACAAAAACCAAGAAAGTGAAATGTAAAATAATAAACTGGTACGCTCTATCGGAATGCGCGTGTCTTCTGACACGTTTTTTGTGACATGTTTCCTTTGCTTCTGCCCAATAGATGTTTTTTGGGCGAAAATAACCATAAATCTCAGTCTGTCATTGAGTTTCTTTCTTGTGTTGCAGGTATAAAGGAATATAAATCCGATATTTTTTGTATCACCGATGGCACGACGTTTTATGAAATCAAAATGGTTGCGTTACGCATAGGTTTCAAATTACTTTTGACGTATGCAAATTGCGTCTGCAACAGAAGCAGCACGAAATAAATTTCAGCGGGCTAAAATTACCATTCTCCTATTAAATTACCACTGCTGTCGTTAAGTTTAATTCTAACTTTATTTTTTATTTAACATTCATTTCAATTATGGCAAGAATACGTCTGGGAAAAGTTTCGATTTGAAAGGTTGTTTTGACCTCGGGGTACACGTAATTCAATACTCCATTCTCAAGTTTTACATGGACGATTTATATAATTTTATTTATTTTATTCACCGCTATCAGCTTCATTGAGCATTTCCACAGGAATGGGCTACAGTTGTAGTTCAGTGGTATAAAAAGGGAAGAAAATAACATACTTTTAATCATGTTGTTACCAGTACAAAACCCGTTCGTAATTTCCGTTCATATCACAAGAACAAATTAAAATTAAAATTGAGCTCCACAGTCAATATATTCTGGATGTGATTCTACGTATTTTCAACGGACTGAATGTTGAATTTAGGGCCCATAATAAATCAGGGAAATCTGGGTGGGAGGGGGGGTCTCTGGCCTTGGAAATCTGGGTGGGGGGAGGGGTCTAGAGGTACAGGAAATCCGGGAGGAAGGGGGGGTCAAAAACTCTTGCCATCCGTCGGGGGTGTGTGGATTTTTTCTGGAATAACCCATTGAAGACTTTAAGAGGCTTTACACAGGTTTTACAGAACAGTAACATTGTTACAAAATGACTTTTGCATATGTTCAGTGAAGAAAAGTTCATAATATGCTTTGTCTCTCTTGCTGGTAAAGTGTTGCATGGGCATGCATGCTGTGAAACAACATGCAACATTCTGAGGATAGGGTGACTGAGGAGCTTCACATGGTAAAAAGCACAATACATGTACTTGAGGTCAAGTGTAGAGCAAAAACCATAGTATTGGCTGTGGGCTAAGTTGGTTGTTGCTTGCCCACATTAACTTTAATTTTATTGTAAAATTTTTCTGGGAAAACTTTTCTCCCCAAATTTAAGCTTCCAAACTTGGATATGTGGTATTTCCAGTAAGGATGAATAACAGCCAACAATCAACTTGTAGTTAAATTACATGCAAGTTAACTTGTTAGGCAATGGATTCTTAATAATGGACACAACCGTCAATGGCATGGAACATACCTCCATAGACTGACAGAGATTTCTAATGGTGCTTGTTAGGGCTGCAAGACTGGCTTCCTGTAAAGGGAGTTAAAATCAACCAAAACATGAGGAGCTCCAGTTAAAAACTCATTAATCAACAATAAGTCACTTAAAAAGAAGATAAAACAGAATTCAATGTTTTATGACCAACTGTAAATTGGGTACACACTTTCGCTTGATTAACTCCGATACTTTAAATTATTACCGTCAATGAACATGAAAATTATGCATTTGTGCCAGAAAAAAAAATTGCAGCATTAGTCTCCATGTTGTGTCCGATTCACATTAAAAAACTCTGTACTTCAGCTTTAATTTGGAAATCAGATATAACATTTTGTGTGTATATGACATTATTTCATAGCATCACTGTTTTCTGTCAACCTACCTCCAGCGCAGAATTTGTCGAATAGAAAACCTAAAAGGATAAAAGAAATTTATGGCATTTTATAATTTTATGATTGCAACACAATTGTTTGTCTGTCTGTCTGTATGATACATAAATCAGGACAAAGTGTATTTAGTCCTGGACACTCACCGCACTCTTTATAGCTGTCCATATTGGCTCTAAATGATCCAGTAAATAAGTGCTGTGGTACACGTCTAAACAGGCTGACTGTGTGAGTAATAAAAATGGTTTAAGCATTGCAGTTACATGTATTTCTAATTTTTAATTTACTGACTTTTTGCTAATTGAGCACTGACAGCAAAACAATAATACTTACTAGCGTCAAAAGGGAATCAATTTTGGCATCAACAATATCAGAGGACAGTTTTTCCATCAGAAGAGGCACACAAAACTACAGATTGAACAAGAACAACATTTGAGTTGGTTGCACCATATGTGTTGGTTAACAAATAAACCTACAACGAAAAACTCACAGGAGCAAACTGATTTGTAGCAGCAAGACATTTTCGTAAACTTGTCACTAAATCATCTTTTTTGATTCCATAAGGATCATCTGGAGGCTGAAAAGAGATCAGATTGTTACCTTTAGCATTCACTTTCACTGACAAAATTATTTCTGAGGGTCCTTAAAATAATAAATTTATAAAAAATTTATAAAAATGAATTAAATCATAAATTTTTACCTTACATTATAAATTTATAAATAATAAAGTTGTAATAATAAATTTATTACAAGTCAACTTCAAAACAAAAGTAAGATGATGAAAGGAATAATTTAACAGGCTTATTAAGAGCAAGCTATCTCTGAGTGATAAATTCGTGTGTGAACAGACAAATTTATCACTGAACACACAGAAAATAAAAATATGATGATCACTGAACACACAGATAAGAAAAACTTGAAGTCAACACATCCTTTGCTGATATCTCAATACAACAGGCCTCAAACCACTTACTGGAGTGAAGTCAATGGGGAAGTAGCAAGATGTCACCTCAAACAAATCTTCAGCAAATAAATCTGAAATGATAAATTTAACTAAATAAATATTAATTCCATCCAAAAATCATTGAAGCGTTCTACAACCGTCCATTTGTTAATGTTTCACATGGTTTGAGAGATAGATTTTTTTGATGAATTGCTACGAAAATTGGCATGTCAAAGTCAAATGTTGTAAATTATGTGTTTTTGTTTTATTTGCAACTAAAAGTTACTTTTTCCCAAACACTGCTTACCTATTGAAAAGTTGCTAATTAGGACTCTGGTTAGTTCAAAGACCACCAGTAGGTTTCTTGGATCCTACAAAAAAGTTTGCAGTATGTCAAGCTGTGAAATACATCAAGTTTAATTGAATTCGCGTGGCACATACCCTGCACGCCAACATTTCCTTCTTCCTGGCTGAGTTGGAAAAGGTATGTTCCTTGGTTCAATTTCATTTTCCTTTGTTTTTGTGTATGGTATAAATGTATGATAATGAGTATAAAACAAAGGAAAATATAAATTGAACCAAGGATAAAATTGAACCACAACAGCTGTATTCGGGACTAATAATCTAATGGAATTGTCTTTACATATCACATTTTAAGACGTATCTATGCTCCACTCAACTGTATTAATTTGTATTTGTAATATTCTCGTACCCATTTAAGGGATTTGCTGTGGTTGTTACACGGTTAAATCCTCTCCCGGGTCAACGATGATTACATCTGACCTGCAGTTGTACCTCTCTGTTACAGCTGGGTATCTTACAGCTTCCAGTTTTTTGTAATAACAAAGAAACCTTTCTGACTGACCTTTTCTCCATCAACCGCTTGTATGAAACCAAAAACAAAATCATTTCCAATGGTTTTCAGAGCTGCAAATAATAAACAACAGCCACAAGTAAATCGGAAAGATTGGGAGTCAATAATGAGACAATTTCAAGTTAGGGTAAATTTGGAACATGGTGGAAAATTTCCATTTTATAGGCCTACCTTTTTGGTGTTTGTTTAAAAGAACAGCAAACAAATTGAAAGTGGTAAGTCGTCCTTCCTTCAGCAATGACTAGTCATCAAAGAAAAAAACAAATTATAATTCAATTTAATAATCAATGCTGCAACAAAAAGTACAAAAAATGGAACAACAAAAAGGGTGGCAGATTTTCTGGGCAACTTTATTGATAAGCACACATACAATACATTGGACATGAAGAGAAGAATGCAAGAGGGTAAGAAATAATGCAGCACAGAACAATCACAGCTAAGTTTTAACCAATCCAACTGAGCTAAGGTTTAAAAAAAGGAGAAGATAGCCAAAAACCAGCAGAAGTGAAGGACCCTTTGTGCTGCCAGCATGGCCAGCCTAAGCAAATGAGCAAGAATGGTCTTTCAAAGTGAAAAAAGAGAATTGTCCTCAATCAGTATTTCTGCCACCATCTGACCAGAAATGTGATAATCTCAGCTCCCTACATTACCTGGATGTGAACTTCTTTAAATACTGTTTGAATAATTTTCACACAGTCTTCTTCAGAAAGATTCTGATTTGTGGCCTGTAAAGTAAATTAATAGACAAGTTTAATTTATTTTATATTAATAACATAAATGGTATAATTAATTCATTAAATTATTCCCAAGAATGAATTACACTGTGGAAATCCTGGAAGCCACCCTCATCAAAAAATAAGTTTTAAAAGAGTATAATGTCTACTTGTCTGCAACCTCTCCAAATGATACCCTAACGGCAAAAAAACAAATCCTTGTGAAAATACTTAATTATTGTTGAAGGTAGTTTCAATGAAGTTCAAGTCTGGTTAGTCAAACATATATTATACAGAAAACCAAACTTCACCTACCAGGGAAAGAATACCAAACAGCGCATGAGGAATGATGGTGTAATGATCCTTCAGTCTGTCACACAAGAATTCAGAAAACAAAGCCACTGAAATAAAAAAAAAAAGAAAAGAAAAAAGGAAAAGGATTGGTGTAAAGACCAAGTGCAAGAAGGTCTCTGCCAAGTGGCTGAAATAATTGAAAGGTTAAATTACAAAAATTTATCACAAAACTGCTTCACAACCTTCCTTGTCCTCAAATGGAAACCCAGCAAGACGATGCAGGACATCAGACAGTAACCGGACCCCATAACATCTTCTGTTTACATCAGTACTTGTTAGCTGAGGCCTACAAAAACAGAAAAAAAAATGATATTAAAACATCATTGTGTGAACTGAAGTATGGATGTGCACGCAGTTTGCTAGGAAACAAAGCACAGTAGACTTACAGATCACTAACTCAACATGCAAGGGAAACCAAAACCTGTAATTTTACTGTAGAGTGGGAGCTTGGTATCACCAATCATAATAGTAAATAACTGACCAATATTAACCAAAAGAAATGAGATTCAGTTCAAGATAGTAGGGGATTTGAAATAGCCAGGGTTTGAAATAGCAGAGGACTACTGTTCAGTAGACAATATCCATGCTTTGACCAAAAAAAATAAATGGCTGATCAAACTAGGTAAATGACCAACAGCCCTTCCACACGCTATCCACCGGATAATTTACTTCCCAGTGGATAAGTGTTAGGGAAACCAATTGCATTATCCACTGGATAGAGATTTATCTGGTGTGTAGCGCTATCCAACTTTTGAACAACTGGGGCCTGGAAAATTGTTAGAGAAACTCAACAAAACTTCTGCTCACTGAAGATTAGTGATGCTCCAGATCACTCCATGCTTAAAGCAGAGACAGGCATTTGTCTAAGTATGAGTCATTATACTCTCCAATCTACAGTTGATTGCACTCTCAGAGTGCATCGAAAATAATAAATGCAAAACCATGGATTCTGGGCAGAGCTCATCATCTAGAAGAGGTGATAGGCTTCTTTTTCTGGATCAATTCCATTCATACCCTATCAACCACCTAATGGTTGTGATCGCCCTTCCGAAATTAGTCTGATGGGGTCATCCCAAGGGGAAAACAGCAGTCAGTGGTAGATCCATTCCCTAGCACCAATTCTAAAACGTTTCCACTTGAAGGCCCCGCCCTTGTTTACTTCCTAACCTTTCTCCTTCCCCTCTCTTGAGCAACAAACTCCAACTGATGGTGTTGGAGGGGGGGGGGGGGGGGGGGGGGCAAGGGTGACAAGGAGGAAAAGTCTAAAGTGGATGGGTAGCAGAAGGTTTGAACTCAGAGGTGTGTTACGTTCGAGGTGCATGACCCTATCTATATGTAAAGAGTTTTGGAAACATTACCCAAAACCCCGCTAAAGGGCTGAGACCGATGAAAAAATATGACGATATCTGCTGAGCAAAATATACCCGTCTATTCATCTTTCAGAAAAGATACAGAATACGATTACTAATGTTGGCTACATTTCAATGAAAAGGGATTCACTTAAGGTAAATTACAGAACACAAAGCCACTTCTGAGATTACATAACCTTCAAAACATCAACAAGTCCATGTGATATGCATAAACTCACCCCAAATCTTCAACAAAAGCCACCAGATCTAGCCTTTTAGAGCGGATATCTGAAAGAAATAGAAACGTTTTAGTTGACGGAACCTCTAGATAATGATTTGGAAGATTCTCTAACCTTGCACTATCTTGGAGAGGTGTTGTTCTCTGTTTTCTTCGGAAAGGTCTTCATACACTCCACTTGCCGCCATTTTGAAAATTTCGCCATGTGACAAAATGCGAGGAGACTGAGGCGACTGGAGTAAAGATCCGATTCTGCAGGTACGCAATGCGTTCAAAGAAAAGGGTAAACAGAGATGGGCTGAAAATTTATTTACCTGTGGGCCTTTATTATTTAAAATTTTCAGGATTCATCATATCCTGCAGCTACAACAGTCTAAGTACTCATTAAAGCCACAGCCACAGCGAAGCAGTCACGCAATCCTTGTGCTTCCATACCATTTGGTCACAGACCACGCAATCGTATGTGGCTGCGGTTTGCAATGATGCAGATGAAACTGGCTTTGATGCACATTTCAAAAAGTATCGCTTAGAAGCCGCCCTGAATACCAAAATCCCACCTGATGTGAGAGTCAAAGCTACCTTGGCATGTGCAGAAGTAAACGTTCACATTTCTTCAAGAATCAACTAAATGTGAACAGTCCTATAATAGTACATTTTTAAAAAAAAACTGATAAGAGCTTCACCGACAAATGAGCGTCCAAGTAGACTTTTAGCTTCAAAAGAGTTGAATCTCCCGCATATAACGCTGAACACTTTTCCTCCATAACCTTTTAATTGAAATAATGGCCAACTAAACATTTCTGTGATATTTTACTGACTCCGGAGGCTGATGAAACGTTTCCTCAGCTAGTTACTTATTTGCGAGCAAACGTTCTCTTCCCTAGAGGAATGAATGCGCTAGGCATGCACTCACCCACTAAATTTAAAAATCGTAGTGACAAATTGTCATCTGAAATTATGAATATATGACATTCATATATTTGAACTGCGGAATGAAGAAATAAATGTAAAGAAGATCCTCGCAGTTATTAACGCAACTTATGCAGTTGCGAAAAGAAAGCCTGAAAAAATCAGGCTTGCCGGGACTCGAACCCTGACCTCTGCGATATCGGTGCAGCACTCTAACCAATTGAGCTAACAAGCCAACTGGGAGCTGGTCATTAAATTGGTTTTAACTGCATAAGTTGCGTTAATAACTGCGAGGATCTTCTTTACATTTAAATTGTCATCTGTCAGTTACAAACTTTGTCGATGAATAATTAAGGGATTTTATTGTTTGATCCCCAGATATTACATCATATACAGTACTGCCTTCATTGAGAACCCTAATTGAAAGAAGTAGAGAGAATTCAGTATTCGGAGTGGTAAGCTTGTGTTATATTTCTGTTTTCCACGTTTGTAGAGTTAGCAAGTGTAGGCACAATCAGATGTCTTCGACCAGTGGGGAGAATAGTTGTTACTAAAATAAAAACATTTTTTCGCATCATTTCAGGGTACGAATAACAATAACACGAGACTGACGCCCTTTCTCAGGGAGGAAGTCTTTAAGGTTTCCTTTAGCAGCATGTGTCTAAAACACAGGACCAATGTTTAAAATTCCAAAGCAAAATATACGTTTTGAACAGACTTGATCTTGAAGTACTGAGTTATTCAACACATGGGTAGGTGACAGGGCTAAACCACCACAAAATGAAATAAAGGCAAACTTGTTTCCTAATACTGTGGTATCCGAAAATAAGTTATAGACGACTTGGTCTTTGGTCTCGTCCTTTTTTCTGACAAAACTGCTTACTCTTTTAAAATGAGTTTTCAAATTGAGCCTGGTAAGCCCGGGATCGTAAAGTAAACATTCTGCCCGGAAGTACTCGCATAATACCATCTGCCAATATTTCTTGAAAATAAAAACAATATGGCCAAAATCAAGTTGAATGGTTCTAAGAAATATTTCGGAGGTTTTTTTTCTTTTTTGGTTTCTTTATGTAACTTGCTAGGACCTGAAAAATGATCGTATTCCACTTAACGTACCGCCCGACTGTGTCTTCCCGAAGTTTCGATTTATATTCTTGACCCTTGTCAACAGTTTTGAAAACAACAACTTTCTTGCAACAAAATTGCATTTCGATACTTGATATTATACAGCTGATAGCGATACTTTCAACTTATTACTATCATTTCATAAGTATGAGCCACCGACGAATTAATAGTTCTGCTGCATGGCTTTATTTGTCGCTGACTCTAATGATATTTTCAGGGGCACCCAACGGTTCGTTTCGGGAAACATCCGTTCGGTAAGGCCTAAATCGCCTGAGATATTCGGACCTAATTGCAGTAAAGATTTCTTTGGTGAAACATCACCTCAGACTTTCGTAACAAGAGGATTGATTGATTCCTATTGTTTTCGGAGGGACAAATATGTCGTTTAGAGTGCAAAATAAGGTGAGCTAGCATTTTTGGAGGGCTATCAGCAGCTCGGAAATTCGTCGGATCGGATTCTGTTTCCTAAAATTTTCTGCGGCCTAAATTTCCAGCTAAAAACTCCGAACAGATCAACCAGAGTTAGCTCACACAAATCCGTCTTTAAAAAGTTCTGAATTAATCTAAGAAAGTAGAAAATGATATTTAAAGTACTTCGCTAAAATTTTCTCGTTGGGTGCCCCTGTATTTTGTTCTTTACCCAGCTGACCTTGTCAAATTTAGACGTCTTACAGTGCAACCGCATGAAACGAGGCACCCAGACAAAGTTTTTAGGCAAATATTCATGGGTATCGAAGGTTCTGAAGACATCACGGACTTCAGAATATAAATTGATCAAGGAGAATCAGTGTAGCCAATTCATTGCTCTGAACTAGACTTCTGATTGGCTAATCTCACAATTTTGTCGGTAGTGTAGCACCTCTCAAAAGCTTGTATTTTCATTGGACCGCTAAATGTAGCAGCTCTATTGTTTTTACGCCTCGTTCTTTGTTTCTTTTGTTTGTTCTATTGTTTAGCGGACTAATTGTGGAAGACCTTACGACAGCTGCTGCATCGCCCAATTTTGTCTGTTGGCCACGATTCCTATGGTCGCACGGTAAATGTTTGTGTCAGTAACATCAATAGGAGAATTCAAAAAGTAAAAAGACAAATGAAAGTCTAACATTTAGACTACTCTTTCCTAGAGGAATGAATGCGCTAGGTTTGCACTTACCCACCGAATTTAATAAATCTTTGGTAAATTGCCATCTGCCGGTTACAAAATTTTGACAATGAATACTATAGGAGGTTTTATTGTCTGATCCTCAGAGATCGCATCATACATAATTCTGCCTTCACTGAGAACCCAAGCTTTTGTAACAAGACGAGAGATAAGAAAAGAGAACATTCAGCATTCGGAGTGGTAAGTTTTAATTATATTTTTGTTTTTCAAGTTTGTAACGTTAGTAAATATAAGCACCCTAGTGATGTCTTCGACCAGTTTGGAGAACAGTTGGTAAAATAAAATACATTTTCTCGCTTCATTTGAAGGGAGGAATAACGATAATGTGAGAATGCTCTTTCTCAGGGAGGAAGTCTTTAGGATTTCCTTTGGTAGCATGTGACCGAAGTTATAAATGGCAGAGCAAAGTAAAAGTTTTGAACAAACTTGATTTTCAAATATATTGAATCATGCAACACACGGGTAGATGAGGTAAAGTTTACATTCTGCCCAGAAGTACTCATTTAATGCCATCTGCCAATCTTTCTATTGAAAATTCGGTCATGTTTAAATATGCATGGTTAAACTCAAGTTAAATCGGACTTTAAGAAATATTTCGTCGTTTTCTTCATTTTTTTTTATCCTTACCCAGAACACTTAATGGCAAAAAGATCGTTTTCTATTTATTCGCGACGCCATTGTGTCTTACCGAGGCTTCGATTTATATTCTTGAAGCTTCTCAACAATTTTGAAAACAACTACGTTCTTCAGTTCTTGCTACAAAATTACATTTCGATGCATGATACTTTTGAACTGATAGCAATACTTTCCATTATTACTATCATTTCATAAATATGACCCGCCCACGAGTTAATAGTTCTGCTGCAAAGTCTTATTTGTCGCTGACTACAATGATATTTTGGTCTTTACCCAGCCGCCCTTGTCAAATTTAGACGTCTTACCGTGCGACCACATGAACTGAGGTACCCAATTTTGAGGCAAATGTTCATGGGTATCGAAGGTTCTAAACACATCGCGGACTTCAAAATATAAACTGATCAAGGAGACGTCTTAGCCAGTTCATTGCTCTAAACTAGACTTCTGATTGGCTAATCTCACAATTTTGTCTGTTGGCCACGGTTCTATAGCCGCACGGTAAATGTTTGAGTCAGTAACATCAATAGGGGAATTCAAAACGTAAAAAGACAAAAGAAAGTCTAACATTTAGACTACAGCCGTCTCTATATTTCGTAAACTGATGAGAGCTTTACCGACAAATGAGGGTCTTACTAGAATAGTCTATTAGCTTCAAACGATCTGAATTTCTCATGATAACGCTTTTCCTGCATAGGCTTGAAATTATGGTCAACTCAACATTCATTTCTGTTATGTTTTACTGACTCCTGAGGCTGATGAATTGTTTCCTCAGGTAGTTACTTATTTGCAAACAAACATACCCATTCCTAGAGGAATGAATGCGCTAGGCTTGCACTTACCCACCGAATTTAATAAATCTTTGATAAATTGTCATCTGCCAGTTACAAGATTTTGACGATGAATAATATAGGGGGTTTATTGTCTGATCCTTAGAGATCACATCATACATAATTCTGCCTTCACTGAGAACTCAAACTTTTGTAACAAGACGAGAGATAAGAAAAAGAGAAAATTCAGCATTCGGAGTGGTAAGTTTTAATTATATTTCTGTTTCCAAGTTTGTAACATTAGTAAATATAAGCATCCTCGTGATGTCTTCGACCAGTGCGGAGAACAGTTGCTAAAATAAAATACCCGATTTTCTCGCTTCGTTTCAAGGGAGGAATAACGATAATGTGAGAATGCTCTTTCTCAGGGGGGAAGTCTTTAGGGTTTCCTTTGGTAGAGTGTGACTAATGTTATAGTAGCAGAACAAAGTAAACGTTTTGAACAAACTTGATCTAGAAATATATTGAACCGTGCAACACATGGTAGGTGACGTGGCTAAATCACCATAAAATGAAATGAAGGGAAACTTGTTTCCTAATACCGTGGTTTCCGAAAATAAGTTATAGACGACTTGCGTTGTATGTCTTGGGTCTCGTCCTTTTTCTGACAAAACTGCTTACTAATTTAAAATGGAATTTTCAAATTTCAATTGAGCCATGTGAGCCCGGGATCGTAAAGTTAACTTTCTGCCCGGAAGTACTGATTTAATGCCCTCTGCCAATCTTTCTTGAAAATTCGGTTATGTTTAAGTATGGCCAACCTCAAGTTGAAGGATTTTAAGAAATATTTCGTCGTTTTCTTCATTTTTTTTAATCTTTACCCAGAACACTTAATAGCAAAAAGGATCGTCTTCTATTTGTTCGCTTCGCCACTGTTTCTTACGGAAGCTTCGATTTATATTCTTGACGCTTCTCAATAGTTTTGAAAACAACTACGTTCTTGCTACAAAATTACATTTCGATACTTGATACACTTGAACTGATAGCAATACCCTCCATTTATTACTATCATTTCATAAATATGACCCGCCGACGAGTTAATGGTTTTGCTGCATATTTTTCTGTCGCTGACTCCTATGATATTAAGTTCTTTACCTAACCCTTGTCAAACTCAAGTAAAGGTCTTACAATGCGACCACACCAATGGAGGCTACCCAGAAAAAATTCTGTGTCGAAGGTTCTGAACACATCGCGGATTTCAGAATATAAACTGAGCAAGGAAAATTTGTAGCCGACTAGCTCATTGTTCTAAACTAGACTTCTGATTGGCTAATCTCACAATTTTGTCTGTTGGCCACGGTTTTATAGTCGCACGGTAACTGTGTCAGTAACATCAATAGGAGAATTCAAAACGTACAAAGACAAAAGAAAGTCTAAAATTTGGACTACAGCAGTCTCTTTATTACACAAACTGATAAGATCCTCAGTGAGGGTCTAACAAGTCTATTATTAGCTACAAAACGAGATGAATTTTCCATGACTGGATAACGCTGAACATTTTTCTTGCATAGGCTTTTAGTTGAAATAATGATCAACTCAACATTTCAGTTATATTTTACTGACTCTGGAGGCTGATGAAACGTTTCCTCAGCTAGTTACTCATTTGCAAACAAACTTTCTCTTCCCTAGAGGAATGATTACACTAGGCAGGCGCTCACCCACTGAATTTAACAAATCTTTGATAAAAATGTCATCTGTCAGTTACAAAATTTTGACAGTGAATAATATAGCGGGTTTATTGTTTGATCCTCAGAGATCGCGTCTTACACAGTTCTGCCTTCACTGCTAAGAACCCAACAAGTAAGAGGACGAGAAAATTTAGCATTAGGAGTGGTAAGTTTTTATTATATTTCTGTTGTCCAAGTTTATAAAGAAGGCAAATGTACATGTAGGCACCATCGTGATGTCTTCCACTAGCGAGGAGAAGAGTTGCTAAAAAAATTGAATACATTTTCTAGCTTAATTTCACGGGGGGAATAACGATAATGCGAGAACACCATTTCTCAGGGAGGAAGTCTTCAAGGTTTCCTTTAGCAGCATGTGACCAATGTTATAAATGGCATGGCAAAGTAAACGTTTTGAAGACAGAACAAACTTGGTATCGAAATACTGAGTCATTCAACGCATGGTAGGTGACGTGGCTAAATCAGTCACCATAAAATGAAATGAAGGGAAACTTGTTTCCTAATACCGTGGTATCCGAAAATAAGTTATAGACGACTTGCGTTGTATGTCTTTGGTCTTGTCCTTTTTCTGACGAAACTGCTTACTAATTTTAATTTGAAAATTGAGCGAAGTAAGCTCGGGATCGTAAGGTAGCCATTCTGCCCGGACGTATTCATTTCGTGCCATCTGCCAATCTTTTTTAGAAACTTCGTTTATGTTTAAGTATTGCCAACCTTAAGTTGAATGATTTTAAGAAATATTTCTTCCTTTTTCCTACATTCTTGGTTCCTTTGTGTAACTTTCATGGGCCAGAACAAGTAATGGCAAAGAGTATTACTTTTTATTTTTTAACGCAGCTATCTCGTCTTCCCGAACCATCGATTCTTAAAGCTTCTCAATAGTTTTGAAAATCAACAACTTGCTTGCTATAAAACGGAGGCACCCAACGAGAAAATTTTAATAAAATACTTGAAATATCACTTTCAACTTCCTAAGACTGTTTCAGAACTTTTTAAAGGCATATTTGTTTAAGCTAATACAGCTTGATTTGTTCGGCGTTTTTAGCTGGAAATTTAGGCGGCGGAAAATTTTAGGAAACAGAATCCTCTGCGGCGAATTTCCGAGCTGCTGATGGCTCTCCAAAAATGCTAGCTGGCCTCATTTCATACTCTGAACGACATATTTGTCCCTCCGAAAACAATAGGAATTTTAAAATAAGTCCTCTTGTTACGAAAGTCCGAGGTGATGTTTCACCGAAGAAATCTCTAGTTGTCACTTCAATTAAAGGCCTTCCGAACAGATATTCCCCGAAACGAGCCGTTGTGTGCCCCTGACAAAATCATATTTCGATACTTTTCAGCTCATAGAGATACTCTCCACTTCATACTATGGCCTGACAATTACGAATTGCCAAGTGCTAAATGCTCAAAAGTATAACAGTAAACCGACAAAGACGGGCCAATCATAATGTTCCAATCGGGAATTTTTTCATCAACCGCCACAGAGATCTTATGGTTGGCATGTCATGAAAACAATCCTGAACTAGTAAAATGAATGATTAGTTAACACACCAAATATTGTTCGTTAAACCATTAAAGGATCTAAAATCCAAAAGTTTCCTTGGACTTCACTTTATCTTTTCCTAAAGGTAGCATTAAAGAATTAGAATCCGAGCTTTAAAACTGTTAGTATACTAGAGGAATCTTCTCCACAAATACCTAGCTAATCACACTAAAATTCTAAATTTTAACTAAAGCCTTACTCGATTTTGACAAACTGATACGGACCATCACCAAAAGCTTTGATGATCTGATTAGCTTAAAAACATTTAACCTCCCTTGAAAACCTAATAGAAGGCCTTTTCTTTAGTTTTATCAAGACTGCTATCGGCTAAATGATTCTAGACCGCCAGGCTTTATCTTCTCTAGTCGATGCGTTTCATCAAAGCTCTTAAAACAGACTCAATTTGATACAAATTTTTGTTCTTTCGTAACAAGTGACAACCCTTCTTGATCCAACCAACTTATTGGACTTTCTTGCTTGTCAGATTTAAATATAGTAGTAGAATTTGGGCGCAAACTTAGCGCGCAACAAATGCCTCAGTGAAGGGTACACTGGACAAATTTAGGGTTCCATTTTGAAATTTTGTATAATCAGTAAATGTAAGCAACCAAGATATCTTCGACCAGTAGGCAGAACAGTTGTTAAAATAAGAAGAATTTTCTCGTTTCATTTCGGGCACGAATAACGATGATGTGAGAGCGCATTTTTTTTCGGGAGGAAGTCTTAAGGTTTTTCTTTAGCGGCACGTGACGTCCGAAACATAATATCACTGTTTTCAATACGGCGCAGTAAAATAAACCTTGGTACTGTCTCAATGTTGGAATACTGAATAATTCAACACGTGGGTAAGTGATGTGGGTAAAATCACCATAAAATGAAATAAAGGGATAGATTACGTGTTGTGGATACGTGTTGTCTTCTGTTCCCATATACCTCCTGAGTATCGGGAAGCGAGCTGTAGACGACTTACTTTGTATGCCTTTTGTTTCTTCCTTTTTTCTCACAAAACTAGCTTCAAAAACTGGTTTTTGAGTTTGACTCTGGTTTTCAAGCCGCGCATGCGAACCCGGAAGCTTCAACCCGAGCACGGTTTAGCTCCTTTGGCAGGGTGGTGTAGATGAGGTGCGTCCTGACAACAGGACAAAACAACTCGACAACTGAAAAGTAACGAATAAGATTCTCTGGTTCTGCTTTCTTCTGTCTCTCTTGTTCAAGAGAGAGTAAAAGGTTGAAAATAACCACCACCAAACAAGCCACAAGATGTAATGTTTGTCCTGGTAATCTTTCCATGATTATAATCGCTGGCGACATGCAGTTATCATTTATCATTATTCGAAGCAACTCATTTTCCCTTCTGAGAAATTTTAACCACCGAGGCTAAGAATGTGTTTGAACAACGGGAAGAACAACTAAACATCACGTCTTTGGTACACATTCGACGCACTTAAAAACTCTAAAACGATATAAACACTGTTAAAAATTGCTGTATATATTTCGCTCTTCGAGCCTCGTCAGCCGCTAAATAAAATTGTCAAAATTTGACAATTTTATTTAACCGATGGCAAGGATGGAAATGGATTGAAATTGGGCCAATGTTTGCAAGTTTTGACGCTATACTATCAAGAATCACCAAAAAAATTATTATGGTTAGCTTTCCCTGATAAAATTCATTTGATATCTTCCTCATAGTTTTACAGGAGCACTTTGTGTATGAGAAAATGCACTAGGTATTGATTTTAGCACAGAATTGACCTAAAATAGCAAAATCCTCGTGACGTAGCGCCTTTAAATATTTAGATAAACGACAACTGTTTTGAAGATAAAAGACACGCTTACACTGTGATAATTATTTGATTATTCTGTGATGAAACACAGTGATCGATAGATAACAATGAACACGAAGGGAAAATTTGTTTAACTATGTAATTCTCATCGTATCAGGCCACAACGCAGTTCTAAGCGGAACAAAATTTTTAAAATTATTAGCAAAACAAATTTATTCTTAGTGGGCGCGAGCATCGAACTCTTGGCAGGAATTTAGGTTAAAAGGTAAATTGTTTACACCCTATGACAATAAACACACATCCATTTATGAAAAGAAAGCCGGCTTCGAATGGAGATGTCACAACGGAAGCTTTTTAATGTCATAATCTTCCGCTTTCCTTTCTCATTTTCAGTGATATGTTTCTTCAATGTGGCATTGATATGATTTTTTTAATGCGGTTTAATGAAACATGTTACTTTGTTTTTCTATCATAAAGATTGTACCACTACTTCACACCGCTTCGAAAAGTACCAAGATTTACCAACCAGAGGAGCTCTCGATGTTGAACAGTTCCGCATCAACGGAGGTCTGTTTCTCGCCTTCGCCAACAATAATGGTGATTCTGAGGGATTCAAAACAGACTCTTTCATCTTAAAACTAAACGATTCAACCGGAAAGTTCTCCCTTTACCAGACCATAACCACTGCCGGTGCATGGGACATCGAATATTTTATGATCGCTGATAAACATTACTTCGCCATTGCTAATTATCTAGTTGGAGCGAACTCTGCTATTTACCAGTGGAATGGACACCAGTTTGTCGCTTTTCAAAGCATTTCAACAAATGGAGCAACCAGTTTTAAGTTCTTTAAAATATCACAGGAACTGTTTATCGCCGTTACTAATATGTTTGCAAACTCAGCCATCTACAAATGGATAGGCAACCAGTTTGAAAAGTTTCAGGAAATTGGAACCAAGGGAATTACGAAAAGCACAGCGTTTGTAGTAAACAGTGAAACTTTCCTTGCTTTTTCCAACATTCGCTTTGCTTCCACTGTATTCAAGTGGTCAGGAAATGGCTACAGTCACTTCAGACGCATGGAGCAAAAGATGTCAAGTCCTTCAACATCGACGGTGACACATTCCTCGCCTTTGCCAACTGGATCGATGAAAATCTCAACACCAACTCGTTCATTTACAAGTGGAACGGTAGCAAGTTCGTTCTCTTTCAGTCTATCCCCACTCATGGAGCTTACGCCTGGCATCCATTTGTGATGTGCGGTCAAACGTTCCTGGGTGTGGCTAATCAAGTGGATGACAGTCTAAGATTCAACTTAAAGTCAGTTATTTACCTGTACGTAGGGGAGCAGTTTATCCAGTACCAAGAAATTTCTACTCAGGGAGTGGCAGATATGACGACATTTGAGTTCGAAGGCCACACTTACCTGGCAATTGCAAACTCTATGAAGAGTTGTGGATACAACATCAACAGCACGCTGTATAAATGGATCTAAAACTCACTTCAAAAAACCCCTTATGGGTTTTTGTGGACTTTATCATCGCAATAAATTGCGGCAAATACAAGGACAACGCTAGCAGCTCAAATTTTCCTTATTATAACAATTTTTCGAGGACTGGTTATTTGCATATTAATTAACAATTATTCGCCGAAGGCGAAGTGAATATTGTGGAATGATCCCCGAGACGAAGTAAAAGGGATTATCTCACAATATTCGCTGAGCCTGAGGAGAATGATTGCTTTAGTAAAATTGATCAGGGGATTATCAAAGCAAACGCATTTTCTTTTTTCTTTTCTCCAGAAACATCAAAAATCGCGCCGTATCCATTTTGAGAATTGGTGCTTCAGTATTATAATCACCTCACGCGGGGTGATTGTAGCAAGATATAATGTAATCCTCGACCAGTCAGAGCGTGCGCTTTCTATAATCACCTGAGCAATTATACTAATAGTTTTTAACAATCAGACGCTCACAAAGGACGACAATCAGAATAAGAAGACAGAAATTTGATCAATGACAGTGAAACACTTTCACTTTGAACATTACACATGTGGAAATGATAAACAGTATCCTTAATTATCTTAAACTGTATCCGAAGGTAAAACTGGTTAGGTAACGCTATCTTAGGCGATTTTGCTATTAATGCTAATGTAGGTGCTAAAACCTATACACCCCTGTCTACCAAGTTCAGTTTTCTCGTAGATACATTTTCATTAATATTGCTTCTCAACTTGCAGTAATCATAGATAAGGTCTAGAAGTAGTCGCATATGTGAGCTGTTTGAGAATACTCAAACCAGTACTTTTTCACACGGCTACATATAAGATGCTAGTTAACCAATAATAATCATAGATCAAGGTTCAGAACTGTTGTTAGAGGGTGCAGGAATCTTAGAAGCATTACACGTATATATACACTTCTTTCAGACTTTGCTAGGTCGCATTAGTGAGCCCTTTGAGAACCGCTATAGGTTTCATTCAGTAAAGAATTAAATTTTTTTGTAGCTACATGCAGAATGTTACTCAGTTATTAACGAATTATAATCCACCATATATCATAATCAGCTTGGGCAGGAATCTTAGAGGTAGTGCACATATATGGACGTTTCTTTCAGGCTTTGGTAAGTCCCATTTATGACTGGTGATATTTGAAAATCGTTATAGCTTTCAGTCAGCAAAAAATGCAATTTTTTGAGGCTACATGTAGTACGCTAGCTAATTAATAATAATCATCGTATATCAAAGTCTAAATTGGTTATTACCTGGTGCAAACGTCTGAACAGTAGTTCACACTTCTGTCAGACTTTGGTAAGTCGCATATATGCGCTATTTGAGAACCATAACAACGTTATCTGTAACAAGTTGAATGTGTCGTAGCTACACATATATTACTTAACAATGTAAGATCGAATGAAATAAAATCGGTAAAAAGTCTTAAGAGTAAATTTATCAACTTGCTACTTTATTTTTCGTGGTCAATCATTATTTTTAGCTTCAATCTTGATATCCTTTGCTTTGTTAAACAAAGTTAAATAAATCTGAAACCAGTAAAGTGGCCACCAAACCACAACTTCGGACACATTTTTTGGAACACTTTCCCTCTCCGCACCGCAATGCTGAGAACAATGACTTGCTGCGTGACCAAAATTGGTTCACTCAACACTGAGGGGAGGGAGAGCAGTAGATTCAGGCAGGTGAATTGTGACATTGAGAGAAGTGTTCCAACACGACGTGACCGGGGTTGTAGAAAACGTCAAGCAATTCGTCGTTATTCAAATAAAAGTAACATTTCTTTTACTCCTATAAGACATCAATAAAATGCCTATGTCTTTGCTTGATACCTGCGACCCGGCTGGGGTTTCCTTTGGTCAGCAAAAGCCATGTTTTTAATGCTTTCTTTATACTTCTTTGCTTGGCTTTTTTGTTGTTATGGTTGCTATAGCTTCTCTTTTCCTGTATTTCTGAAGAATTGATTCCTGCGCGCGCCCTCGTCGAAACTAAATTTGAACACTGAATTTCGGTGTTGGTGTTCAATCTCTTTACTTTTTATAAATCTTCCTTCTTTTTTTTCTAGCTGAAAACCAGACATGTTTCCGTTTGACAGAAAACGAACTTTTCCATTGGTATTCAAATATGGCATAAGCTACGAGACAACCGTAGAACCGGCCACTCGGAACGTTAAAACACTGCTTCAAATGTAACCAAGAAGACCTAGTTGCTTTAAACTAAAGCAGTCTCTCTTTCAGCTCAGGGATAGTCGCTGCGGCTCGGGAAGTCTTTTCGTAGACATGACTGCAATGGTTTGCAACTAAACCATTCTATATTTTCTTTGGGCTCACAATTCGGTTAAACAGTATATCACTTAACATAAGTCATAACTTATGTGAGTTCTACGGCGAAAAAAAAAAAAAAAGAAACCAAACTGGTAATGTTGGTCACGGACTTTATTGTTAAGTTGTGGGTCCTAAAGGAGCCGTTTTGATGTATATTCACTCACCAAAACTAAGCGAACTTGGTTCCGGTGGAAAAAACTCAGCAATATGGCACAGCATGTTCTCGAAGTGATCTCCCGAGTAGAGTTTCTGCCAGTTGAACTTATCAAAATGACCTGGAAGTTTGGAAATCTCACTCATCGTCTCCAGTCTCCTCTTAGATGGCTCCAGGCTCCCTTCAGCGTGTTAGTGTGCGCGCCACTGATGTAAGGACTGATAGGCAGGTGGATGTACCCGACATCTTTTAGGTTAAAATGTTGTGAAAACTTGTCAGCTGATATGACCAATGTTCCAGCTGCAATGAATTCAAGTGCTAAACTGGTTGCTCTGTTGTGATCTGCAACGCGAAACATAAGGGATAGACTTGCACCAAGTCGCCCTCTCTTAGGATCGGCGAGCGAAGCGAGCAGAAATGCGCCGCGAAGCGATTAAGTCGCGAGAGGGCGACTTGTACCGCTTGAAGGATTTTGAATCGTACGTGACATACCTAAGCCGCGCGTCGACGAAGGACTTTGTGAAAGTCTACATAAGCTAAGGGACAGACCAGTTCCTCTTTCGACCATGCCAAAGACGTTTGCCCCGTGACCGCTTCTGTTCTTGGGTTGAATTCTGAACATGTCTATTTCAACTGTCTTTCCGCGGCCACCCATCTTGATGTTGCCGGGTAGAATCTTCAAGGAGCAGATCATTCTGAGCTTTTCAATAGCTGTCTCTACCACACGAAGCGATAATCCGGTCATCATGGAGAGTCGTTAATTTCACTCGGTACATCAATGGACCATAAGTAAATGATGTATATCCATTGCCCGAGTGGAATCTTTGAATCTTCAAAGAAAGAACCGACCCTGATCGAACGCCTCTTTCTGCAGCTATCTACTGGACATTTAACAATTATTCTACGAGGGCGCGCTGGATATCGAATGATAGATAACCAACGAGGCGCGTAGCGCCGAGTTGGTTATAATCATTTGATATCCAGTAAGCCCGAGTAGAATAATTGTTTTATTAAAAACTTAACCACTATTTAAAAAGAAAATCAGAAAGAACGGGAAAAATGAGAAAAGAAATTTAAGCGGAACAAGAATCGATCACATGACTGAACGAAAAAGGCGCCAAAACCTCGCGAAGTGTTGCAGCGTTTCATTGCAAAGCTGAATGAATCAATGAAAACTGCTCGAAAGTGAACAAAGTAGCACACGTTTTGGAAAAAAATCTTCTAATTATTGGCTCTGAAATATGGTACATGTTTGATTTTTCCTGAACATTGTTGTAATCATCGTTCAAAGCGGATTGAAGCTGTACAATTTCACCATTTAGCTGCTGGAGTTGAAACTGAACAAGTTTGTAACCTGTTCGCACAACGGAGCCATCATGTGCGTGTTTGATCGAACTGAAGACAGAACAAATTTGAACAGTTGAACTTGAAGAGGTATTTTCTATGCAGCTCAGAAGCAAGATTACTGTAGCGAGGAACATTAGAATTCACCATCATAGTTTGTTAAACGCAAAGCGCAAAATGCAGTTGTTCTCGGTTTAGAGATTGCGGACGGAATGGTAAAAACAACATTCAAACCACTGGAAAAGCGATTCAACTCCGTTTACATGGCATCCAATTTCTATCTGAGCATTTGGACCTGTTGGAACATAGAGCTACAACCAGTGCAGGTAAACCAGTGTCCTGATTTTGCATGTTAAACCCGAAAAACAATCTCGCCCTTCCTTCCTTCTTGGTAGTTTGCAGCTGCATTTTTTTTAGCACTTGTTTAGACTGCTTCATGATTTTTGCACCGACTCGCCATGAATGTGTGATAGTTTTTATTAAATGCTCCAGCCCCATTTCATTGTGTTTTATTTTATGTCTTGTCTTGACATTTTGAAGTGGAAATCCTTTTTGATAATACCTACCGTTTGTTCAATTTCAATGATCGACGCGACGATCGATGAAAGAAATTAATTGTAAACACAACGCTTAATGCTTAAATTTCTATTTCTGCACAGTTTCTTCAAACAATTTTGACTTGTGTTAGACGACGCTGTTGGTGATGCTTGTTGGTGACGTTGTTGGAATTTCTGCTTAATTTAAATTTGCTGGCAAGTGATTTTTCTCGTCCATTTTTCTCGCCGGGTTGCTCGCGAGGAAAAAAACTTTCAGCTCACTTTGTTGTTGAGTGTTCATTGACCATATTTGGTCGCAGCAGGTATATGAGCTGATAGCCTAGCTCCGTTGAGCCAATCAAAATGCTAGAAATCCAATATACCTAGTCCAGTTTTTAATAATTCCAGATATAACCGTCTACGGCATTTTTCCTTTCCTTCAAAACCATCTCTGTTCGACATTGGCAGTCACGCTTAGATGAAAGCAAGCCACGATCGAGTAGGAACGTGAAAACGGCACGAAAACTCTGGATTATAATTAAGGCGAGTAACTCGAAGTGATTCATGATTAGTGAAAAACGTTGACTTTTTAGAGCCGATCGGTTTTATAAGCGTAATCGGATCGAAATTATCCAATCAAAATGCACTTCTATTGAATGAGGAAATAATTCATTTGCAAAGTAAAAATAACAATTACTTATTTTCTCGATTAAACGCCGGGGGCGTTTATTTAAAACTCGGCCTCGTAGACCCGGCGTTTATTCGAACCCGGCGTTTATTCGGGGCCCGACGTCTATTTATTAGTGCATTTTTCTTCAGTACTGGAGGTTTATTGAATTGAGAACCAAATTTTAACAAAAACGTTAAAACAATGTGAAAAAATGTAACCAGCTTTGTCTTATCTCAGTGAGTCTGGTAAGTCATTTATCAAAAAACGTCACTGACAGGAACAGTGACTGGACTTTTCGCAACGTTACATTTCTCCGTGAAACACGGAGGAAGTGTATCGGTAACCAATCGACAGCAAACGTACTGTGCAAGCAATCTAGGTGGTGGTAAGGTTTAAGGTTCCTGCTACATCAGTTCTGAGAAAAGCAATATCATGGGACGATTGAAGGAACACCTGAAGAAACGTTGGAGAGACCCTCGAGATCATCCTCCCCTGATGGACAAGCCTGCAGAAAAGTTCCCACAGTGTTTTCACAGTGCCCTGTTGAAAACCACCTTGCGTGATATAGGCCATCTGTATAAAGAATTGCATTATTATTATTATTATTATTATTATTACTATTATTATTATTATTATTATTATTATTATATAAAAGAGATTGACACGATACCTGATGCGTCATTTGTTTCATCTGTTTTAGATAGAAGTACAATTGTAAATGGTAGTTAAGGTTTGAATATCAGTGTATAAATTCAAATAAAATGGTAGAAAGAGAACTAGTATGCAGTTACGACACATAATCCTGATTTAATATACCCATCTCGAATAAGCGCCGGGGCCTCAAATAAACTCCGGGACTCCGAATAAACGCCGGGGGGGTTTATTTTAAACTCGGCCCTATAGAACCCGGCGTTTATTTGAACCCCGCGTTTATTCGGGGTCCGGCGTTTAATCGAGAAAACACGGTAAGCGCAATTCTAATGAGTTGTTAACCTTTCTGTTGTAAGAACCAATCATCGTGAGAAAATTAAGTGCACTGTTAATTTTGATCCGCGGGAGAGTATAAAAGGTGTGGTTTACTGCCGTATCTCTTTTCTGTGTAAAAATCATTGAGCGATTTCGCGCGACGGGCAAGAAGCCGGTGCTCTTTCTTTTCTTTCCTTTTTGCTTATTTTTGACTCGTGCGTTTTTACTTTCAATCGCTCACTCGACTATTTCAGAGAAGAATGAGAGAGCGCCCGTAGACTAAACAGAGGTAGTACTGTCGATGACTCTTTTTGTCTAGAAAGCTTTCAATACTATACCAGAAAGTATTTTTGAGTAATCGAAGTCATCAATGTTCATCACCGTCCGACTTTAAAAGTCATGTGGTATAATAATAATTCTCCACTTCAATTGTTCTTATTAGTCTTCGTCCCTCAAAAATCACAAAATAAACACGTGAAATGCCTTAGAACAGCATCTGAACACCAAGCCTGATGGGAGCAAAGTTTCTTATTGTTAAGGGCTGGAACTCGAACAGCGTTAAGAGGCACGAAAAGACGGCAAAGTCATTCAACTTTCAGCCGACAATTGGCGGAGACTGTTACCTGAACCTTAACAAGAGTGTCAATAAAATATCGGTAAACTGTCTGCCGCCTATCGAAAGTCTTGTTTAGGAGCTGTTCTCCTTTCTGCCTTTTTGAAGTTGATTCATTAAAATATTTGTCTATGCGTGTCTTACCCCTTTTTACTTATTATCGTACTAGCCGTCCCTTTTTTTCGCCGCGCAGAGTTCAGTGGAGCGAAATCTAGTAATCCAGGGCGATCAATGAGCGCGCAGTTAACATTCGACCTTGCCTTTATGCCGTCAGTTTTCATCTTGTCCTGCGTCGCGAGATGCGTTCAGTTGTGTCGGGTTCACTGAAAAGAGAAATGGTTCAAAACAACATGAAAGCATTTTTGCTAAACGGCTTTTTAATGTTAACTTCGTTAGCACGCTCGCCTGCTCCGGAAGAAAAGCAGTGTGAAAGGTAAGACGTTTTTCATTGGAAGGAAAGCGAACAGTTTTTTTTCTTAATTTGTGCTGGTAGCAATCAGGTTAAAAGCGTGCGCAAAATGTCTTTATTTACTTTACATATATTTTCCTTGTATAAGATATCAAACGACATCTACTTTGATGGTCATTTTATATGCTCAATAACTGCTACTCAGTTCGGTCGCCTGCGTGTTTGTCAGCACAGGTGTTTTCAATATTTTCTTTACTAATCGCTCTGTTGTTGAATTCCTTGTTTGTTTGGTTTGGACTTTGGTTGTTATGGTTTCTCGTTTCTGAATTACTGATTCGTGCGCGCGCACAGCCGGAACTCAATTGGAACACCGCATTTCGGTTTTCCGGTTTTATTCTTTTGCTTAACACTGCTGTACGTATACTAATATTTAGTTCTCACACTAGCCTTCTGTCACATTCAGATGATTTTGACAGAAAACGCACTTTGCAACAATGTGCGTAACCATTTTTATGGTCTCGTGTGCCCGAGACAACCCTCCTCCCGAGCTACTCTGGGCAAGCTAACTTTCTTGGATAAGTTGCATGAGGATCACCACCTCGTCTCAGGGAGGGGAGACAACTCGGGGCGAGTTGTCTCATCTGGGCGGGTAGGGTAACCCTGGGAGGTGTGACAACTTTTTCGCATATAAACACTGGCTCGTTCACCCGGGAAGTGTTTTTTTGCGCGCTGCGTGTCACGTAACGTCCGGTTTTCTGTTTAAAAACGACTAATTCAGCAAAATGTATACCGAAGAAATAATATTCAAGCAAAAAGAGGCTTCAATAATCGCATCAACGAAAAAGTCTGAAGGAAAAGGGCGTCCTGAGGTCATGAATATCAAAGTAAGATTCCGGGATAATTACAACTTTAACTCGGTCAGCCGGGCCAACTTCTTATCATACAAAGGCTCGGTAAAGTTGCTTCGGGGGGAGGGTTGTCTCGCGTATCCGAGACCATATAAATGGGACCTAACCTGCCGAGAAAGGTAGATGGCTACAAAGTGTGCGGAAGGTGACCACTCCTCTCGAGGGCTCAGGGTGAGTTGCATTAATCTCGTACCCAGATCTCTTGTGGACGAAGAGATCTGGGTACGAGAGTTGTATAAAACCTAACGGCGGACGTTAACTGTTAACTTCAGACGTTAAAATAATGACTTTCACTGAAGTGAACGCCTGACGTTAGAAGTTATGCTGGAGGTTAAGTTCTATGCACGTTGCCCCAGATTTTTTCTTTGTAGTCTCGTGCTCGTGACTGAACTAAAAATTTACGATCTTTCTTCTTATCAAAGAAGACATTATACACACGCAAGATGTTGTAAAAAGTTCTTTTTATTTTTTCCTGGTTGCCTAACGTTAAGGCGCGCATATCCCTACATTTAAACATGACAATTTCCCACTACACGAATACAGCTTCGAGTTGACATCACTACTTGAACTACAATAAAGGGCACAGCTACACACAACAGCAAGGCACGACCAGCGAGACAACTTCACACGGAACAACTGTACAGTACAGAGCTGTGTAACGACAGCACTGCAACAATGAACATCCTCTGTATGTTGAAAAAGTTCAATTATATAATTTGTGGCGTTGGAAATTTGATCCCACAAAAAACACTACATCTACCAAAGATGTTGAGGTGTTGGTGGTATGAAACAAAAGAGTTAATACTTTTTTAAAGAGGCTTAAGATGAACTGCAGTCTAGAGAACTAAATGAAAACAATAAATACAAAATAATTATACTTTTTCAAACTGTACAAGGTATACGGTATACATGTATGCCTGACAAGTGCACGAATAAACGCTTTTTCAACTTACAAAGCTACTTTTTCAACACAAAAGGGTTCATCGCCTAACAAGGGGTCGTTTTAGCTTAGATTTATTTGTGATTTTTCACCAGAAGCGAAGCGAGTTTTTTCCTCAAACACTTCCGCTTTTTTCTCCCACTAAACCGTTCCTCTACGTCAAGTGAGGACATGTTTACCGCCAACTTCGTTGACGTTTCAAGTTGTCTTTGTTTTTGTTTTTTGTTTTCTTGACTTGTGCAACAGTACGGATCTGTCACAGGACACTATCTACTGTGTTGGGTAGCCTGCAGCCTGCTGCATGACGTAAGAAGTTGCATTGGCAGCGCCGGGCGCCCCTTGGTGAGGTCCCATCATGCCTCCCACTCCCAACATCTGTTGCGTTTGTGAGGGAGGCTGCTGACCATTCGAGGTCGCTGGCGTCATTTGAGCTGGAGAGGAACAAAGAAGTACAGTGACTGTAGGGAAAACGATTGTACGTGATCAAAAGACCTTAGCGGTCGTGTTGGCGCTACAAGTAAGATGAGTTTGAAAGTGATGTCTGCTGGCTACACGAACACTGGCATTCAATCTAAGCAAAAGGGCGCGGAATGAAGGGAGTGCCATTTGAGAAGACACGGAGTACTGGGACGAGGGGCTGGGAAGTTATACTCCATTTTCACATGCGCATACCACTTTTCTTAAATTCACGCCACTGAAGTGTAAAATGAAAACTTAGACATATTTAAGTAATGGACCCAAGCGTCCTGTGCCTAAATATGTTTCCAGATCTCAGGAAACCAAAACACCTCAGCAAAGCAAGGTTTTTGTAATGAATTTGCCCAATAGTAACTGTGGGGAAGATGCATGTTGTTTGAATTGAATCTTAAATTTGCCAGATGGTTGAGATTATAATAACTGTGGCTTGTCTGAGTTTTGAACTTTTAAGTAAGGGATTTTAGAATCTCGTGCTTTTCACTGGTCCTTTATCGGTCAGGTAGTCTTAACCCCCCAACTAATTTGAATTTAACCTTAAAAGATTTAATTCAAATTTGTCAGATGGTTAAGACTACATTAAATGCAGCTTGGCCAGGGTTTCAAACTTCTGATTGAAGGATATTAGAAGCAAATGGCTAAACTTCCTACTCTTCTACATGTAAGTATACTTTCAACACAGTTAAAATCTACATATACAATCCTAGTGGATTAATAACCTGCAAGCTGAAATTTTCATTTTAGTTATACCCCCAACATACAAGAACATGCTGTAGCCTAAAAACTGAAACAAGGTCTTAGTTGAAAAAACAAAGGACCTGCTGTGGGTTAAACAAATCAGGGGACCAAGAGCAGGGCCCGTGTTTGTTTAGAATGTCATCATAATGGGCTTCTTATATGTTTTGTCACAGAAACAAGGGTTCACACCCATATTAATTAGTTTTCTGACCAGCAACAAACACCTTTTCCCTAAAAAGAAATAAGAACCTATTCAATAACCCATATAGACTAATTCCTCTGTAGACAGGCACAAACTACACTTGTAAATTAGCACCCTTTCAGGCGAACTTTGAAAAATGCTGGTTCTTAGATGGGAGTTTTTTGCAGTGTGACGGGAACTGCAGACATCATTTTCAAAAGCTCATCTTTTCACAGATGACAACATCTCACCAGGATATCCCTGCATTGTTGCTGGCATAACTTGCATCGGCTGGTTTCTGTGAAAAGAGAAGAAAAACGTCACCTTTAGTTAAAAAAAAAGAAGCCAAGCACTAAACAATAAATGGATTTTTAATTCTATCAAGGTTTTAATGAAGTATGACATGTTCAGCCCCAAATTAGCACCTATTTTCCATAGATTACCTTGTTTAAAGAAGGAAACTACACCACCAAAAATTTTCATCACTGTTAGGGCTTCAAGGGTTGAGAGAAAACCACGAACTGCTCTTCCCGCATAAAGAAAACTCTAGTATGGGTTCTTTCAAGGCATAACAGAAGACAACCATTTTTGTTTCAGTTGCCAAAACACTCCTTCAGAAACACAAAACATGATCACGTATAACTGCAGATTACAGGTTACACTATTACCAACATAACATTTTGAAACTTTTCATCTCCCTCCTCTCTCATTATGCTAACTATCTGTCTACCAAAAGCCTCTGGATGTGAACTCACCCAAAGGCCTGCTGTGGATAGTAGACATACTGAGCTGCCGCAGGGTACTGAACATAGCCTTGCTGAGCTTGGGACTGCTGTGGCATCATCTGTTGATTGTAGTATTGTTGATAATACTGCTGATAGTACTGAAAAGTAAGATGAAAAATAGTTAATTTAAAGAAGGCAAAATGTTGAAAAAATAATTGGGTTAATGGTGATTTGTCTGTGACTAAAAAGTTACAGTCATCAAGCATGTGCATGAGTAGCATGGTCTGGTTAAACAACTACTGATTTGTATTAAAAGTATTGTAATTTCTGTGTAACCAGGTCTCTTGAAAGGTCACAGTGAAGCAAGTCAAAAGCAGTGCACAATGTCATTACGTTCAGCCTGATAATGGCTCTTCTGGAACTGGCTTTTCCTAAGGTATACAATGCTTATCCAGGATGTGACATTATATCAAGGCTTTAAGGCCATTTTAAAGGGACAATATTGTGGGGATTTAGAACTAAGTTTTTTGGTCAAAACTGTAATGAAATTTAAACCATTGACCCTTTCTTGTAAGTGAAATAGGCCTTATGCATGTTGTCACCAGGTCCAATTCACCCCTAAGCCCTGCCTGTATGAAATTCTTTGCAAGCACTAGTTAGGCAAGTGGGCACCATTTTCATGTCATTCCTCCCACAAGTGAAGAAGGCAGGCCTTTTGGGGACAAATAAGAAAAGAGAGCTCACAGAATTTCAAAAAAATGTTCAAGCAACAATCAGCCAAAATGGCCTCTATTAAACAAAAGAAATTTACAATGAATCAGCACAGACTGCATTTTACTGATCAACCCAACCCATAACTTAAAAACAATGATCTACTACCTGTTGCCATTGCTGCATGTTTTGTGCATTGCTGATTTCCGTATTCTCCTTCCCCCAGGAACACTGTGAGAAAAATACAATGCACTTGTAACGTTGTGTTTCCATTTTTAGCAGGCAACTATGAGCATAAATTACATAAAGCATGTGAAAGAATGCTTACAAGGATAATTAAAGAGGGAAAAAACAAAGCAACATTCCAGCCAATACCACAGCACTGGACAACTGGTGAGTGGCCCAGTTTGTCAAAGAGTATTTTGGGGATGGGTTGTATATGCTAAGATGGTGGCAAGAAGATAAATATTATAAAATCCTGGTTACATAAGCTGGGGACTTGCACAGCCTTGTAAGATGTTGGTAACATTAGGTTTCTTATAGCTACCAGAACTTCCGTTGGTGTGGGTAACAGGGCTCAAAGTTTGTTTCTGGCTTGGCGGCACTTGTGCCACCAGTTCTTCATTTCTATGTGGACAACAGTTACTATAATTTATGGCACACAACCAAAAATGTTTGGTGTATATTTTAGGATACTAGAAGCATCAGAATGAAACATTAGTTATGCAACAATACGTTAAATCATGATTTTGGCTTTAACATTACAGTTTCTGACTTTTTGTCAGTGTTATTTGGTTGTTTATTGACATAGATTACTAACTGAGTAGGCTTTCTAGGCACATGTATACTACCACATCTTGTTTCATAGATGCACAAAAAAGTCTATATATATCTACTTGCATATGTGACCAATGGTTGCAATCTTTGAGCCCTGAATTTAAAAGAGCATTATCAAATGAGGTGAGGAGATTGAAGTTAGCTTACATAATTGAGGGATCGTCACCTTTTGGTCATCTGACGGAGCTATGTTTTTCATCACTAGACTAGTGGGCGTGTAACACAGGGAGCTTCTTAGCAGGGGTGGGGGTTGGGAGGGTCTTAAAAATGGGTTTTATATGGCATTAACTTTCCACAGTCATAAGAAAGCAATTTGTACGTCTTTTTTACAGTACCCTAGTTACCTTCAATAAATTGTCTCCTAATACAATTCTCTGTGATTGGTAGATAGCTTCTAAAGCTTGATCATGTGTATAAAATCTGTCAAGAAGCCACAACAAAATTACTTCCAAAACTAATGGAATTTTGGGGGGGTTATATTTTTGCCTTTTTTAATGGTCCACAAAAGACAGCCGGCCCAATTCATCTCCTGCAAACACATTTTTTGCAAAAAGAGAAAAATTATCATTACTTCACTATTAGAAATTTCTCCACAAATATTGACAATTTCAGAACAAAATGACAAGCTAACTTTAAAACAAGCTATTTGCCACTAGGCCCAGTAACAAAAAGTATGTTGTCATAGTTCTGAAATTTGTGAAATCCAGTTATCTTCCGATAACTGAGCTCTAACACTCTGACAACTTACAGTTATTCACAACTTTTCTCCCATGAACAATCAGTGAATACATTTTTAACTAGACTTACTTGATAAATCCATAAAATTTCTCTGGAAATATTTTGATGTCAAGTATCTGCCCAAACTGTGAAAAGTTCTGACGGAGTGTGTCATCTACAGTAAAACAAGCAACAATAAGAAAATGATTTTAACACGTCTAATAAGAATTTTTGTGCCAAAAGATACTAAAGAACTATGGGGAATGTTCCCAATCCTTTTTCTGTACCCAATTTTGAAACTCTGGAGGATTTAAAAAGATGCCAGCTGCAAAACACCCCTGCTATTTGTCTATTTAACTGTCCTACCCTTCCAACAGGTATTGACACATTTCCTCCTTTGCTCAAAAGAAATGAGATCAAAGGTTCTATTTTGTTTCTGTTATGAACTGCAATTGAAACAAATAAAAAGACAAACACCAAAGTAGAGGACTAACTGACGAACCATATTGCTTTTCACAACAAAACCACAACCGCAGTTGTTATGAGTTCTCTCCACTTAAAGTGATTAAAATATTACCTGTGCAGTTTGGCGGAAGATTGCCGACATAAACAGTTGAGTTATATGGTGATGACTGTCTTGCTATTTCATCCATTGACAGAGACTTTGCTGTTTTAGAACAATAAAGAATCAATTATTAGAACTCAAGCAAGACATGGAAAAACACAGATCTGAATCAGATTTTGATAACCAAAACACAAGATATTTACTTACTTTGGGGAGTTGCCTTCCTGGCTGCCCAATTGGTCCGTATGGGTCTTCCTTTCAACTGTGCTCCTAAATAACCACAATATACAGTGTAGTATCACTGAAGATACTGATAGTTTAATGCCAACTTGGAGGAATATAAGGGAACTTGAACCACGCTACATACAGGTGTACACTTCAACACTGCTGTTCAGGTTTTTAATTGTGTGTTCATTTCCCTCATTCCCACCCAACCCATAAAAGTACTCTCTGGTTACTTTGACAGATTCTGTTCCCAAACCCCTTGTGTCTACATTAGGTATTCCATAATTACTTGTACATTATCAGCGGTTTTCAGTTGTGCTTTTAAAGGCACCAGAAGGTAGGCTCTGGCTGGGTTGCCATGGTGACATTACTGCGAAGGAGCTTGCTGCCTCCCTTTGTGTTACCTTCACAACATCTACCCTCTGGTTAAGTTTAAATATGAATCAGTGCTAAAGTAACAGATCAAAGTCAAGACATTTCAGCCCTTGCCCTTCTTTAAAGGATGTTAGCAAGAGCAAAAGAAACATGTCAGAACTAACATTTGTATGCAATCCATGCAATCTCTAGTTTAAGTTCTTAACATATTGCAGAACAAGAAAACCTGGCAGTGATGCCACATACACAACAGATAAAATTACCTTTCATTTCTTTCATGGCTCTTTCAGCATCCTACAAACAAGAGAAATTGTGTTTTATTACTCTGACCCTGGACTTATTATGCCACCTGCCAAAAATTCTCTCCTACGCCTTGTACAAAATTCATCAGACACCTATCAAACTTTTTTTTGTTTCGACACTGTTTTTATCTTTGAGTGACTGATGCTTCGGGAATTTGTTGATGGGAAACATCAAACTTCAAAATGTTAGCAAGGGATATCAGAATCCAATAAGAAAACTGGGGGTAGCCGCACATTTTTCAGAGATAATAAATATTGAGCTTAACCTTGGAAAGAAAATGCCGCACATCCTTTGTATTTCAAAGCTTTTTTAGAATTTTGGTTGCTTCATTATCTCTCAAAAATGCATGGCTACCCACACTTTGTAGATTCCAGTAGGTCTTGCTAAGGTCTGATTTTTCCCCATAGTCATAACCTTTGCAAAATTACCTCTGTGTTAGGACCCACTGTCCTTAATGCAGCATTTTTACTCCCTGATCAGAAGGCCACTTGTAGCAAGCTACAAGATAGGCACTGATGATAATGTGGCAGTGATTGATTGATTGACTGCCATTTGGTGTTTGTAGCTAACTGTAAGCCTTGCAGGATGTAAGAATAATATTTAAGGTATTTGAACTGGTTGAAGGTGAAAAATAAACCCTATCCAACGGTTCGATAACTTGAAAGATAATACAAAATTTAACAAAACTGCAAAAGATGACAGCTTTATTCCTATTAGGAGTGGAGAAAATGAAGGATGAATTTGGTTGTTATGCGTGTTATTTTCCTCTGATTTGTGAAATTTGAAACAATATGATCACGTGTTGACAGCTATGTTACGTTCACTCAAATTCGAACATGCGATCATTAAGTGAGCATTGCGGGCAAAAGTCGACAAAAGGACCGTGAAATACTTTCGCATTACATTTCTAAAAGCAGTTGTTGACCACTCTTTTAAATCTTTGGCCTTTCTTCGACCTTAAAATCCACCAAGAAACCGATTTGATATCTGAGCTTTATGGAACGCAGGCAAAACTCAGTAGCGCAATACATGTTGCTATGCTATTTCGTATTTGTTTACGCCGCCATTTTTTCCCGATGGTGAGCGGAAAAATTCGGAGATTTTCAACCGCTTTTGTGCTTCAACCGCTTTTGTGCTGAAATCCGAGCTCTTGAGCAAGTGGCTAAACGACTAGTTTAAACTCCTTGGAAACGTTTAATGGTACTTTATATTGAATTGTAGTTATAGTAAGGTTTTATTGTATTTTTTATTTTATTTTAATTTTTTACCATGTAAATTATTAATATTTTTCTATTTTAAAATCTTGTAAATTGAGTATGAAGATCCCTCTGGGGAACTCAATAAACTTTATTCCATTCCATTCCATTTCGTTTCTTCCTCCGACATATTGAACAGCAGTCTACACACAAAAATCTAACATGGCGCTGCTGATTGAGCTGTTTGCGAGAAGATTTCGGCGATAAATTGGCGCATTTTAAGGGCCCACACAGACCGCACTGAAAGGTATTTAAAGAATAAAGATGTAGATTTAACACATCTGCTTGAAATTTGCACTGGTTTTTCTTGTGAGGTGAATTAAACTTTTCACGGGAGCCTGGAGTGAAAGAAGATTTGTACTCGATATTATGGCCGCTTAAAGTGACGACTCATGTTTTTTTGTTTAAAACATGATATCTGAAGAAAGAAGCAGGCTTCGTGAGCAGGGCTCCCATGAGTTTCTTCCTTTTCTGTATACAAATAAATTCCTACATTCCTTTTCAATCTGCCTTTTAAGATAAAGCTGTAAAACAACAAACTAAAATTTTTGAGACCGCAATTCAGGTGTGAAAATTCTCATCTTGGACATCTAATTTTTTGAAGCGTAACTTTAGATGTATCGACCTGATATATTTTTACTTCAACAAGTTTTTTCATTTTGAGCAATTTTTGTTCAAAATGAACGTGTTAATAGCGATCCAACTACCTTAAATAAGCACGCATATTAACAGTTGTTTTCAAATAAACTTTTACAAAAAAGTTCAAAAACTTGGCACGTACCTCCTTTTTGACAAAAGACACAAAACCATATCCTTTAGACTTTCCAGAAGTGCTATCTTTTACAACACGGCAATCCCTAGGTAAAGAACAATGAAGCAGTCTTAGAATTAATACAACAATCTGGAAACAGCTTTATAAAACTGGAAAAAAGGAATGAGCAAAATGAGGAAATCTAAAGGTTTAAAATCACTATGCAGTAATTAAAATAATCACAACACCATTTTCTGTCACAGTAATCTTCTAACTCTTAAAAAAGTTCTAATTAAAACAGTAACATATATTGATGAATAATATGAAAAATAAAAACTTTTTGAAACACCCCTAAATTGCTAACTACACAAGAACATAAATTAATCCCAATAAATGCTATTTGCTTGCAACTAAAACACTACAAAACAAAATATGCTTGAAAACACCCTATTCACACTCTTTCACTAATCTTAATTCTCTACTAATTATTTAGAAGATAAAAAAGAAGACAAAAAAGAAGCAAGGAAAATGGCATACATCGCCTGGGCGGGATGCAATTAGTGCACATTCATCTGTATTCAAGCAAATAAGGAAGCGTTACACATGTGACATACTAAGCATGGATGTAATATATCAAACACGAAAAAGAGTGTTTCATCAGGATATCCAAACCCCAAGAAATGGGTTGAAAAAACGAGGCGCAGCCAAGTTTTTTTGACCGACTTCGAGGTGTTTGGATACCTGATGAAACACTCTTTTGAGTTTTTGATATGGCTTCTCAAACCATTCATAATTCTTGGAGAAATTCAAAGCAAAAGTTTGCAAAACTTTATGCTAATTAAGATCCGGTATCCAAACCACCGTCACGGTAGTGATTTCCTTTGTTTTCTCTTTATGAATCATTAATGAGTTTGAGAAAAAAATATCAAAAATATGAACTCAAAACAAGCCTTGAAACATGTTCAATGCATCAGACAGATCTAATTAATGTCCACAACAGATATTAATTTGGAATTAATATAACAGCATGGCTGGTTTTAAGTTAAAGCTTTATCTTGAAGTGAGTGATTTCCAATGAAAACATTTCTTATGAAAAGGAAAATAATAAATAGTTTTTAACAGTGAAAATTTATGAAGGTTGGCCAGCAAAGGAAAGTTAATAATGAATTGCTTGCCATCAACATCAATTCTAGATATAAACATATGGTGACACAAAAGTTGTGACAGGTCTAGGTAAGCACCAAAACATCTTTTCTTGGTGAATTTCTGAAGGAAAATCTCAATGGAACAAAACTTTGCAATACAAACTGTCAACTTACCATTTGGTTCTTCTTTACAGTCTATAAATTATGCTGATAATACCTCTAGGTTACTATTATAATGAGATGTCTTGAATGTGCCCAAATTGATAAAATTACATGAAGAAGAATTTGCTTAATCTTCAGGGTGAAAATTGCTGAATTGAGGGTAGATTTGATTGCCTTCACTGCAGAATGAGAATCTCAAAAGTGATCCCAATAAATCCTTCAAAATAGGGAAAATTCCATTTATTCTCGTTCTAGAATATGGCCAATGGTTTGGACCCAAGTTGTTGCAAAGAACAGTAACCTTGAGGAATTTGAAAACTAATAACCGAAACTGAGTTAGACTCCTGAAAAAAGTAAAGGGAGGGACAGAAACTTGCAGACTGACACCAAACCCTTCTTGTCACCGCATGCACATTACTCTGTCTCCCCTTCCTTGTTTCAGCTAAATGTTATCTAACTGCAGATTTCTTTTAACAAAATTTAAAATGAAATCTTTATGCAAAATGTTGGAATAATTTCAGACAAAAAGGGAGTTGACTAACTAACATGTCATGGTTAAAATAGAATTAAAAAAGTGGAAAATACAAGAAAGGAACCTAACTGTAACCACTCCCACTCTCAGCTTTGCATTGGTAACCACTGCAAACCAAAGACTTTGTCATTCTTGGGCTGGTGTGTATAATATAATTGAAGAGTTCAGCATTGGCAGCACAAGTATAGAGGCTAGATACAACAACAAAATGCTGTACATATTTCTCTTTGATTCAAACCTTAAAGGCACCAAATTTTTTTAAATCAAAGAACAGGGTACATTTGTCCTTTTAGAGGAACCTGATTGGAATGGCCCAAATCACACTAAAAGAGTGCCACACAAAGTGAGGCATTTTTAGTATCAACAGCTTGTTTGAAATTACAATAGCCAATTTTATGTCAAACAAGAGCAATATAAAACAATTATCTAACCAAGTAATTGGTCTTCAGTCACTCCACACAGAGCAAGTTACACAGCCACCTTGACTTCTAGAAAGGCATTCTGTGCGCTTGTCACACACTCCTTGCATTGTACAACAAGCCCAAAGAGTGTCGGCATAGAACTTCTAGCCACCCTACTCATTTTATAGACAGATGTGCCAATCATATTAACAGTAGACTCACATTATCTCAAACATGCAAGGGAAACAAAACAAAAGAAACTATTTGACAAAGAAGGAGTTTGAGATAGCAATAATGACTGCACAACAATGTCGAGTTTGAGATAGTACAAGTCTAATGCATTTACACACTGAACTCAACAATTTATTAATCACATAGTTAAAGCCTATTTTAATAAAAAGCAAAGCCACTTCAAACAATGGGACAAAAAAGCACCCATATAAATACCTTAACACACAATACTGATGTGCTTCAGACAATGACTTATTTCAAGATGTTCAACAATATCCAAATCTCAGCATAAAAGGGACCTCTTAGTTTATTGTTTTAGTTGCTTGAAAACATTTTAAGAAAAAAAAAACTGACTTGGGGACCACCTGGTTGATCTGATTCCAGAATAAGAATACACAGAATGACAACAACAACAGATCCCTTAAATTTGAAATCTTGAACCAATAAATGCAGAATAGGTTCACCTATCTTATTTTTCATATGATGGCAAGTGAAGTTTCAGGAATATTCAACTTAATCTTATTCTGGAATAAGAAGAATCAAATGCAACCTCAAAGTGCAAGTTTAACCTTCAACAACAGTTGTCATATCCTGAACATTCATCATAACTCAAATTTAAACTGAAACCATGAATGCTCAGGGAATGTCAAAGAGGTTGAAGATTAAAAATGACTTCATTAAAATAATGATAAAATAAAATCAAAGGGCATAAATTTTCCAGTAAAGAAACAAACAGTTTACAAGGAAAACAAAAAGCTACAAATACTTACGATACTTGTCCAAACGCAGCAAAAGCTTTATACAGGTAATCAGTTCCAATTTCTGCATCAAGGTCACCCACAAATATGTGGTAGTGATCTGCAATAAAGAGAAAAGCCAAACAGCACTGATTACCTGATTATCACAGCTGTGAAAATGTATAAGATACAATATAGTCATAACACAGGCTGATTGGTCAAGAACTGAGTTTACGTGACTTACAGCTACTGTGCAATAGAGATGAGTAATGGTATTTTGAAGAAATGGTGACATCACAGAGTGTGGGTTTCCACATAATTGCATGTATGATTGTTGCCGCAAATAGAAGAACTAAAAATCTTTCAAAACAAGACATTGGCCATTTTGACCAGCCATTTGTGGATTTTCAACCAAATCCTCTGCTGAAACTCTTAACCCTTCAAGGACGGTGCCTCCTTTTGTTGCTGTGCATACATTCTGCTCATCTCGGGATATTCGGGTTTCTTAACCCTTTCACTCCCAGAGTTAGTCATGGAGACATTGAGGCAATTCTAACTTCTGAGTCTGTGGATGAAGTCCTATGGTGTGACCATTCAAATGAAACCTCATCAACAGTACTTTCACGTGGTACTATTTATATTTTAGTATTTTACAAAATGAAATACAGAATTCGTCTTGAAGTTTGATTTAAGGCACTCTTGGGAGTGAAAGGGTTAAGGAATTTGCCCCCTAATACAACAATATTTTTGTGTGGTTTTTGACTATGTGGAAAAAGCAGGTCTTAGCAAGGGCTACAGAATCCAAAGAGAAAATTCGGGGTAACCACTCATTTTTCAGAGATAATTGAGCTTAAATTTGGAATGAAATTGCTATACATTCTTTGTATTTTAATGCATTTTTTTAGATTTGTGGTTGCTTAATTATCTCTGAAAAATGCTTGGCTACCCACATGTTTCTTTTTGGATTCACTAACCCTCAATAAGGTCTACATTTTCCCCATAGTCATAACCTTTGCAAAAATACATCTATATTTGGAGAATCTGTATGGAGAATTTGCACAAACATCAACACATTTCATGTTTGGTGATCATTTCCTTTATTCTCGTGACCTGAATGTTTGATCAAGTAGGGATATTGTAAGGAGAAATTACATGCTTGTCACAAAATACAAAGCTGTCCATGTAGTGTCAAACAGGAAACGTGTGGTAATAGGTCCAAGGCTATTCTCAAGAATGAGTCTGGTGTTGCATAAGTATTTCTCTAAAACAACCAATTCTGTCCTGGTACAAGCGAGAACATGTAGTGGCCATTAAAAAGGGCTTCGAAGAAAAGTGAGCAGTAAATGCTGTTCCAGAGAAACAGTTTCATCATTATGAAAGTACATGATGTAAAGTGCGTGGAATAAGGTCCTAAGTGACTCTTGATGTAATGTCATATTCTCATTTTGTTTCACAAACAAATAAAAGGGAATTTGGAAGGAGAATTTAGCAGTTTATCAGAAGTCATTTAGGGCTTTTTTCCACACACCCCTTCGATTAAAAGCATTGTAGATGCCAAAACAGTTAATAGCAAAGCTTGTACCTCTTGCATGCCCATGGTTATGTACATACTCATAATGACAATGCACACATCATCATGCAATTTTTACGATTTATACTCTCTGAGCACCTTCAGTAACTAGAAATATCTCTTCTCAATAGAACAAATTTTGTGATTGAGGAGAGAAGCGAAAAATGATCAATGATACAGGTAAAGAGGAAGCAGCCTATAGTTGTCTAACATTTTCAGAATAATAATTAACAAAGGAAAGTTGCAATTTGCGAGTGCTATTTTTTCTCATTTCCCAAAATGCTTCTTTTCATGTACAGGTGGGGGAAGAAAGTGTGTGTGGGAAAACAGTACTTTGTTGAAGAATGCTACATTGCAACTACAAGGAAGTAATATATTTATTTATCAAGAATGCTCTGCATTCACATCAACTGGCAATTCAGTCCATGTCTTCAGCCATAAACAAACCTCACACATTGATAGGATGACAAACCCATTATTTAAGGGAATCAACAAAAGGTCAACGTGACTTTGCCGAAGCCATGGAGAGGAAAATTGACTGAATATAGCAAGAACAAATGGAATATGAATCAACTGAACGTAGCCCTAGAAGCTCACGACAAAATGTGCCAAGAAGCTATATGGAGAGAACGGACAGTGTCAAAGAATTGGTTTGAATTTAGTGAACATGCAACCACTTAGACAAAACTAGTATATAGCAAAGACATAAAAGAAATGTAAACAGGATTAATAATACTTAGCAATTCTATTAAAACATTCCATATTGTTGTAAAGCCTTTTACTGCTCTAGATATCAAACCATGAACAGATATTGCTTTACAATCTTCTAGCTACTTTTTTAGCACGTGACAGGCCTTGTTACCATTTACGCGTAAGGATCAAGGTATGTGAAATCACTCCATTTCAATGCTCAATGAATTTACTCTTCCCTTTGATAAAATATAATTGCTGCAGATAACCAGTGCAAAAAATCCAATGAACTTAGCAGACACACAAGAGTGCTTCTTTTGACAACAATTTATTTACTATTAAAACAAAAATCTTAAAAAAAAACACTAAAAAAAGCCAAAGCAATTCAGAGGATGCCAAGAAATAAAATCATTGCATCTTTTCTTTTTGAACAAAGGCCATGATACGATACAATGGTTGGCAGTTAATTCGAAATAAATGCAACACATTAAATTGCTAAAGAAAATGAAAGCAGAAAGCTTGGGTGAGTAAAGTTTACAGTGTTGTTTTTGGAAGGTGTAAAAGAAGTGATCTTGTTTTTACCAAAGAACACACTTGAACGAAAATACACTATCTAGTTGTCAACCTTGATAGTGTTGAAGCAGAAAATTTCTTAAAATAAAGCAAAGGTTGAATTCAAATTATTGCCTCCATTCATAGATCTGTCAAATAGAATAATAATGACATGACACACACTTCTGGTAAATTGAGAACTGAATAGGAAAGATTGGAAGAGTTAACAAGAAAGAATTGACAACCAATAAGGTTAAGACAGAAGAATATATTTTTCATGGATCTGAAAACCTAATATATGCTTCTTATTTCCGAGCAAAGTTTGAGTGAATGTAATCAATATTTATGAGGTCACCAAATGATAAATTAGTTCAAGCCAATGATTCTGACAATCCTTCAACCATGAATTCAACCCTCTTGATATTACAGTAAGCAAGACTAGCTCAACTGAGCTGACCTCAACTTTTTTTTACATTAACAGAACAACAGTCCTGAGACAAGAAGCAAAGGGAGTGAAGTCCAAACCATTTACAAAATATTAATGTAATGAATTCATATATGTGTGATAATAACACTAGAGGAAGGGAGTTTCGCTGTTGTAAATCAACAAAGATGAACTGTCTTGTAGATCCAGCTGACAATCTGAGTAGGCAAGTCTGCAATCAGGAATTCAAAATGGAATAAAATCTTTCTACTTACTGCTAGTGTCTTTCCTCATGCCTCCAGTGTTGCTAGTAGCCCAATTCACCTTGATATTCTGGGCAGGACATGCAAAGAAAGGATGGAGAAACAATGAACGTCATCCATTATTAATCACTAATTGATCTTCTTATTATAGCAAGCTGCCAGGTACAGGTATTCACTCCATAAGACAGGTGGCCTGGAGTGAAAGTTAGCACAGAGTTCTAAAAGAATCCATGACCACAACAATTAGTGCAGTTTCATTTCACCACCGATTTTAACTCTGTGTAACTTTCTGATCAAACAACTTTGTTAAATACAAAAGTTCATGAATTTTACGAGAAGAGGAAGAGGCATGTAATTGATTTCTTGGTTACTAGGAATGTTTTTGTTAAGAGAAATAACATATTTGTAAATTCAGCTCCTCAGACATGACTGTTCTGCCATTTGGAGACAACCCATTGGTTGAGAACAGTAATAATTTTGGTCAGACCTGTCATCTTTGAAATCAATGAATGTCAACATGTCTAAGAATTACAGATCCCATGGGGAATCTCAGTTACATCTCTTGCCCTCTGCAAACAATCACATTGTTGAACTTTCACCTGCCCTTACCAAGCAAACAGTGTACTGCAGATGCTCCAAAAACCTCTTGAAAATCAGTGACAAAATATTTCGTGAAAACCAACTAGATCCTGTTTAAACAGGACTTTTAAAAATGTTTGTATTCAAAACACAGTGCAGCTAGAACACTCTTTTTGTAAATATAATCATTATTTTCAAAAGTACTTTCAAGTGATAACTTAAAAAACAACAAAATTCAGTTTAATTTATAACCAGTATCTTTCATTCCAAGATTTGGGAAAAGGTTTATTTCTATTTTTCTGTAACTTGCTTGTTTTCTCCTTTAATTTAATGCTGATAGTATAAAGTAAAGTATATTTTTATTTAGCCTACTATTGTAAGCTGTTCTAAGCTGTTTTAACTGAGACAATACATTCATAGTTTATCCCTTAGTTAAGAAGCTCACATGGTAGCACGCATAATAAAACCTGTGGGGCAATGAGACCCCTCTGACATACAAATTAATCAAGACAAATTATGTAGTTAGGGCACAGACTGAGGTTTATCATCCAGTAACGCTGCTAAATTTCAGCAAATGAAAGAAAAAGAACTCAATGTGGCCAATAAGGCACAATAGTCAAAGCATCAAAGCAAGAAGTCCATAACATTACTATTAACAAGGTTGTGAATATCACTGCCTAACAAGCAACCAGACACCCTTTGGATTTATTTTAGGAGTCAACTGAAATCTTCTCAAATAAGCCTGTAACCACAATAAAGCCTCAAGTTACCAAGGCATTCTTCACATGATATTGCGATGCACGTAGTATGCTTGCAATAAATTTTTTTTTTGCAGGTTTGTTTGAGCCATTTAAAACTCTGTTACTTAATTCATATTTTTAATAAGTACTACATCCACTATATCACCACAAGTCAATGACTTGGTAACATAAACTTCAATACAATTTCTTCAATCACAAGACAGGGTTTGACACTAACTATTGATACCACTTTCCAGTTTGGAAAGTAGATTTCACATTTTACTTTCCATCTCAAAATTTTATTCTCCAAAGTGGATCAAGGTATCATAGTTGCTAACCACGATACGATACTCAGAATTTACTTTCCAGATCGGGTAAGTATTTTGGTTCGATTTCGTTTGTTACTCTCCAAGAAGTAAAATTAATTTCCTTTCCAATGGAAAGCGGGTGAGTGTTAATGTCAAGCCCTGCAAGAAAGTGTGATCAGTTAAAAAGACTTGTTAAGTTTGACAGGCTAGCTGTATTTGAATTACCTGAGTGTCACTGATTTCTCTCTCTTACCTCATCAATCATGGATAAGGTTTATTTTGACTACAGGTTGGTTTTACACAATTACATGTAAGCTATAGCATCATTATTTAGCCTGTGGTTCATTCAGGGTTTTGATGAATTTTAGAATGCTGGTGCAGTTCAATTCTTCATGTCACTGGACTGTTATCCCTTCCAACAAAAACAGACAGCAAATTCAGGCCAGTACGCTTGACAGAGGTGGTGAATTTTGCCTCTCTTTATCAAAGAATCAAGGTCAAGGTTACAAAAAAAAAATTATGCACCAGTAAATGCCAATTACAACTGTTAAAGGATAAACATGAAAATCAAAGAGATTGGTTAATTGGGTGAAACAATTAAAACAGAGCAAGAGGGACAGGAGAGAGATAGACAAAAAAAGGAAGGGAGAAAGGGAGGAAGGAAGAAAGGAAGGAAAGGAGGGAGGATGGTAGGTAGTAAGGGAGGGAACAAAGGAAGGAAGGAAGGAAGGAAGGAAGGGAGGAAGGAAGGAAGGAAGGAAGGGAGGAAGGAAAACAGAGAGGGGGAAAGGAGGGAAGGATGGGAAGGAGGAAGGAAGGAAGGAAGGAAGGGCAGGAAGGCAGAAACATTCTCACACCATTCACAAGATACAATTAGCTTTTACCATGGCAAAATGGGTCAATTTAATTCTTGGATGATAACATGAACAGAAATATGTTATATGGCTTTCATGTCAAAAACCACATGTCAGGTGTTATATGTGTGTATATAATTTTTGTATATATACAGGTGTATGTATAAGATGTCATGCTAAAATATCTGTTGTAGTTCAATTTTCATTTTCTTTTGTTTCATATTCGTTATCATATATTAACATAAAAAAGAACAAAGAAAAATAAAAATTGAACAAAGGTTAAAATTGAACGACAACATATCCAAGCTCACCTTATCATAAACATTGCGGTTATTCATAGCACAAAGAGCATACTCTGCAGCTTCTTTGGTTTCAAATTCCACAAAGCAGTAGGGATCTGTTGAGGAACTCTAAAGAAAGGAAAAACTGATTAGAATTATGAAACACTTCAAGATATCACCGGTGGTATATTTAGTGTTCTCCTTACCAGGTGGTAACCAGTAAAATTTACCGCTTGTAGCAGCATTTGTTACTGGTTAGAAAAACATACTAAGGCCTGGGTGCGAAATATTCAACAGATTTGGATTGTGAAAAGATTTATCGGATTGAATTATTAAAAGATCGATGTTAGTTGTTCTTTGCTACCGCCGAAGTCTTGTCTTGGTAACGTTTTCCATTATGTCCTTGCGTTCGTACGATATTAGACCAAGTCTCATCTTCTAGACGTTTCTACATCCATAAGATGTTAGTCGTACCTTTTTAACTTTTCTGTATGTTAGTGCATTCCTGAGGTATTACTCTTCTTGCTTTCACTGTTATCTTCTTGACGTTTGTCCGTATGTTAGTATATTTGTAAGGGGTTGATAGTTTCGTCCTCTTGACATTTCTCCCTACGTTAGCACGTTCATAACGTAAGTCTTATCTTCTCGACGTTTATCCGCAGGTAGGTATGTTCGTTGGCCTGAGAAAACAGCCCACGTTTCGCGAGGTCGCCACTTGAACCCTTGCAGAACAATGTCTCAGTAACAAGCGCAGAAATTCCATACTGATGACGCGTCACTACCCAGATCTAGGTAGTGCTTCTGATTGGTTGAAATGCGTGGGAACTTGGTTTCAACCAATCAGAAACACCGCCTAGATCTGGGTAGTGATGCGTCATCAGTATGGAATTTCTGCGCTTGCAACTAAGACGTCATTTTGCCGGGGTTCAAGTGGCGACCTCACGAAACGTCGGCTGCTTTCTCAGGCTATTTGTTTGTAAGGTGCTGTAAGCAATATCTTCTCCTTGAAGTTTTTCGTTGGTGCCTTCGTAAGGTGTTTAGCCTTATCTTCTGGTCTGGGTGTTTCTCCCTAGATTATTACGTTCCTAAGTTGCTGTAAGTAGCCCATCAAGCATTTGGAAGGGTTTTTTGAGATGAAAAGGATTACCGGTCTGGAAAAATGTCTTACCTGTTGCCCTGAAAACTGGGGAGAAGACTGTATATTTGGAGTAGAGACTAATGAAAGTTTTACAAAGCAACAAAAGGTGTAACGAAATAATGAATATATGAATATCACACACTAGATCTAGAACTGCGGGATGAAGAATTAGATGTAGATATTCATATATTCATTATTTCATCTTCATCCTTCACAGGTTTACAACGAACTGACTAAATGACCAGCTCCCAGTTGGCTTATTAGCTCAATTGGTTAGAGCGCTGCACTGGTATTGCAGAGGTCAAGGGTTTGAATCCTGTACAAGCCTGAATTTTTTTTCAGGCTTTCTTTTTGCAACTGCAAAACTTGCATCTGTAACTGGCTGATCTTCTTTACATCTAATTAAAAGGTGTAATATGAAAGAAAATATCTGAAAAATCATACGTAAGAGAATGTACAAAAACATATCTAATGAGAACTCCAGAGTAAAGATTACTAGATCTCCTGAAATTACAAATCTCCCACCTTAATCGGGGGAAGTCCTGTAATATCTGAGAGTCTCTGATGGAACCAAAATGCCTTTTTGATTCCCCTTACCACTGTCAAATTTTTGTGCATCCTGAACTTTTTGTGACAGTTAGAATCTGCAGTGAAAGTTCACCCATATAAGAGCTCATTCCACTACCCATTACTGAATTTGCATTGTGTATTTCACCCAAATTCAGAGTAACAGTGTCCAGTGTCTAATGTCTCCTTACAGTGTCAGTAACTGATGAAATGTTCACGTTACGAGAATGAAAGAAATGATCACCAAAGATAAAATGTCTTGGTTGCTAAACAAATTCATCCAACTTGTACCATTAGAGATATTTGGAGGTCATTCATGATCAGGAAAATGTGAAAGTTGATCCTGTAGCTGAAAAGGTTAAACACTGAGTCTTGAGAAAGCTTGATTGACTCACAGTAGGAAGTTATCTTCTGGACACACAGTATTGACATTATGTCTAGTAAGTATTTTTTAGCCTTGCAAAAACCATAGTTGGTTAGCTATTGCATTTTGGTGTATGTATCTTTGGAATCTTTTTAGATCACTTGACGATTAGAACACAATGAAATAGCCTGTCTACCTCCTTTGAAAAAAAGGATTAAATCTCTTTCTACAGGTATTAGTTTTGTGGTATTTATAATTTATTGAAGGCAGTTATTCAGTGGAATTCGTAAAAGCAACAATTGACATGCATTGGCACAAAAACGTAAGCACACAATCTGATGGGGAAAGAACTGGACCCAAGAAGAGCGAGAATATTTTTCCAACTTATACTAAGGTAATTTAAGAATCTTTCCCAGATAGTCTTGAAACTATGTTGCACCAAACTGTGCCACTGATCCTATTTGCAAAATGGTTAATGCTAGCCTTATCTTGATCCTGAGTGGAGGTTTCTCATATTTTTTTCCTGTGCATTAACAGGAGACATCTTTGCAAAAGCTAGACCATTTAGTTTCCCCAGTGAAAGATTACTTCAAAGTAGGTTTTACAAAAAAGTAGAAAAGTACTTTGCCACTAGAGGTGATAATGTAGGTTAATTTTAATCCAGGTCCTGATTATTCAAAAGCTGGTTAATGCTAGCCCCAATTTAAAAACTAACCAAGGTTCCTGTTTTCTTGTTGAAAAGAGTTTCACAGCTAATTTTAAGGGGCTGTTTGTAAGCCACAAAAGTCAAAATTTAGGGCAAAGGGAGTTACAGGACTCCCCATTGCTTGGTTACAAGACTGAATAAACAAATTAACATTAATCCTGGGTTAGTTTAATCCTGATTTCAACAGTTGGGCCCATAGGTTTTGTTTCCAAGGTAGCCTGTTGTGTTTGACTTTTGTCTTTTCACATGCATGAGCGATAAAAACTGGGAAATAAACTACTAATCTCGAGTGATGTGAAGTAGCAAGATGTAATGACCAACAGAATAAGCTTCTTTCCAGTGTGAGTTTTGTCTTCATGTCTGCTTGTTGTCTCTAGCTGCTTCAGTGATTCACACAGTAAAGTTAATTAATCCTGGGATTATGTTATTTTTGATGGAACTCCATCCTAGCACTAGAATTCCATGCACATGTAACACCATTTTTGTCTGATGTGAATGGAAGTCACTTTAGAGCAATGATTTCACCCTGGGACCAACTACGTCAGATATCCTGGTACAAATCAACCCACATGCACAAAAATAACAAGTAAACATGACAAACACACTCCCATAAAAATGTTACTCTAAGACTTCAGATGAAGCAAGAATGCAAGCCCACTGGGTCTCTGTAGCAGGTACAAATCTCTTAGTAGCAGTATTCCTCTTCTTAAAGGTATTACTACTCTCTACTGGATGGGATGCTAGTCCATCACAAGGCATCCTTGGAGACCCAGGGGTAGCTAGTCGGGACGACGGGATTTTCATGGGCGAAAGTTTACAACAAGAGCGGGAGAGCCCCTGGGCACTTACTCTTACCGAACGAGTTCCAGAAGCGTTTGAAATCCCGCCTTCTGATTGGCCAGAAAAATATTTTTCTGGCCAATCAGCAAAGAGGAACAGCTGGACGACTCTCATGTCTTCTTACACGAGGTTGGTTTCCTCATCGAACGCCATAGTAGCGTGGCCCGTTCGACGGGAACATTTTTGAGGAGAGCTTCAGAAAAAATAAATAAATAAATAAACGAAGTCGAGGAAATCGCAAACTATAACGTGGCCGCAAGAAAACAAACACTGACAGGGAATTTTTCACGGCGGACTTATTGAAGGTATCGTAAATTTTTAGAGCTAGCGACTTCCCCTTTCTCCAATGTAACTAATTATTTCTCCTTCTTCGTTGATCTTCGTCTGAAACTTTCCATCTCTGATGCACGGGCCACGCAACTATGTTGATCGAGCGTGTCATGTCACGTACTAGAGAGAACTAGTTCTCTCTAGTACGTGACATGACGTCGCCTCGACCGTTAAGCAGAAAATCGCCCAGATCGGCCTCCAGAAGCTCGGAAAAGCAATAAAAACGCAGCAAACACATAGCAGGTAATGTTTTTCAAACTGTATTTCCATTTTAATGCATTTTCAACGGAAAACCGCCGATTATTTTCGATCGAATTTCAGTTCCATACAAACACTCATATTTAATACGCTTTGTTTAACTGTGGTTCCCACGCTCGAGCGACATAGTTGCGTGGCCCGTGCATCGGAGATTCCCGTGGAAAGTTTCAGATGTAGTTCAACGAACAAGGAGAAATAATTAGTAACATCGTTTACTCGAGTAAGGGGAAGTCGTCAGCTCTAAAAATTTACGATACCTTCAATAAGTCCGCCGTGAAAAATTCCCTGTCAGTGTTTGTTTTCTTGTGGCCACGTCATAGTTTGCGAATTCCTCGACTTTGTTTATTTATTATTTATTTTTTTTTTCTGAAGCTCTCCTCAAAAATGTTCCCGTTGAACGGGCCACGCTACTACGGCGTTCGATGAGGAAAACAACCTCGTGTAAGAAGACATGAGAGTCACCCGGCTGTTCCTCTTCGCTGATTGGCCAGAAAAATATCAGAAGGCGGGATTTCAAACGCTCCTGGAACTCGTTCGGTAAGAGTAAGTGCCCAGGGGCTCTTCCGCTCTTGTTGTAAACCTTCGCCCATGAAAATCCTGTCGTCCCGACTAGCTGCCCCTGGGTCTCCGAGGATGATCACAAGGTTACCTTCAGCATTTTAGCTTTCTCTAACAGTTTGCCAGTAGAAGAGAAATATTGTGGAGTGAAGTTTCCTGCTCCCAGAGAAAACACAACTGCAAGAACTGACTGTTGCATCAAACGTCCAAAGTATATACCACATGCCAAATGAAAGTGCTAGTTTGGACTCTCGTCAACTCTATGTGGTTCCAGTTCTTGTTTGACCCGGACTTAAAGGGGATGTTACATGGGATGATTTGCAACGATGATTTTTGCTGCATTATAAGTCGATGCCGTGTAATATGGGTTCATGGACGATTTTCTGCGCAATTTTTGCATTGCAAGGTTTTGAAGCTGGTTCAAAAACTTGCAATGCCAAATCACAAGTTTTGCTTGATTTGTTTCGTGTAACATATCTGTAGTCAACTTTTGCGCAACGCTATCCGCTACCCCAGTTGCACTAAAAATCGTCCTGTGTAACACAAATTAAAAATTAACCCTGAGTTGTGCTAAAAATCGTTGCTGCAAATCATCCCGCGTAACATCACCTTCAACTTTTAGTGCAACATTGTTGCACTAAAAATCATCCTTGAGAATCATCCCGTGTAACATTACGGGCTGTATTGATAGTTTTTTTACGTAATAGAAAATAACAACACAGAGGATGTACAAAGGAAAAAGAATTATCTCCCTTTTGTTTCATCTGACCTAAGTTTCTATATAGCATTTAACTTTTCAAAATAACTTAAAGTAAGGAAATAAAGTAACCTTAAGTGTACTTGGTCGAACTAGGCAAAAAACGAGCTTTCGTGATTAAATTGTTCCGCTGACAGAGAAATTTTACTACCGGAAGTTCGGCGGAAGAGGGCTTGCATAGCACGGAGTTCGTCCAATAAAAAACACGTTGTTCTATCAGGGATTTAAATTCATTATGTCAAATATTTTGTCCTGGTTATCATATTCAGTTACATGACCGGTAAATCGAGTTTGTCAAGTCGCGAACTATACATTGAACATGTTGAATATTAGCTGGTACGTTTCAAGTTAAATTAATGTTAGAAAACTTACAATTTCACGGAAACAAGGTATACACTACAATGACAAATTGTAGGACCTACAATTAAGAAATCAGCATCTAGCACTGATTAGCTAAAGAGCTAGCATGATGTTAATGACAATGAGGGCGCCCTTTTACACAAAGCCTAACAAAACAAGAACACGTAAGCTAATAAAGACTGAATTCGCTGTAGCGTAGAAAAGATGCCGGCCGGTCCGACTGCCCAAGACATACAACATTCAATGCACAACAACAAATAACGACTCACCTGATTGATCATCTTGCACCGTATAACTCTCCCACATTTTGAAAAAATGTCTTTGATAAACTGTTCAGTGCAACGGCGATCTAAGTTCCCTACATAGCTGAAGAGAGGGAGAATCGAAAAAAATTGTCAACGACAGCGTGCAACTTCCTGAACAACAAAACCAAAGATCTCCGATTCTGTCGAAATTCTTTTACTCACAGACTAGTTTTCTTGTCGTCGATATCCTCCTTGAAACAAAAACAGGGCTGGTTAGTAGGAAGAATGAGCGAAGAATTCGATTAACTCTCTTTTTACTCACCATTGTGGCCTTATCAAAAGATGGAATAGTACGGAGGGAAAATAAGGAGAAACCTGTGACTTACTGCGCATGCAACAGACAAATGACGTCACAAACCCTGCCGCTGAGAATGCTGGGGAAACTCGGGCATCATTCTTCGGTGCGCGTAATAACGAATAAAATAGCGTGATTTTTTGCAATCACCTATGGAGATAGACAGTAATCCTCTATCCTCTTCGGTCTTAACAGTCGATGAGGAGATAAGCATTTTTTAAATTAAAACTCCTTGCCTGTGCGCGCGGTAGGTGATTTGCGTGCCGCGCGCAAGCTGAACCAAACTTAGCCTGCGAGCAGGCTCACTTAGTGGGTGACAACCTCGTTCCCAGGGTCTCTCTTCTTACCGTCCCCTCGGGAAGAAGAGAGACCCTAGGAATGAGGTTGAGTGCGTGATTCGCGATTCGCGCGAGTATCTTGGCGGTGGAAGTTGGCGAGAAGAATGGGGCGATGAAAAGTGAGCCTGCACGAAAGCCAGGAACTTTGAATTCTCCGCGTTCGTCCACGAACGCAGCATTCTGATTGGTTTGAAATGACACGCGATGACAGACTTAATTATTGTGTCAAATAACAAGCAAGGTGGTGTTATTGTTTGTCACCTTTCTCGGTTTTTTAGACTGCGAGCAGTCTCTTTCTTTTCCTAATTTTAGCGAGAAGGAAAATAGGACGACTGCTCGCACTCTATCGGTTTTTCAATCCATTCAATTTCTTAATGTGACTCGGCTGGTTGCGTCTGGTTAGCGATTGCGGTTTTGTGTCATTTTTTGGAATATCAGCCACGTTTAATTTGTTTAGGTTATTGGAGCCTGGTTTTAGTGCGTGGTAGTTTTCAAGCCTCTCGTAGGATCTGTATCATTTTATTTGACCATCCAATGGGCATTATCTTGCAGTCTTTGTTACTCCGACTTCGGTTATTTGTTATTGTGGGAAGGCGGTATAAAGGCGCCGCCACCCCCAAAGGCGGTATAAATGGAACCATTGACATAGTTTCCTACTGATTTTGTGTGCTACCATTTTCGTGTAATTAGGACCCAAGTTTTCACTAGCTTAGTAAGTAATACTAATGAGTATGGCCGGCTACCTGGATGGGCTAATTCGGCCTTAGCAACTTTTATCCTCTTTATTTTCCAGTTACGTGACCAATTATTATTTAGAAAGTATCACGTATGGCCAATGACTTCTGTAAACTCGACAAGGACCACCTGTTCAATTGATGGCTGGATCTTCGTCTAGACCGGGATCAGCAATGGACTAGATAAAACAACTTCAAACAGGCAAAGCTGATCGAACAGCTAGTATTTTAATAGGATTGCAAACCTCCACACCAGAAAAACACGTTACGTTACTTATCTTGGATTTTTGCGCTATAGAAATAATAAAGTTATGTTATCTGATCGGCCTGGATAACTTTGACTCTTAACATATTTTATACAACCTTGAAGAGTTTTTTGAAAGACCGTTATAAATAAAAATAGATTCAAATTTCGTATTATTATTATTATTATTATTATTATTCGAGCACCAATAATAATAATAATATAATAATAATAATAATAATAATAATAATAATAATAATAATAACAATATTATTATTATTATTACTATTAATGCACTTCAATTAGGACCCTAAGCAACCACGAAACCGACCATAACGACAACGAGAACATGAATAGTTCTGCCGTGTGTTGGCACATTACTTTGCCGTGGCACATTACTTTGCTGTGCTCTGCTCCGCTTCAACACGAATGGTCAAAGTTATTAAGAAAGAATGTGAACCCACTACGGTCATTGCCACCGCAGCATGCGTTTTCGTGGGTTTTGCGGGTGTTGGAAGCATTTTTCGCTGTTTGGCCGTATGAAAAACTACGGTGAAGTTTCCTTTCTCTATCTCAACTTTGACACCGTCCCTACAGACACAGCTCTCGGACAGATAAGGCCAAACCAGACAAACTGAACGAGTTGGTAAGAGACGCTTTTCTTGGCGACGCCTTCCTGGTCGCTTAAGTTCCTGATGAAAGGGACCTTAAGCAACAAGAGGGCTGAGTTCCCGGATGTCACGGACGGTACTTGACTTCCCGGATGCGACGGATGGTACTGAACCGGAAGTCTACATTTTCCTTTTTTGGTGCTTATCTGCTTCACGCCACGAACAGTAGAGCTCATTTTTGATGTTTGTGGCTTGACTCTCTGACTCGAGAACACACAAAAAGGCAAACAATTGACTTCCAGTTCTCCCTTGTGATCTCCGGGAAGTCAAAATTCTCGTTGCTTAAGGTCCCTAAATGCCCACTCTGCACTTTGGTCATGTGACTCATCCATTTCCGCCCCTCTATTTCCCGTTCGCAGCCTACAACACGCGTGTATTTAAGATCACTAATATTTTTAAAGATTAAGAGTTATCCGTATATCGAAATTGTTCGTCGAGGCCTCCCATGAGGACTTGTCTTCGAAGGAGTCATTGCATGTTAAACCTTTTCCCAGAGTCCAGAACAAATTCGTCCTACATGATTCTGCCTTCTGAAGTCTTGAAGTGTCACCATCCGGATGAAAGCTATATTGAACAGTACTTTGGTTCAGTACAGTTTGTTTTTCAATATTTTCTATGACATATTCTCAGTATTCTCCAGTGTCGAACTTTGCAGAAGCTTCCACAAGAACAATTACATTAGATGCTTTGCTTCTCATTATCGGCAGAATAGTAAATTCGTCGTGACGTATTCCACTGATCCCCTCCGCGCAAACCAAAGACCCTTTATGGTTCAAATTCTTTCATATTTTTGGCGATCGTTGACAGTTGAATATTGCTGGTTCCCTCGTATATAGCACCTAAGTGAGAAGGAGAAGAACAAAGTCACGTTTCGCAGAAACGGCTTATCTTGTCGTAATTAGACTAACATAACTGAAGTTAGCAAAACCCAGTAAAGACTATTGATAAAACTCGAAGTCTTACTGGGTTCAGGGGGGCTGTCTAATTTTAGATTATCCACACCGGGATTACCTCGTCAAAAATTGTTAAAAACACTAGAAACTTCAATCAACATTCTGTAGCGAATAGACCAGTTCCTGTGTTACGTAAAAGCGTTTGCTTATTTTGTTGCTATTGACTTTAAAAGTTAAACAGTTTAATAGTTAGTTAAACAGTTGAGCAATTATCTCGAGCTTTCAGTTATTTTCAAATAGTCACTTTTCGACTTCATTTTCTTAACAGACAATAGAATAATCAATGATAGAAAAAGAAAAATAGGCTGAAAAGAGTTGACGATATCATGGCGCAATTAATCATGGCGCCAAAAAAAACGTATCGATACATCGTGGCGCAAAAAGCGCATTCTCGCGAAAGAAGTGACGTTGTGAGTAAGATTCTGCAGCATAAGACTACAATGGAGAATCGCCCCCAACCCCCATTCCCGATGGGCGCTAGATCATAGAATTCACGTGTGTTTTTTCTAACACCGCACGGCGGAAAGGGATGACATACAGCGAAGATGGCTTCCTTTCTAAGAAAACAACATGACAGTGGAGACAAGGCTAAGGGAACCCTTGCCCCTAACCCTTTAATTCCCAATAGTGACAAGCATCTAATCTCTGCTTACAATATCACAACTTGATCAAACAAGCAGATCATGAGAATAAAGGAGATGATCAAAGATAAAATGTTTTGATGTATAAAAAAAATTATCCCAACTAGTTCCATAAGAAATATATGGCAAGTTAGGTACGTTGATATCGGGGCTTAAAGGATTAAATCCTAGCCCCCGCCCCTTATTTGTTGGCTTCCGCCTCTTTACGCCTTTCCGAATGCAAAATATTATGCACTGTTCTGTCATTTTTTTTCCTGTTATCTCCTGCTTCCCGACACCCTGCTTCCTCTACACTTCCCCCCCCCCCCTCAGGGTTCTTGCTCCTTGCCCTTCCCCTCTCTTGTTCCCCTCCACAAGGCTTAAATCGGCTATCTTAAGGTCAGAGGTCCAATACAATAACCACAGTCTCGTACCCAGTCGCTATGTATGATTCTGGGGGAAAGGGAGAGCAGATTGGATTCTACTGAGGCGCGCGGGGTGACATGGGACAATCTCTCCCTTTCCCCCAGAATCATATATAGCGACTGGGTAAGAGACTGCAATAACCATACTCAAAACATAAGCTTCAACAAACATGAATGTGGCTTGTAACTCCCTAAGGTAGATTTCAGGAAGATGTAAGGTAAATTTGACATAGATTTAACCCTCAAACAGCAAGACAATGACTGACCTATTTTACAGTCTCGGTAGAATTTCTCCACTGGATATTGTTTGGAGAAACCAACACCACCCATCATCTCAATGCACTTGGATGTCGTCAGGGCGGCCACCTGATCAAAAACAAAACAAGTGTTTTTGTTTGTTTGTTTGTTTGTTTGTTTATTTGTTTCATTTAAGAAAAATGTTGGAATACAAATTGTAAAACATGGCATTTCTTGAACTTTTAATTCTGAAGTGCAAGAAGTCTTTTTTTTACGTTTTTCTCTACTGCCAATCATTGCACCAGATCCTTATATAGAAGTCAAATCAACGGGGTAAAAAGGTCAAGTTCGTGCGCTACGATCGGAGGACTTCCATGCATCTTGTCGGTTTCTATTGTTCACGGTTCCGTGGTTCTCGATACAGCTGTGATTGACAGTAAAAGGCGCAATCGTTAGTTGGGTTTCGAATTTTATAGTTGGCGTCTTATTGAAAGGTGCAATAAATCTGGGATTAGGGTAAACCTCAAACTGAGCTGTACCTCGCTCGCATAGTATTTCGCCATGGCAGCTTCTCGTAGGAAGGGGAGTCCAGCCTCCTTTCTCCTCGCTGCATTGTAAACCAACAGTCGAGCAGCTTCAATTTGCGTTAACACGTGTGCAAGCTGATGATTGACCGCCTGAAAAACAAACAAACAAACAAGTGACACAATGGTTTATAAAATATGCGCTATCGTATTGATAATACTATTCACACAAAATGTTTAGAGAAAAGCTAACCAGCCCAAAGGTGGCCCAAGCTCACGATCTGATGGTAAAAACGTGACTCTTACTTGTAAGTGGTATTCTTGATTTATAGCCTTTGTATGGGAAATTCACTTAGGTTCTCAAAATGCTAAAATATGTCACAAATGTGGAAATAAACTGCAATTACCTCAATATAGGGTCATGTTTGTGCCTTCAGTGTAATTTGGGCGCAATTTGTGGCGATTTTTGGTTTTGAGTAGTTCGCGGCACTGTTTCCCCACAGATGACACAGATGAACCCGATGTAGATCGTGAGCTTGGTTTCCCTGTGACCACCCCTGAGGCCGCTCTTCTTACAACTACAAGAACAGTTGATTCTTACCTGAAAGTCCCAGATCTTCTGTCCAAACTGCTTTCTTTCATGTGTGTAAGGGACTGTGCAATTTAAACAGCCTTCAGCAAGTCCAAGCATCTAAGAACAAACGAAGAAAGTACAGTAAAAAAGTAAAAAGTAAAGTAGCCTTATTTACACGATATGAGAATAAAGCCAGAATCTTGGGGGCCATGTATGTTAAACAAATATTTGATTTGGCTACCAGTACTGACAAAGTGTAGAGGACTTGAACTCGAGACAACCAAAGACACATCAGCCAGTAGCAGGGAGAGGGATTTAAACCCGGAACAAGTCCTGCGCCCTAAGACAATGCAACTGACTGTATGTCACGCTTTACTAAACTTGCATCACCATGTCACGCATGAAGGTAAACTGCCATTCATCTTTCCATTAGAGTTCAATTCGTGGAATAAATGAAATGCCGTTTACAGCACTTTAACCCTTAAAGCCCCAATAGTGATCAGCATCAAATTTCTCCTTATCATATCAGTGCATTATAACACAGAAAGGTCATGAGAACTGGGGAAATGATCAAAGACGAATTGTCTTGATGTTTCGACAAGTTCTCCGAATTAGTGCTCAATGAAGTGTATGGAGACCAGTAAGGAGAATTTGAATAATGATGCTAGGGCTTAAAGAGTTAACATGGCCACCCACTTGTGCAACGTGTTCGAATGTGCGCTCTTGTTCCCCTTCAATAGGATCATCCTTGTTGACAATTCGATGAAAAAAAGAAAGCGAGATATTCAGCTACACGACAAGTTCCGCTTTTCTTGGGCCTTTTTAGTGCACTGCAGATCGGACGTGAATGCAGGCTTTCACATTAGTTTTTTTTTTTTCACTCAAAAACAATTTTATCCATGATTTTCTCTGCTGTACGGATAGTCACATAACGTCAGTGCGTTAATTCTAAGTAACCACCTTAATTGGCGCGATGTCCCATATGTCTAAAGAATTTGCTCATCTGGCATAGTTAAGTAACTGGTGTTCATTGCGATGAAGCTCAAAATCTAGTTTTGCCATAAACGATTTTTTCTACCTCAGACAATGAGCGGCAAAAGGGTTAGACATTTCCATTTTGAAGAGTATTTTTACACTACTAAACTGCACTCTCTGCGCAAAATATCCCCCCCTCACCCCAAGCAATGTTGTTTGATTTGTTGCACAAACGTCGAACTTTGTAGCAGTTCAAGCAGCACAACATTGAATAGGGGAGGGGGATATAAGAGTGGTTTCAACGCTCTCGAAGTCGTAGCAAGAAAAATACACGTGCCAAGCGCTAATTTTGGTAGGGTATGAACTACTTTTGTCGTTCACTGGCTAGGATCAGCGATGTCGGAGACACCGTGTCTGATAATAAAGAAAGAAAGATGGTAAATTTTGAACTCAGAAAAAAGTCGGAAAGATGGAATATTTAGTTGTCAGGAGCGTGGGACAAGGAAAAAAATCTGAGTCCCCGACGGCAATTGAACCCGTGTCCTCACGTACACCGGTCGGGCACTCTAACCACTGAGCTACTGGGAGACTCGTGACGAGTAAGATCGTATTTACTTTAATGGCATTCACAAGGAAATGAATTCCGACCTCTCTTTCGCCTTCTTATGTAATAAGAATCACTCACCTGAGCTCCAATCCCAATTCGTCCTTCATTGAGGCACTCAATAGCATACTTGTATCCATGACCAACCTGACCAAGAACCAAACTCTCCGGTACCTACAGAATCATACAAAGATTTCAGTGACTGTACGGTGTTTCTAAGGTCAGTAAGGATAAAAACAGTCCTCGTTAAGTTTCTCGATAAAAAATCAGGGATGAAGCTTTTAATTAGAGCATGTAAATGGAAAACTTCTAATTACAAGCAGAGAAACAAAGCTTATATGAGGACATTGTTAACTGAGTTATCTCTGCCTCCATAATAGACTTCTGGGCCCGGCTATTCAAAAACTGGAAAACGCTAAACTGGATTTACAATTGAACCAAGGTTCCTGTTTCACTTAGTCAGAAGAGTTTTCACAGCAGATTCCAAGTGGCCGTTTGAAAGCAACCAAAGTCATAATGTAGGGCAAAAAAGATTCACAGGAATCCGTATCATTTGGCTACAAAACTGACTTCAAAGTTGACGCTAAACCTGGATTAGCTTGATCTTGCTTTGAACAACTTGACCCTGCCTAGTGAAAGGAATTCAAACTCCTAATTCCAGTGCTGTGTTCTTTTTTTTTGCCCAGTTAAAATGTTAGCCTATTTTCAAACTGTGAAATGACATTTATGAAAAACTCACGGTGGCCCTAGTACAACGGAGTAGGAAAAAAAACACGAGCAGCCAGGAACAACAAATCTGCTCTGGTCCAAGCTCTTTTTAATTGTACATTTCAGACATTTATTTCCTAAAAATCACACACTTCTTAATCCTTTAAGCCTCAATAGTGATCAGCGTCAAATTTCTCCTCATCATATCAGTGCATTATAACACAGACAGGTCATGTGAATTTGGCAAATTATATGATCCTCACAGATGAACTGTCATGATGCTTAAGGTGATTCCATCGAAAAAGAAGTTGTAATGAGAATTTGTTGAAACTTTGCACAGTTACTAATTACACCTAGTACATTAAAAAAATAAAATAAAAAGAGGGGGTCACCGTGTCTGATTTCACGCTGCGGGGCTATAGTATATAGGTACTTTGCTATCTTTAGACAGCAATATTAAAAAAACCTATCCTTGTACTAGAGACACCCATTACTTCAACAAAGTTATAACTAGCAATGAAATATAAGCATTTTTCTTATGATAGAAGTACAATGTTACAGTAAAACGCCTTATATTGCCGTAACAATGAAACTAATTTGAAATAATAGGCAAATCGAGCGTCCGCACGGTTCCAGTGAAACGCCTAAAATCTGGCTGTAATAGTGAATCAACCGGAATATTTCAAAATTGAATAATGAAAAGTTCTTCAAATTTGAATACATCATGTAAAGTCGTATTTTCCTCAAATAAATGGAATAAAAAAGTGGGGTCGCCGAGTTCGTTTAGGAGAAAACGACCATTTATTTCTATGAACAGCTCAACTTCCATAGAAAACCTATCAAGTTCCGAACGTGCGCGCGCTCGTGCACGCGCTAATCACGCAAAAAATGATGCACAGAAAGGATGCGCAATGCAATTGAATGGAATCACCTTAAACAGGTTTTCCCAATTGGTAATCAATAAAATCTATGGAGACCAGTAAGGAGAAATTGCTGGGGCTTAAAGGGTTAATTTCAGTTGCAAGAAGTTTTTATTCGAAAATTATTCTACAAATACTTATCAATTACTGGATGAGGTAGAGCACGATAGCGAGAATTATGGCCATCACAGAGTGATTATTCCATTCTGAGTCGGCCAAATAGCATCACCATTCAAATAGCATTCTGAGTCGGCCAAATAGCAAAATGCTACATTTTGCAGCAACTATGCCAGAAGCAACTGGGGCGAGTTCCACAAAACTTCTAACGTCAGACGTTCACTCCAGTCAAAGGTGCAACTCAGCCCTGGTGGCGACAAGTGGAAGAGGCAACTTTGCTGCTAGCACAGGTTCCAAAAATGAAGTTGCCTTAGCGTGGTGGAAGCAACTATACAACTAGTAATTGCAGCAAGGTGACCAAAATTTAGGCTGCGGACAGGCTTCAGGGATATGCAGCCCCCTCTCCGTCTTTTCGCTCCTTCTCGCCGCCCTTTGTTTTATTTGCCGTTTTCCCGACAAGAGAGCCTGTTCACAGGCTACCAAAATTAATTGCTGCAACTATGGCTTTTTCATAAGAGAAGGGTAAATTCTCAGCAAGATAGTGCCAAAAAGAACTTCTCACCTTCACGTTATCAAAGTGGACAGGACAAGTTGATGATGCCCTTATTCCAAGCTACAACAAAAGAGAATGATGAGATAGGCGCTGGACTTACTTGCTCGTTCAAACACAGCAGTGCGTTCATAACCACTGTGTATAACAGCCCTCTCAAAATGTTTCAAAGTAGTAGGCAGCCCAACAGAGTGGAGGGGGACATGGGGGCGGGAGACCAAATAAAAAGGGGGTGGGAGATGTACGGGATGAGGGAGAAGAGAGGGCGGGAAGTGGGATTCTCAAGGTAGCAAGAAGCGGGAGAAAAAGGGAAAAATTATGCAACATTGTGCAATATTTTGCAATCAAAAAAATGCAGAGGTGGGAGCCAACAAATACAGGGCTGGAACCGGGATTAAAGGGTACAGGAAGTGGGAAGTTTAAACCCCCCTGTCCCCCCCCCCCCCACCAGAACAAAGAGGCAACAAGGGAAGCAGTGCACATGTCTGCAAGGGGAGTCCAATGTGAAGTTAGCAGCAAAATCAATGGCTGCTAGAACATTCTGAGAGGGCTGTGTATTGACTCATTTGCAGGTAGCATTTTGATGGTGTGCCAGCTAAAACACTGCTACTGTACTGGACTGGACTCTCAAACGTTGTTTTGAATTTTTCAACCTCTCCACTCCTAGATTCAAACCCTGAACCATGTAACATGAAAGCTACTGAGCAGTGCTTTACTGTGGTATGGTTTATCATGCTGTACGAGTCGATTCTAACTTTTGAGTCTGTACATGAAATCCTTAAGTGTGATCATTTAAGTGAAAGCTATTGAGCAGTACATTCCTGTGGTGCTGTTTATTATGCTGTACAAGGTGATTCTAACTTTTGAGTCTGTGGATGAACTCCTAAAGTGTGACAATTCAAATGAAAGCTACTGAGCAGTACTTTCCTGTGGTGCTGTTTATTATGCTGTACAAGGTGGTTCTAACTTTTGAGTCTGTACATGAAATCCTTAAGTGTGATCATTTAAGTGAAAGCTATTGAGCAGTACTTTCCTGTGGTGCTGTTTATTATGCTGTACAAGGTGGTTCTAACTTTTGAGTCTGTACATGAAATCCTTAAGTGTGATCATTTAAGTGAAAGCTATTGAGCAGTACATTCCTGTGGTGCTGTTTATTATGCTATACAAGGTGATTCTAACTTTTGAGTCTGTAGATGAAATCCTAAAGTGTGACAATTCAAATGAAAGCCACTGAGCAGTACTTTCCTGTGGTACTGTTTATCACACTGTGCAAGGTGGTTCTAACTTTTGAGTCTGCGGATGAAATTCTAAAGTGTGACTATTCAAATGAAAGCTATTGAGCCGTACTTTCCTGTGGTGCTGTTTATTTTGCTTTTCAAGGTGGTTCTAACTTTTGAGTCTGTGGATGAAATTCAAAAGTGTGACCATTCAAATGAAAGCTATTGAGCCGTACTTTCCTGTGGTACTGTTTATTGTGCTGTACAAGGTGGTTCTGACTTTTGTATCTGTGGATGAAATCCTAAAGTGCAACCATTCAAATGAAAGCTACTGAGCAGTATTTTCCTGTGGTGCTGTTTATCACTCTATATGAGGTGATTCTAACTTTTGCGGCCTGTAAATGAAATTCTTAAGTGTGACCATGTGGTGTTGTTCATTATGCTGTACAAGGTGGCTCTAACATTTGAGACTGTGGATGATATCTATAAGTGTAATCATTCAAATGAAAGAGAGAGAGACAATATGGGCTAAAGTTTCTTGTCTTGGGAAAAAAAAACATGATGGCAGGGACTGGGCTTCAAACCACCAACCTTCAGATCTGAAGTCCAAAGCGTTATCCACTACACCACCACACTCCCTTTACCTACCTACCTCATTCTTTCATTTCAAGTGGACATTTTCTACGTACATTTAGTAACAAGCATCAACCACAAACCTTGTCTTCTTTCTTGCCAATTGAGAGCCCTTCAGTCTCCCTTGGCACTATGAAGGATGTAATTCCTTTGTAGCCCTAACGACAAAATACTAACTTGATTTTTTGCACATAATACACAATGTATACACTAAAAGGGATTCAAATAAGATTCAGTTTAAGGATCCAGCATCTCCTAATACCAAGGTATTTTTTTTCCACGGTTTATGACTATTCAGTAACAGCAGATCTTAGCAAGGGATATTGGAACCCAAAAAGAAAACTGTGGGTGGCCATAAATTTTTCAGAAACAATTATGCAACCATAATTCTAAGAAGCTTTACAATACAAAACAAAGTATGGCATTTTTTTCCAAATTGATTTTAATTATCTCTGAAAAATGCATGGCTACACCCAATTTTCTTTTTCAATTCCAACAGCCCTTTCTACGATCTATTTTTCCCACATAGTTGTAAACTGCGCAAAATACCTTTGTAATAATATGTGCCATCCTTTAGAAAATATATCTGAGTTTCTTAGACCATCCCAAGATGTGCAGAACATATGTGCAGTAACATAAGGAATCTCTGCCCTTAAATTTAAAACGTTTGAAAAATTGTTAGTTGCAGATTTTTGTAATAATTATTGTAGTTATTACCTTTTCCGGTGCAGCATTGGCAAACACAATGTAAACCCCTGCATGCTCAGCATTTGTGATCCACATTTTGGAGCCATTCAGTACATAGTAATCTCCTTTCTTTTCAGCTCTGGTCTCAAGAGCAAAGGCATCACTTCCAGATCCAACCTCAGAAAGGCAGAAGCTTCCCATCTAAAAAGAACAAAATCCATTTTTAAATAATTTGGTCTGTCCAACAAAAGCAAATGCAACCTGTGAACTTCTTGCCTTGTACCAGTGCAGCCCCTCCCTTGGAGGGGAAAATCATTGAGGAAGACAGGTTAATGCAATACAACTACCTGATTGGAACCTGTTATGGTCTCCCTGTGCGTTTACCATATATAGTAATTATAGTAATTACATGCGCACACATAGATTCAATAAAACGTGTTTGCCATGTTGTCAATACATGACAATTTTGGCGATGAGAACGGGATCTTAGGGGTATTTTACTGCGCAAAAAGTGAAAGAAATTCCTAAACAAGATCCGCACGACGTCTCAAGATGCCAACCGAGACTGATGCGGCACAAAATCCGGTTCGGAACATCGGAAAAGTTCAGAAGTTCGCAGTGGGAACCAACTTTGAAGCGTATGCAGAACAGCTACAATTCTTCTTCGTGGCCAATGGAGTGACCGACTCGAAACAGAAGAAAGCCGTCCTGTTAACTAATCTTCCCACCGAAACGTACCAGCTGGCGAAAGATTTGGTGGCCCCGATATTGTTAAGAGAAGATTCTCTCATGTATGACACGATCGTAGAGCGTCTCCAGAAGCAATTGAAGCCCCAGAAATCTGCTCTAGTCGCCAGGTATGAGTTTGACAACCGAGCGCGAAACGCAGGAGAAACGGTGAGTCAGTATGTTGCTGTTCTAAAGCATCTAGCTACTGATTGCAAGTTTAATGATGCCATGCAACTGGAAAGGCTCAGAGATAGATTGGTTTCGGGTATTCAAGATAAGAGAATGATGTCAGAGTTATTGAAACTCAAACTCGAGGAACTGACATTTGACATTGCTGTAGCGAAATGCATCGCTATTGAGCAATCTTACGAGGATGTTGAAGCTCTCCAGGGGGGTAAAGAGTCAAACCCAGTTGATTTGTTATCCAAGTCAAGGCCAAACAAGAAGCCTAAACCTAAGAAGGAAGCTAGACCTTCAGAGAAAAAGAGTTCCCCATCCCCTAAAGAGCCAGGTGATCAAAGTTGCTACCGTTGTTTGGGAAATCATGATCATAAAAGTTGTCCGTACAAAAGGGAAAAATGTCACCACTGTAACAAGACTGGCCATATTGCGAGGGCTTGTAAATCCAAGAAAAGGGAGACACAAACTGCCCGACCTCCAGTAAATTATGTGGACAGTGATGACGGAGACAGCGATGACTACTTAGGATCCCTTGAGGTTAATAACGTGAGTGACAAGGATCATGTGATCATGTGCCAAGAAAAGGAATTAACCCTACAAGTGGCTGAGACACCAGGGCCAGCATTGTTTGGGCGTGACTGGCTCTCCAAAATTCAGCTGGACTGGGGTGAAATTAAAGCCCTTAAGCCTAGCCAAATGCCGGAAGGCATCATGCAGCACAAAGTGGATCAGTTGTTGCAGAAGTACTGTATTTTCTGAGGGCGTAGGCACACTTAAAGGCCACAAGGCTGATTTAAAAGTTGAGGAGGGCTGCCAGCCTAGCTTTCATAAACCACGTCAAGTTCCATATGCACTTCGCCCCAGGGTAGAAGCAGAATTGACATGTCTAAGGTAGAATACAGTGACTGGGCTACCCTGATTGTCCCGGTAGTTAAGCGAAATGGATCAGTGTGCGTCTGTGGCGATTTCAAGGTCTCGGTCAATCCAGTTCTTCTTGCAGAACAGTATCCTCTGCCGCGCATAGAGGATATTTTTGCGAATTTGGCTGGGGGAAAACATTTCAGCAAACTTGATCTACGCCAAGCTTATCACCAGATGGAAGTAACAGAGGAATCCAAGAAATACCTCACGATCAATACGCACAAGGGTCTTTTTCAATACAATCGGTTAGTTTTTGGCATTACTTCAAGTCCAGCGATTTGGCAACGTGCCATAGACCAGGTATTACAGGGAATACCTGGCACCCAGTGTATCCTCGATGACATGATCGTCTTGGGCAAAACCGATGAAGAGCATTTGGAGAATTTAGAGAGCGTGCTTAAGCGACTGCAAGATGCGGGTCTGAAGGCCAACAAAGAGAAGTGCGAGTTCTTCAGGGATGGAGTTCAGTTCTGTGGGCATGAGATCGACAGAGAAGGTCTCCACAAGACACAAGAGAAGATTGAGGCAGTAGTTAGCGCGCCAAGACCTGAGAATGTGTCACAGCTTCGCTCATTTTTAGGGCTCATTAACTATTACAACCGCTTCTTGCCTAATGCATCCACAGTTTTCCACCCACTTCACCAGTTGTTAGAGCAAAACAGCGAATGGCAGTGGACTGAACAGTGCGAGCAAGCCTTCACGGAGGCTAAGCACATGATTACATCTGAGCAGGTGCTAACGCATTATGATCCAGCGTTACCAGTTAGGTTTGCATGTGATGCTTCACCAACCGGCATCGGTGCAGTTCTTTCACACATCATGCCTGATGGCAGCGAAAGGCCAGTAGCTTTTGTGTCCTGATCATTAACCAAGACAGAATGCAAGTACGCCCAGATTGACAAGGAGGCATTGTCCATCGTATGGGGGGTGAAACGGTTCCATGTATACCTCTATGGGAGGCGGTTCACGCTCATTACAGACCACAAGCCCCTCACTGCCATTTTCCACCCAGAGAAGGGAGTTCCTGCCATGACCGCTGCGAGACTCCAGCGTTGGTTTCCAGCTTGGTTTCGATTACAAGATAGAGTATAAGAGCACGACCAAGCACTGCAATGCTGATGGACTGTCTTGGCTCCCCCTTCAGCAAAAAGAGAGGGAGGAGATGGAAGTGGATTCGTCAGAGGTGTTCCACGCAACCCAGTTTGAGCCATTACCTGTAACCAGTGAAGCAGTTGCCAGAGAAACACATCGTGACCCAGTCCTAGCAAGGGTGTATGAGTCCATCGTGAAAGGATGGTCTGCTCGTATTGGTGGAGACAAGCCTTACTACGAGCGGCGCAATGAACTGACGGTTCACCAAGGTTGCATTCTATGGGGAATAAGAGTGGTAATCCCCAAAAAGCTCCAAGACAGAGTGTTGGAGGAGCTGCACGACGGGCATCTGGGTGTGGTAAAAATGAAAGCACTGGCGAAGAGCTACGTCTGGTGGCCTAATATCAGTGGCCAACTGGAAGAGCTAGCGAAAGCCTGCAGTGAGTGTCAGCACAACCAGAAGATGCCTACTAAAGCACCATTGCATCCGTGGGAGTGGGCCACTACACCATGGCAACGCATACACGTCGACTATGCCGGCCCATTCCAGAACTCGATGTTCTTAGTAGTTGTCGATGCACACAGCAAGTGGCCGGAAGTGGTTCCTGTTAGTTCCACCACTTCAAGTTCGACCATCGAAGTCCTACGTGATTTATTCACCAGATTCGGAATTCCTGAACAGATCGTTAGTGACAACGGTGCACAATTTGTTTCTGAGGAGTTCCAGGCATTTGTCAGGTCCAATGGCATCCGCCATTTAACGTCAGCACCATACCATCCGGCTACAAACGGTCTAGCTGAGAGGGCTGTACAAACTTTCAAGCAAGCGTTACATTCCATGCATCAAAGCTCAAAGCCGGTGAAGGAGAAGTTGGCAAAGTTTCTCATAGCTTATAGGAACACTCCTCACTCCACTACCGGTGTGAGCCCTGCACAGTTACTCCTTGGAAGACCGTTGCGCACTCGCCTAGATTTGGTGAAACCTAACTTGAACCGTAAGATGGTTAACCAACAGCATCAGCAGAGCTTCAGGGCTGCGAACGAGAAGGGTAGACGGTGTCGTCAGTTAGAGGTTGGTGACTGTGTGATGTCACGAGATTATCGGGGGATCTGAAGTGGCGTTCAGGGCTGATTGTCAAGAAGACAGGTCCGCTGATGTACGAGGTGCAGGTGGCACCTGGGATTATTTGGCGTCGACATATCGACCAGCTGAAGCCAACGGCGGTTGAGCCCGACACTGTTGAGGTCAGCCAACCAGAAGTGGTCAGCCTACCACCAGCGCCAATCCAACAGAGTGCACCACCCGATGTGGTTGGTACAGTTCCAGAGGATCCCGTGGCAGATCAACCGGAGATGGTTTCTGTTCCCTCACCTGTAGCCACCGACCCTCCTGAAGTGACTCCAGTCAGTCCTACGGTCCGTGAGCGGTGGTACCCCCAGAGAGTGCGCAGGGCACCACAGAGACTCACTCTCTGAACTGTTTTTATTTTTATTTTTCTTTGTTTTCTGTTTTTCTTAGAAACTGTAGGTTACCGGACACTGTTAGTCGATTTAGTTGTTTCCTTGAGGTTGTATCTTAGGCTCAGTCTACAAACTAGGGACAGATCATTTTTGTGTGGAGGAAATGTTATGGTCTCCCTGTGCATTTACCATATATTAATAGTAATTACATGCGCACGCATAGATTCAATAAAACGTGTTTGCAGTGAACCGCCATGTTGTCCGGGTGCGTTCCTAGATCTCTTGTCAATACATGACAGAACCCTCCATGCACATGTGACTCAGACATAATTTGCATTCAGCTCAAAGGCATATAATTATGTGAACGGCTTGCATTTTGGACCAAAAAAAAAACAATAGTGACATCACCAGTGAACATGACTCGAACAATTTGTGAGCTTCAATATTTTATTATAATACAGGGGTTCTAATAAAATCTGAAGTAGGTAGCTGGTTTGAGTAGAGTAGCTGACTGTATCTACAAGGTTTAAAAGAACTCTTTCTTTGATTACTTCAATTTAGAGAAAGTAGTAGCCAATTTCTTTGAGTGAATTTGCAGTCATTTTTTGTCGGTCGTCTGTGCTTATTGAAAGCACTGATAATATTACAAAACATTAAAGGCATAATGCTACTTTAAGGAGTTTTAGGAATTCTTGATTTAAAATTTGACAAATTTCGGGAAGAGGTAACTGGTGAAATCCAATTGTCAGCCTTTACATCTTGGCTTGCACCTAAAAATGCGCCAGAAGGAAAAGCTAAGCATAGGTTTTATCTTGTGTGAATAGTGTGTGCGTAATACTAGTCTGGGAGAAGATATGTAAATAAATCTGAAACCTAAAAAATTCCAAATGATTCACAATATTTGCAGCCTGTGGAAGACATCAAAGTTCAATAAATTACTGCAGCTTTCTGGGCAGTGCAGACAACATAAAAACAAATGCACCTTTTTTTGCAATTCAAACCTACTTTTTTCATGGACCCACCCCCAAACCCTCTCATAATTTCTGGCATGAACTGGTTTGATAGCACAAACCTAATATTTGCATGTCTCTGCCCTGTCTGAACATGAGTTAATCTTTTTTGTTACTACAAAAAAAAATTAATAATATTTGAATCAGCTTAAATGTGAATGACAATGAGGTTGGTGAACATTTACTTTGGGTAGTAAAACCTGACACATTACTTGAGGCAAAAGTTTATCGCAAACCCTTGCATGGTACAAAGAGCGACCACTCCAGTGACTTAGGTTTGACTTTAACTGTTAAATGGATTTGTGTTATTACTCCTGCTTAGCACTTGACATTTAAAGAAAAACTAGCAACTCACCATATTCTGAGCTAGCAGTGGCAAGTACTCTGCTTTCTGTTGAGGTGTGCCATAGTTTCTGAACATTGTGATAACTACAGTATTATGTACATCACACATCACACTGACAGCTGGATCAACTTTGGCGAGTTCTTCAACAACAAGACATGTCGCAAAAAATGAGGAGTTTGTACCACCATAATCAGCTTCAATTTCAATCCCCATCAACTAGAAAAAGAAGGAAATAAAAGAAAACAAAAAACAGCATAAATCAGTGTTTGCAAGCAGTAACATAGCAATGACAAATATGATGATGATGATGATGATGACGATGCTCTCAATAAGCACCAACAACCGATGAAAAGCGTCTGCAAATTCGCTTAAAGAAGTCAGCTACTATTTCCCCTAAATTGAAGTAATTAAAAAAAGATTTCCTTTAAACCTTGTTGACACTACTTCAACCAGCTGCATACTTCAAATTTTATTAAAACCCCTGGATGATGATGGTGATGATGACATAACATAACATAACATAGCATAACATACGACCTTTATTTTTTACTGTGACAATGACAATGATGATGATGATGATGATGGTGGTGGTGGTGGAGATGGCGATGACAATGATGATGTTGATGAAGATGATGATGATGATGATGATGATGATGATTACTTTGACAACTTCCCAAGAATTACATTAACTTCTGGCCCCTGCCAGATTAACTTGTCCACACTGCACAGTGGGAAAAGAGGGGGTTTTAATCCCAACCAGATCAATAACTGCCGTTCTCAACACCTTTTCTACGTTCAGTGTAGCCATTCAGTTCAAACAAAGTAACAAGCACTGTTGAGAGTTTTTAAAAGATATTTTGAACAGTTATTCACACCCCGAATTTTACCATACATGTTCAGATTTTTTAAAAACTTTTGCTGCTGTTAACTGATGCCAGAATGGCAAAAAGAATAAGGGGTCACCAAGCTGTTTTGGAGATAAAGCATATTGAAGACCGCAGTGTTTCTAGAAGCTTTGGTCATGCCAAAGGCAATGTCGGCTTCACTGCTATCAGTGAAAATAAAAGTAAAATGGACAATTCTAGATTAAGTCAAAATGTTGACTTCAACATAAATAGGCCTGTTCATGTTTTATTTACATTCTTCATGATTTTCGGAAATTATGAAATTCCTATTTTAACAATCTTCCAATTTTTTACCCAAATGGTCATTTATACTCCAACGGGGCTAAACTACAGGTCACAGGTTACAGGTCAGGTTACAGGTCACAGGTTAGGACACAAGTTAAAGGTCACATATCACAGCACACAGGTCACAGGTAGACTACTAGAAGCCCCTTATTTTCCTCAGGGCTAGTAGAGCGAGCAAAATACGCGAGTGTGCGTGAAAATCACCACCTGCAAGGAAGGTGAGCACTATGCTATCAGAGCACCTACACACGTCTTTTCAACAAGGATGGTGCTGTTTCCGTGGAAACTTCGAAACCTGAAAGGCTGAAACTATGACCAAATCACATTGAAATCGCAACTATAGGCGTGACAATGCATTGAATAGCCCATTTCACAGATAACCTTTTGTATTTGCATTACAATACATTTTTTCGCACATTTGAACTTGAATCTTTGGCCTTGATTTGTTTGCTCGCCTGCACACTCATTTGTTTAAAACAAAAATAAGCTGAACTGAGATGGTTTTAATTCTGCATGCACATCAACTTTTGCCTGCAAAGAACCAATCAACCACGTAGGTGAGAAATTCAAGGCCAAAGATTCGAGTTGGTGCAAACAGCAATTTATGCGTTTGCCTTGCTTTGTGCTATGGTTATGCCAACAAAAAAATGCTGCTAAAAATGACTGAATATTGTACAGCTTTGTGATCTGCATGATGCAGGTCTCAACACAACACAAGTAAGCTTTTCACACACACTTTTATGCCGATCAAATAAACCGTCAGCTTTTGGGGTATGGTATGGTAATAAAAGGATAATATACTGGCAAAAGGAAAAGGAAACGAGCAACTCACTTCGTAGCTACCATATGCCCACGTAACTACAGCTATATCTGTGACCTGACCTGTGACCTGTGATGTGACTACTGACCTGACCATTTACAATCTTTTCCAATTTAAAAATTTCCTATTCATAATCTAGGAAAGAGATCTGGTAATTAAACTTACTCCTTGTTCAAACATGCCTGAGATGACGGACTCATCCATTTCAGAATTCTGATCCATTTTTGACACCAAAGGCTGTATTTTTTCTCTTGCAAACCTTGCCACTGAAAATGAAACAGTTGCATCAAGTTTCAAAGTTGTTTGAAACCCCTGTGATGATGCAGTGACAAATCCCACTGAAATTGCTGCTTGTTTACACTTGCAATTTTATAATGGACAAAAAAATTGGTATTGAAAACTGCGACAAACATTGCACAAAAAATCACGTGTCAACCGGCCTTAAGATATTACATAATAATAATAATAATAATAATGATGATGATGATGATGATGATGATGATAATAATAACAATAACAATACCAATAATTATAACAGACGACAATGAATATATGAGGTAATCATATAATTAGGTGAACTGCAGATGAAAATAAGAAATGATGATGACCTTCACAGTTAAAGACATCAACTTAAATACTTGACAAAGGGACAACCTGAAAAAAATTCAGGCTGCACTGGTATTGCAGGGGCCATCCCATTCAAGCCTGAATTTTTTCTGGTTGTCCTTTTATCAAATGCTTAAGTCGATACATTTAACTGTGAAGGTCATCATCATTTTTTAATAATAATAACGACAACAACTTAATTGACCACTCCCTGTGAGGGGTTTTTCAGGAACAACGAAACAAATAATCCAGATGAACATGATAAACCAGTAGAGTTGGTTATCTAAAAACATGGCTGAGAAGTTGAACTCCATTCTTCTGAGAACCACTCCAGCCGAAGGACTTCCAGATTTCAAGTCCAGCACTAACTACTCAGCCATGCTGCAGAGGAACCTCAATTAAAGTGTTACACAGTCCACTAGATGGTGATGATGTTTATTATCAGCAGGCAATGTTTCTACCTGTTTCTCGCATCATTTTCTCCTCCTCAGAAAGCATTGTCAGTGGTGCAGCCACAAAGGATTTGCCAATATTTTCCATGGCCTGTGACACTTGGCACAAATAACGGCCAGAACAAAGTGGCACAGGTCCCTTATTGATGCCTCCCAGGATGCCACCTCCTAAAGACCTTACAGGCCTTGCCACTAATGACAACATCTGTCACAAGAGAAGTGACACGTTTGTGTGAATAAAAGGTTACTATAATCCAACAGGAAAACAATTTTCACACTTTTGGCTAAAGGAAGGTGCCCCAGCCTCTTTGTTACTTACTGTGCATACATTCTCCACATCTCAGGATATTCAAGTTTCTTAAGGAATTTTTCCACTACAGTAACTACAACAATATTTTGTACGGTTTATGACTATGTGCAAAAAGTAGATCTTAGCAAGGCCTATCAGAATCCAAAAAGAAAATTGGGGGTAACCACACGTTTTTCAGAGATAATTGAGCTAAAATTTGGAAAGAAATTGCCATACATTCTTTTTGGAACTACCGTTGCTTAATTATCTCTGAAAAATGCATGGTTACCCACATTTTTCTTTTTGAATTCCAATAACCCTTGCTAAGGTCTACTTTTTCCCCATATATAGTCATAACCTTTGCGAAAATACATCTGTATTAGGAGGCACCGTCCTTAAAAGCCAAAAAGAAAATGTTTTAACCATTTCATTCTGACTACACTAACATGAGCATTCAAAGTGAAACAGTTTATTAAGGAATATGCAGTCAGTCATCTGATGATTACACGAGCTATAGCTAGTAGCTAATCATTCAAAAAAATACACACAGACATCCATGTCATAGTACCAAGGTATGAAAAATTACAATAATGTACCACGCCAGATACGAAAAACCACTAAAAACCACTCCTTATTTGTGGCCAAAAAAAATGTGGAAACGTATTCCCCATCTAATGCAATGGCACTAGACCTCGCAGAAGAGGTACTCCTAAAAAAAAAAAAAGGAACTCAACAGGAGAAGACCGACCGACGTAGAATGACAAAATATCTCCCGCCAAAAGCCTAAATAGTCCAGGTCACATGACAAGACCTGAGCCTCTCAATCGTGCCGTCAGAATATTAATTTCTCACTAATTTGTTCCCAGGTCACTCAACCGTCAGAAATTACATTTTCCTGGACTCAAATGTTCATTTGCTGTGCAAGGTGGCAAGCTTTAAAATCCTAATTATGACGAGGACTTTCCTATGGCACTGAGTGTTAATTGCTTATTTAATATGGTGTAATAATAATAATAATAATAATAATAATAATAATAATAATAATTTCTTCATTTCTAATGCGCTTTGTAACACGAAATGATCAAAAGCACAGAACAATTAAGATGATTTCAGCTCAATGTTCGAGCAGTAAGTGCAAAAATTAAGTTACCAAAAAAATACTTGCAGCACTGTCACATTTTGAGAACAGATAAGAACTTATCTTTACTTTTGCTCCCAAGCTGACCCCACAAGAGAAAATTGGATTTGAAGTTATCCATATTTCAATTAAATAGACGCTTCATGTCAGTTCAAAACAAAATGGCGCCCGTTTTAGCATACTTTTATGAGATTTGAAATTAATTTTCTTGAGAATGCTTCAGAATTTAATCGCAGGGTCACTTGGGCAAGTGAACTAGAGTGAGATGTTTCAAATAGCATTTAAAATGTTACCGTGCTATGAATAGTTTTTTAGTAAATATTTTTTGCAGTTATTGCTCGAACGTTGAGCGGAATCCATCTTAATAGCTAAAATAATAGACATAAAGCAATTCTGATAATAACATCATACTCGGTGGTTCTAACTTTTGAGTCTGCAGATGAAATTTTACTGAGTTCAAACATGCAAATGAAAGTTATCGAGCCCTTCACTTCCCTGTGTTTGTTGTTGTTTACCCTGCAAGCAGAGGTTTCTTGGTCGCCCTAAGTTCTGGGGGACGAATAAGTAACCTCTGCACAAAACCGTCTGGTTCTTTGATCTGCTGCCGTCCAGGAATTTGGACTGCGATGAGCTAGCAAATCTGTTTTACGTGACAGATTCTTTTTTTTCTTTTCAACAAAACTTATGTCACTTTTCCCAGTTCAGAAAATCGACAGAAAGACAAGGCAGAAATTGTTAAAGGTTTACTTTACTGAGATTTATCCGGAGTTTAAAGTAACACTCAAATAAACCTGGTGCAAGTAACGTTTTCATGGAGTTGACAAGCTTTGGTCAAAATGTGTGGTTCCAGAAAATATCCAGACCCCTACCTCAGAAGGTCATTGGAAATGCTGAGAAGGAGGGGGTCTTAAAGGCCAAAGTTTTAAAAAGAAAGTATGAGCCTAAACTGGAATTTCCAGAGCGGCGGAAGGTTCAAAGCAAAAACCTTCCAAGGGGGAGGATGGATATTTTCTGGAACAACACAATGACGTACAAGCATGCGCACAAAATATGAAAGACAGGAAGTGACGATGAGTGTGACGAATGTCGCGCATTCACCGCAGGAAATCAGAGGGTCACTTATTCGCCCGCCGGAACATAGGGCGACCAAGAAACCTCTGCTTGCAGGCCAGCTAGGGCATTTGTTGTTTTAAACATACACAAATTTTTGAGCATTTTTCCCTTTTAGAGACTGAGAGTTCTATTTGATTCCAACGTGATACTACGTAACACTACAATATCTCACTGTTTATAAATTGAGTCACAGAATAAAAAAAGAAACAGCATGCATGGTGAGTTTCATTGCTGCGTAAGTTTTTTCTTCTACAAAGAAAGGTAAGCTTAAATTGAACTTAAAATTCCCCTCATTATTGCCACTGACACGTAAGCTGACGTTTATACCTACGATGAAACCTTAACTCAACTGTATTAATCTATCAGGCTTCCAACTTAACAAATGCACAGGAAACGACAGTAAACCAAAATAAATAAAGAACATTACCTTGCGAAACGCAGTCATTTTTGTCGCTAGATGATAATGAAATCACTATGTCATTTACGGCAACCTGAATTGTCCTGTTACAGCACTGTAGTGCCATTGTCTGAGAAAACCGGGCAGAGGCCACGGATCGGGGTCAACCGATTTCTTTCATCCTTCGCCTGGTTTTTACTTTCATTCAGATAGGATGAAAGGCAATGTTCTTATTTACCATCAGCGTTTAGTTTCCAAGATTAGACCACCCCCCCTAAAAACCGGCCGTCAGGGACCAGAAATCCTTGCAATTCAGACGCGTAACATCGGCGACGCGTAGAAAATGTTCTTGCATTGCAAATGACACCAACCTCAGGATTTTATTATTTAGGTAGATTTGCTGTCATTCTAGGCCATCAGCGACCATCTACAACCATTTGTTGATTTCTCACAGGAAAAATTATTTGCGCGTAAGAAAATTGGAAATATTACCATGCTTGCTAACCCACTTTTTGTGAAATCGTTTTCTCAAAAAGGCGGCAGTTTATGAGAAAAGAAAATAGTTCTAGGAGCTCATTATTACCCTTACTATACATATAAAAAAACTGAAGTTTGGGACCTGGAAAATCCGAAGCGCTATCAGGGAGAGTTTTAGGTGTATTTTACCGCCAATAACAAAGAAAATGTCACGTCACGAGCTTAGTCACGCACTGTTTGATCGAACATTACTCGGGTAATGTTAACTTCTCGGTCGTTTACAGGCCAGAAAAGTAAAAACACCGAATACAAATCTGTATTTATAAATAACTAATAATAAAAACCTACGAACGCTTAACAAAAACGAATAAATGCACTCGCTTCTGCTTGTGATAAATTTGCATAAGTGTGTGAAATCAGCATAAAAATGCATAATGTTGATTGTTTACATTTCAAAATTTGGGGCAAGTGCTTGTCTTTCTTTTATATGGTACTTGTTTATTAGCTTTTTTTTAAAAAAAAATCCATCACTAGAGAACTTAGTCCGTCCGGTTTTTTGTTTGTTTGTTGTAATCAAAGTGAGAGATACTAGGTGATAAGTGTTGAGACGGATCCTTTGTATAAAAGCATTGCCAAGATTTCGACACAGTAATTACGAGTGTGGAAGATCTGAATTTATTTATATCTACTTCAGTGATTAAAGAACTACCACAATTAAATAAACAAACCTCTTCGCTGACACATAACCTCCGAAAAAAGGTCAGAATATTTTGAGTGGCCGGTCGGCACAAACCTAATTTAGCGACCGACCATTTCACATTTGAGGGGGGGGGGGGGGGGGCTGGGTGATTTTAGAACAAAAATATCCAGCAAAGAGACCTGGAACGAAAACATCTTGCATGGATTTAATAGTCTCATATTTACACCACAGTTTTAGGCTTCGAAAGAAAATTCTTGCCCAAACTAAATCACCCAACCCACCCCCCTCCCCCCCCGCCCCCGCTCCAAAAGTTAGATGACCCATGATTCCGTCCATCTGCGGGGAAATATGGGCCCTCCAGCACAAAAAGGAAAAAAATTGTTTGTCTTTACTGAAAATAAGGAATAATAATTGTAATAATTAAAAAGCAGTTTTGAACCAAAAAAATGAAGGCCCTATCTATATAGACTGGTTATCAGCCTTGAAATATTTTGAGCCCAGTAGGTCAACAGAGCTAGCCTGGTTACCCTAGTTACTTCTTTAAAAAAACATAATAATAATAATAATAATAATAATAATAATTATAATAATAAATCGATAGGCGGGCTGAGCTTGTTAGGGTATCCTCTATTTTCCCACTAAAACCCCGGAAATCGGGATGGAATGAAATCCTCTACGGCTGGTTTTAATAAAATCAATTATCGGAGTAGCAAGAACCAAAACGGTTCCATTTTCTTCCGACTCCGCTTTTGACTCTGTCGCTTACACTCTAGTAAAAAAAAACGATTGTCGGAGTTGCAAGCAGAAGCGGAAGAATAAACAAATCACAATGCTCGTTTCCAGGCATTGTGATTATTCGCTAGCGATAACCAGTCCTAAATAAGCCCTCAAAGTCAAAATATTTTCCATCTTTCATGTGAGTTGGACTAACCTAGCCACTGAACGTAGGAATCTAGAGGGCGCACATACACGTTTTCGCCGCTTTGTGTTTTGTGCCGTATCCGCAGTTTTGCCTCCCGTCACCCTCCATTAAAAAAAAAAAATTAAAACTAAAAACAGTCCACGGCGGTTCCGAAAACAAGCCATCCCGTGCCATCTTTAGGTTATAACAAACAAGCGAAAAGCATGTTTTATACAAAAAAGCCCACGCATTATAAAGGTTGACGATTTCAGACAGGCTTCACCACTATACTCAGTAAGAACACTGCCAACATCTTAGTAAAACATGATTACATGACCAAAATGGTCTCAAAAGTCATCTAGGCTTTCCTACGTTTCATATCAAACGATGCAACATAATCGATATCTTACAAACTGCTGCATGAACAGGAGTTAACTAATTCTTCTATGGCGTTTATGAAAGTCACTTTTCTTTGCTGATTTCCAGTCGTCGCCAATGAAAGATTTACACAGATGTTCTTCAGTTCTAAAACTTTAAGGTTTTTAAGCTTTCTCTCCTTTGCCATCAAGCAAATATTGCGGCCTTCAAAACACAGTGGGTGTTGAAGATCCACTGCACCGTACACTTCCCTCTTAAGACTCTCTGATGCCGAGTGACCTTCCCAGCTCCTGAAATCATCATCATCGAGATTTTATTCATCACCTAATGTCACTGTAACTGCCAGACCCTGACTGCTTTACTTTAATGCAGACAATCGAGAAAAAAAGCTGCTTATTTGCCGTGCAGTTTTCCAGTCCTCTGGTAAAAATACTGGGGAACCTTTCGAGTCCTTGGCTTCCTGCATCTCCTTTGCAACTTCTGTCGGATTTGCCTTTTGACCACTGACCAGGCCCTCACTGAATTTGGCTATCAAAAAACTTTTAACGTTTTGGGAGGTTTCGGTAGCCGTTTTCTGACCGGCAGCGCCCATCCTTGCAAAGCCGGAGCTTCATCGTCATTGCGTGAAGTAGAATGAGTGCCAAGCGTTTGGGTTGATGTAGTTGGCTCACCAGTCCTGGAAGCTACTTCGGTGACACGCTGGGCCCATTTTCTTCGTACACTGTCATAAACTGTTTCACGTTCCAAAACAAGCTTATGTTCTCCAGTATCCATATGAGTTTGAGCATCGTTCTCGTTTTCAAACGTTAGCACACAGCCTGGTGTATCACAGACAAACACTTGATTTTTGGCGGCTCGTTCTCCGCAAAGGGGCCTCGTGAAAACACCTCTGGTCTGCGGAATTGCATCAAAAGGCTGCAACAACTTCATACCAGTTTTTCCCTGTGGTTTCATTCCTTCATACGGCACCAAATTTCCAGGACCAATTTGGTAAGCACACCAAACACGAATTCCATCTTCCGTAAATTCAAAATTGTTGAATTTGCTAATTCCTTTGATTTTGTTTGTCCCACCAGTTTGATTTGCCAAGTTTATGGCTGCGACAGCTGCTCTGCACCCTCTGATACCTCCATGGGACTCAAGTGCTTCTTTCATATCCACAGCAGTTGCCACATCGTGCTTCTCGTTGACATATCGTCTAATGTGCGCCTTCATCGGTGCTATCTTTCTGTCGCATATGTCTTTCCCTGCCTGTGGTTCAGAAAAATCGTATCTTCGGATACGTATCCCAGTTCTTGCACCAACAGCTGGAGGAGCAAGCAGCAAGGGCGCGTTGTGATAGCAGGCACCGTTGTCTGAGCGAAGAAACACTTCTGAAATGAATGGTTGTTCCCCCTTAAGAGTCTCTAGAAGATTTTCGATGAGTGATGCAACAGTGGACCAATCTTGCTTGCACTCTTCAAATAAATGAACAAAACACTGCACCGAATAGCTCTCTTCCTCTTTCTCAATTACACAACTTACGTGCCAGCTCTTACCTCTCTTCCCAAAAAAACCCCTCATTTGCTCTCTGTAGTGAAGAGGTAAGAATTTCATCGCCCAGTCCATTACAATTAGGCAGTTACTATCGTCAAGCGTACTTAGCACATCTTGTTTGGCCAAGTCTTGGTTAACAGCGCGTAAACTATGTGCTTTCCACATGTATATGGCCTCTTGTGCTGTACGATGCTCAAACTGAAGCTTTCGGCTGGTTATAACATCGCCATCTGGACTGGACGCACCCTCTATTTTGGCGCCAATTTGTTTAATGACCGTTTCAATACCACAACAGGCGTCACAACGAATGTCATGAGCATGACTACACGTGTTCTTAAATGAAGGATCATTGGGTGAACTAAGTGCATATACAGTACAGTGGTCTGCGCACCTCTCATCCCTACTCACATGCAATCTGAAGTCGGCTTTAAGGTATCACTTTGCATCTAACAGTTGCTGCTTGGTTTCTTTTTCCCAATTTGAAGTTACGGCGTTTGCAGCTTTAAGAGTACTGACAATGTCCTCAAGTGCCTCAAATGCTTGCACACCGTCCGTAGTAATATAGTCCAGGCCTTGTAAGGACTTCTGCATGGTAGCGGAGCAGACCTCTAGAATCCTGAAAAGAGTGCGCTCGCTTGCCGGGTCAAATCCGATTTCTCTACAGTAAGCTTGGTACTGCGCAATAATCCTTGACGGTATTAGAGTTCTTATTACTGCAGGTATTACAGCATGCCCACCACTATCTACTTTCAGTTTTCAGGTGCCGTACGCAACATCTTGTAAGAAACAAGGTCTTGATATGCAGTCGATGAAATGATCCGTCTTTACCGGATCGAGGCGAGGCGAAAGATGGACTTATCAAGTAGGGGCTGGCCTTCTCCTACATCAGTGGCATGGCAACGGGCTTGGTCAACCCGCCATTTCGTTAGACCTGGGACCGTTTGTTGAAGCTCGGTTTTGCTAAAGTCATTCACAAAAAGGGAAAGAATCTGGCGCTTAGTTTGCCAGTTTTCGGCGTCGTTATGGTCAGATTTAAGCGTTTGTACAAGGCCAGTGTCTTGTTTGGCAGGTGGTTCCTCATCCATATCTGCAAGCTCCCTTTCTTCCCGCAAACAACTCCACATTTGGTCTTCTTTCCCAGGAACGACAACAGATAACGCTGTTTGAATAACCTCCTTCATTTTGCGCTGATAATATTTCTGTTGTGTCATCGACACGTCATCCCATGACGTGTTTAGTGTCGATGTAATAGGGCTGTAACGACCTTCAGTGAGCTTCGCAACGGCATTGTTTAGCGTTTCTCTCTTCTCGTGCTGGAGTTCTTTTTCGTCAATCCACAAGCTTACTTCTGCGTCATCTTCTTCATTCATCGAAATCATGGAAATCTCAACCTCGGTTTCATATGCTGAAACACAGCTGATATTTGGTCGTTCGGGGGACTCATCAGTTGAAGTGCTGAATACCGACGGGTCTTCCTGAATGACTAAAGTGCTTATTTCAGGGCTCTCCTAAATATTAAGGATAAATTATACAATTGTAATGTACCGTGTGGCACTAACTTTTTTACCAGCTGTAATTTTGGAGATTATAGTAGATTTTTTCCCTATCCGCAAAAAATCATATCGGTGGAAATACGAACAATCTACAATACAAGTGCAAGATGTAAATGCGATACAATGACACTACCATTATAACAAGTACATTTTCATTTGGATGCTGTTTCACGTGCATGTAGTTTGATTGCAATTTTATTCAAATAAACACACAAATGTTGTATGCCTACTTGCTCAGTAGAAATCGCAAAAATTTACATTATTGCCATTAAGGAAAACCAGTCTGCTTTTCACCAATCCAAAACGTAGTTCCCTCAAAAAATGCCCTTCTGTGGTATTTGATTGAGATACATATATGTTCCACTTTTTAACAGATATGGTGGTTTTTTTCTTTTTTTGTAGTAATGTGAAATTGCTTATCCAGATAGTAAGAAAATTTACTATTACAGCTGCCTCAAGTTGCTTTTCTCGTCTTATCTCTGGTAGTGTTTTTTCCTGCGCCTTGTGCATATGACTAATGTGGCCAAGAGAAAATAAATATATAAATAAATAAATGTTCGGTATCTTCGTACATACAACACAGTGGTTGGATAGGAGAGGCAGATACCCAAACTGTCTTTCTGGTTTTTAATAAAGCACTCTATTAATCCTTAAAGTGATACCGAAAATGATTACAGGAGCATTCGCTCCTTTTTCACCCTTTCTAAAGTGGCAAAAATAAACTGGCGTTTCTACTGGAAAAAAAAAATAGACCTAAACTTTTCTGCAGTGGCACAGGATTGTGCTACATGGCAACTTGCCGTGCGTGTGTTTGATCTCATTAACAATGTTTAAGGTTGTTTTATTTCTGTGTAAAAACAAAAAAAAAAAAAGAAAACAAACAAACAACAACAACAACAACAACAACAAACAGGAATCTGTTCCATTCGGTGCTGCTAGCTAAATATTCTGAAATTATACCTTAAGATTGTTCAGGTTGCTCATTTCATTTGCTAGCGGGCAATGGCTTGCGAACCTATTAACGTGTGCCTGTTGTTTGTTGTTTGTTGTTTAGGTGGAACATATATACAGTTTTATTAAAAAGAAGCTACTTGAAACTATCCTTAGACCAGGAAATTTTCTCATTAATGTAAGAAAGAAGTCATACCTGCTCCTATTGGAACTGAATGGTTTTCTAAGAAATAAATGCTTCGCGACATTTCCAAATTGACGCGTCGGGCATTCTTCTGCGTGCTTCGCTTTCCCACATGATCAGGATGAACACATGTCAATCGCTTTCTTCCTGGCCATCTATAGGTCAAGAGATATCTATGTCCAGGGCACACAGTAAATTCATCTACCTGTTTTTGGCTGGGCACGATAAAACCGCCACGGTTAAAAAGAACTTCAGTTTAGCCAATTTGCATATGTCCACTTTGCGTTTTTCCACTTACGCCAAATGCGGCCAGATGGTCAGATAAATTATTGGCACAAGACTTTACTGGAATGGTGGTAATATCATCTTTTCTCGGAGCGGGTCCACAAATTGAATCTTCGGAAAAAAAGGAGCAGCTCATTTCGGAGATCCTCTGCTTTAATAACTGTTGGTATATCTGCAGCACGTAAATTGGTAAACATTCCCCACGTGCAGTATTTAGGATGACTGACAGGTGAATTCCGAAAGAATGAAATAAAACTTTTTCATGTTTCTCTCAAATTGCAGATTATGTATAGTCCAATATTATCAAATTATTAGTCATTTGCATTCAGGCATCAGTCTATTGCCAGACTAATTAAGGAAATTCCCGAACTTAAGTTTTATATTTTCTTTCGTTTGTCCGTAGTCGCTGTCGAATTGGCGTTGTGCCATTTGTATGCAAATGTATAACAACAAAACAGTTCAATGAATCAAAGCATGCATTTTTGAGGGACAAATAAATTTATCAATTCTTAGTTTTAAAAAGAAGTTGAAATTTTTATTTTGTAATGTATTGAATTTCTGAGAAAGATTTACCTAAGTTTGGGTCAATCTGGAATGCGTGACAAAGTGCCCGTGACGTGTCATTCGTCTGATAAATGGCGATAAAATACACCTGAAACTCTCGTTGACAGCGCTTCTGATTTTTTAGGTCCCAAACTTCAGTTTTTATATATGTGTAGTGAGGGTAACAGTGAGTTCCTAGAACTATTTTCTTTTCTCATAAACTGCCGCTTTTTAGAGAAAACGATTTTACAAAAAGTGTGTTTTCGAGCATATTAATATTTTGAAATTTCTTACGTGCAAATAATTTTTCCCGTGAGAAATCAATAAATAGATGTAGATGGTCGCTGATAGCCTAGAATGACAGCAAATCTACCTAAATAAAAAAATCCTGAGGTTGGTGTCATTTGCAACGCGACAAAATTTTTTACGCGTTGCCGATGTTACGCGTCTGAATTGCAAGGATTTCTGGTCCCTGACGGCCGGCTTTTAGGGGGGTGGTCTGATCTCGAAAACTAAAAGCTGATGGTAAATAAGAACATTGCCTTTCATCTTATCTGAATGAAAGTAAAAAACAGGCGAAAGATGAAAGAAATCGGTTGACCCCGATCCGTGGCCTCTGCCCGGTTTTCTCAGACAATGGCACTGTACATGTAACAAACATAATAACAAACAAAGGAGACTAATGTCGCGCATGCGCACAATTCTATTTGAAATGCCTTGAATTTCCTTCGAAACGCGGGAAAAGAAGAGATGGCGGCGGTGGTGCTGACAGCTTTGATTTCATTGAATGTTTATCCTGTGTTCTGGGGCAAAGGACGCCGTAAGAATGTATAGTTGTTGAATAACTTCCAAATTTAGGTCATCATCTCAGCTTTTCCGTCAAGATAATTCATCGTGAGGAAAATCGCAGCAAGGGATTGCAAATCTGAGAAATGAGACGAGTCAGAAAAGGCGACGGTGAATTGAAAACTCGTGATAAGCAGACGAAAGTTTTGCCTTCCTGTCTTTGTTCTTCATCATCTTAACAGACTTCAACGCAAGACCAAGTACTGTTTAACAATAAAGTAAGTTGAACGTGAATGGAAATGCGTAATGTTTGTCGCATTGAAGGATAATTTGTGCTTGAAAGGGGCAGTAAGACAAATTCCTTGACAAGAGGAAGGTAAAAAGTGGCGTCCGCCTCGTAAACTACATGTTTTGGGGTTGTGAATGATTTCTGACGTTAAAAAAACGGAACATATAGCCGAGGCAAAAGTAAAAATCGATACGATCAAGGAATTATATGGTTTTTGCTGCTTAAGCGAAAATATTGTGCCCAGACGCAAGCAGTTAACAGCGCAACTGCAATAGAAAAGCTCAATTTTATTCCAAACAAATATTTTGCTTCAAGTATCCGAGACTTTTGTCGTGGGTTTTGGTACACGAAATCCCTTTTGCTGGTAACAGTTTATTAATTAAGGAAGCGACTTTTCAAGAAAAGATATTGATAAAACTGGCAGGGCTCAACAGGGAGTCGTCAAGGTGTGTATCACTGTCAACGACATACGATGAAAATTACGCTACGGCCGCACCTCAGTCTACTTTGCTTCGTTCATTCATTTGGCTACTTTGATTTCTAAAAACTCCAGCCATGAAACAGTATGAAATATCGATTCTTATCAGGGGTTTTTTAATTGTATTGCCACGATTTGTAAAAAGGAAACCCAACAAGATGACGCGCCAGCAGAAAACTGTGAAAAAAATAACTCGAATCTTGTCGCCAGATAGGTGTTGTTTGGGCTATATATCCTACAATAGGGCTTGGTACAGCGATCGCTTTCAACCGAGAATAGAATAATAAGGTAAGAATAAGTTAGGCTCAACAGTGTTAACTTTAAAGTGGCAAGGCGTGCGGAAAGGAACGGGGAAAGCGAGGCTACAAGAACATCAAAATAAGTTCCGTGAGATGAAAGAAACAAGGACAAGAGCTGCAGCTGTTATCAATAAAAGCACGCGGAATGAGAAATTTAAACTTAAAGTGATCGGTACTTCACCAAAAACCTACGAATTAGTTATAATACACAAGAAAACTACCCAATTAGTGATGTTCCAGGAACTGTTTAAAGTTTATTAAGGAACAATACATAGAAATTTCACCTCCATGTCTTTTAAACAGACCTATTCATAATGTGTCGAATTTGCTCTTTACATGTTAAGCTTAAAGTACATTGTGAGTTGTATTATTTTTTATGATTGTACACTGTGTTTAATACTAAACAAGATTCATATAAATACATTTCCAATTAGAAAAGTTTAATTCCAGACATAAAATGTACACATAGCATGTACTAAAAATAGAAAATATCATGTTTGAAAAGCAGCACACACAGATCTAGAAAGAACAAGTAAATTATTTGTCCTACTCTTTACTTTTCTTGACTTTTAAAAGGAACATAATTAAAAAATTATTTACCTTTAAAACCCAGCAAAATAACCAGTAACAGTTCTTTTGTGTTTAGTTTACACTGTAAAATTTACCTGTGCTTGAAGTAATGAAATATTTGGTTCTCTTTTATTCAAAAAAAATACACAACCTATCTAGAAGATCACTAAAATTGTAGAAAAGCCACTCTTCTTTTCTTACCTAAAATACTAATAACTATATTTGTAACATGAACTCTCAGTATGAAAAAGAACACATGCACATGATTTTGGTTTGTCTTTCTTGGGAATATGTCTGAATTCACACAAAGACCAACAACTCCAAGCTGGCTTGATAGCTCAGTTGGTAAGAGTGCTGCACTGCTATCATAAATAAATAAATAAATAAATAAATAAATAAACAAACACTTCATTTCAGTAGGGTGCATAATTACAGTCAAACTGTAGTCTCCCTTATGGCCCTACGAAACATCCAGGTCGAATTGGAATTTGGAAATGTTGGTTTTTATGGAGGGAGGAAAACCGGAGTACCTGGAGAAAACCCTCGGAGCAAGGACGAGAACCAACAACAAACTCAACCCACACTGGTGGAAGGCGAGTGCTCTCACCACTGCACCATCCCTGCTCCCCCATTGGGTTTACATGTATATCCCAACCAAGCCTGTATTTTTTCAGACCTTTTTTGCAGTTGCCTAAGTTGCACACACAGCTGCCATGGTCTTCCATTTTGTTAAACTCCTAATCTGCTAAAATGAAAACCTAGAGTATGTGGGACCAGTTAGGGACTCGTCAGTTTTCTAAAGGAGCAGGGGGAGGGCAATGAAATGTTATGGACCCAAAATCAATTTTGACCCCTCAGAGGACTGGTTGTTTTGGATGACCATAAGACAAGGCAAGTTCCTTTATTTCCCTTAACAAACTTAGGAGGACAACAAGGACAAAGTTACAAGTTAAAGTTAAGAGTTGCCAAGTTTTACTTGCCATTTCTAACCACTTGCAATGTATTTTGTGGAGTCAGCTTCTTGAAAACTTACTGACAAGACAACAACTATGTGAAAATCCTTTGGTTCACAAATGTTCTCTAAGAAATTAAATCAACAGCCCAAACATAAGCTCATGAACTTATATTCAAGGTTACTGGGTGCTGGTCTTCTTTAAAATCTCCTCCTGAAAGAAAAGGTTTCAAGACTGGTAAGACTGATGGAAAACTATGATAGGTGCTAGCTGTGTACATGACCTAAGGCTTCCTGTTGCCATTAAAATTAGACTCCTTTATTTAAAATTTTAAAGGGTAGCTCTTTCAGAAGTCAAGGCATTTACTACCAATAGGAGCCCTTACAGTGTTAGAGCATAATTATGCATCGTAATTGTCCAATCAGGATAAAGCAAGACATTCCTGGGATAAACCTATTAATATTAATCGATTCATAAGTGAAGTGCGAAGTAACGGTCGAGTTGCTTTTTGATGCTTCATGTTGTGTGTGAGAGCGTGTGAATTAAGATACTGATTTTTAGATGCTCGCAGACCACTTCACTTAGAACTAATACCAGGATTCTACTGCCCTGAATAAAATTATACAACATAACCACCTTTCTGTCAAAAAACTAAGGGGCTGTTCACATGATACCAGAATGAGTTTCATTCCGGAATGAGTTTCGTTCCAGAATGAAGTTCGTACTGCATTCACATGACAAAATCGACCGGCTCAGCTATCTTGAAAACGACCGTTTTCCTCCATTTTGAAAACGATACGCATGCGCCACTCGCCCCAGACTACATGGTTTGCGTTTTCATCGCGGAAAGGAGTTCGTTTTCAGTTTACATGATAACAGAACGAAATATCATATTAGAACGAGAATTTCATTCGGATTGAAAACCGGAATGAACTCATTCCGGAATGACTTGTGTGGGGACAAACAGATACAGAGAAATATATGGGGATGGAATGAACTCGTTCTGGAATGAAAGTCATTCCGATATCATGTAAACGGCCCCTAAGGTAGTTTTAGATTATGCAAGGCAAAAATTGATGCCAAAAACACTTTACTGGTGACAAACACAAATCAAATCATACAAAACTGAGTTAATTCCAACAAGGAATCCTTTGGTGTAAATAAGGCAACAAGAGGCCCATTGGCTAATGAGACAAGACTCTTCCTTTATAAATTTTAACAGCCAAAAAGTCAATGTTTGTAAACATCAAATGTTCTCTTTATGTCCTTAAAATTCTTCAAGCAAAATTATTTTGCATTTCCACTTTCACAAATGGCCTTTTGAGTCGTTATAAAAAAAACTTAAACAGTCCATCGGATGACTACAGAATGAAAAAACTTCTAAATGAAGATCAAACGGAAAACCGAGCGGGGTCCTTGTAAAAATTATTAGCTGAAAGTGTGAACTGAAATGATATTGTACAAGTTTATTTTAATGTTATTTTAGCTGAGATAATTCCCGTTTGCCTGCATTGTTAATCAACTAGTGATTAACTGCAGGTCTTCTAAAGTAGTTTCATGGTTTTTTGCACCTCTTTGACTCTGAGATTACTTGACCGCTGAGTCAGACCGCCACGGCCCCTTCAAACAAGGAAAGTTCACTGATCGATTGATGTGTAGCAAAAGCTAACAAAAACTTGCAAGGGAACACTAATTTTTAAAATTGTGAGTAGGATAGCTTACCTGCTTCGGTAAAAACGGAAGTTGTAAGACTTCGAATATCCCTGTCCTTTCAGTCTTTGAATCCCTCCTGATTTTATTATGACATCTAATCTTGTCTCCCTCACTTCATAGAACCATATGTTTTCTTGCGGTGTGAAGGAAAAATTTTCCTGCTCACAAATGCAAAAGCCCGTGCTAAACACTCGCTTTCCGCTTTAAAATACCTTAAACCAATTTCTTTACGCCACCGAGAAGTTAGAAAAGCGCCTGGAATTGCCATATGTACCAAAAAGGTTGAGAATAAGTGATCAAGCAATGAAAACTACGTCTTTTACTCAGGACGCCATCTTTGTTTATTTCACTGGCGCGCACGTTTCAGGAATCTGGGTACTAGGAAAATGATTAACCAATCAGACAAAAGTCTCCTTTGTTACATGTAACTCGCTGGCTATTGTACCCAGGCAATCCCCAGGCAAAGAAAAGCGCAAAAGTCCCGGGACTCCCGCATTCGTCTCGCTTAAGGGTATAAATTGCAGATTTTGATCTTACTTAGGGTGCTCAGGACGGAAAGCAACTATTTTTATCCATACAGGCATCGCTTAGGGTAGAATATGAACGAAAAACTAAAGATTTACAACAATGCTTTTAAAATCAGCATTCTATGTCAACATCTTAAGCGCAATTAACATCGCTGTAGCTCTTATTTGGTTGTTTGCTTTAGCATCGGTCAAATAGGGGTCAAATAAAGCCTGAGCCACGCCCAGATTGGTCTCCTTTAAGGGTTTAACTTTAATTTCCAGAAAAGCATCCCCTTCCCTTCCACATGGGAGTTCCCCCGGAGGGGGAGGGCAAAAGTAAGCATTCTGCAAAGGAATATTAAGAAAACATTCTGGCTTAACCTAGCTAATTGCCTTCTCCCCCCCCCCCCCCCCACCCACAACAACAACAACATAAAATGCTTGCTGGCGGGAGAACTCTGAGAACTTTTCCACGGTCAACCTCACAGGAACAACAACAACAAGAAGACAATGCTTGCTGGTGGGACAACGTTGGTAGCATTGGACATAAGGTCTAGGCAGCAGCGAAGATATAGATTTTGTCAGAAAAAACACAACTGTGGGCGGTCTTATACTCCCTCATAAGACCTATACGGGTTTCACCCCGCCCAACGGGCGGGTGATTTTGGAACTCCTGATCCAAAACGGGGTATCTATATTTAAGACGTTTTCTAGAACAGGGTGTAATATTGCAAACGCATGAAAGCTTCAAGATATCAGCAGCGATTTTAAATTATATATAGGGGAAAAAATACACGCCTAATTAACTAATGGGGGAAATAACACAACCCCGAAGGTATAAGTCGAACAAACAAAAAAATAACTTTTCTAAAATGGGTCTTGAAAATTGGTAAATGTCAAGAACTGAGTATTTAAAAAAAATTGCCTATTTCTAGAGCGGGGTATCACTTTGAATGTAAAACCCTTCTAAAATGGGGTCTAATTTTGGAGGCCTTGGCATCACACACACACCCAAAACCTACTATCGACGACTTTCGATCGCTCGTCGCGGCGATCAAGATCGCCGGAAAAATCGCTGTCTTATCAGTCTTGAGATTGGGTCGCCTAGTTTCTCTACGCCTTTTCCCAGGCCTTCACGGTCAATCCATTTCTTTTCCGCTCGGACCACGTGAACCGAAACGGTTCGACCGCGACGAAATATAGAGGCCTAGGAACTAGGCAAGGGATTGGGCACGCTGTGAACACTGACTGATGTTTCGACAACCTAAGCGGAAGTCGACATCAGAGTTCAGTGAACTTTGAATCATCAGTAGATGGAATTAAGTCTCTGGTCGTTGTTCTGATTGGTCGCCTGTCAGTTAAGCTGAGATGTAATTGGCTGCTAAGACTGTAAAACGTGATTAGTGCGTTTCGATCCTTCTTTTGTTAGTCAAAAGTCAAAACCCGTTGGTATATTGTTTGTAGAATTAGCCAGTTTGTCTATTGTTTGTCTATCTTATTGTTGTTGTCAATAAATCGTTTGTAAGGTACAGGTAGTTGTTGGCAACGGTTCAGTGATGTTTGTTCCAAGTTAGTAAACCAGCTTTCCAGAGTGATTCGTTGATAGTATTTGGTGCTGTAGGTAACGCATTTGGCAGAGTCCCAGTCGATTGTGTGGCTTGTTTTTAAATGGTGCTCAGCAGTGTGATTGTTGATATCACCATCTCTAGTCGCTCGTTTGTGTTCAGTCAGTCGGATGTTCAAATTTAATAATAATAATAATAATAATAATAATAATAATAATAATGTTTAATACTTTTATAGCGCTTTTTACATTTACATATGATCAAAAGCGCTTTACAAACTTCAAAAAATCCTCTCTAATACTAAATTACATGATTTATAACATAGAGGGCAAAATTACTGATTGCTGATTGGTTGAGACAGGGGGCATTTTTTCTTAATTTTCTTTCGGACGAGGGCAAAATTACTAATTCCTGATTGGCCAAGCGCCAAAAATACTCGCATTTGATTGGCTAAGCGCGGGAGCGCGCCATTTGCATTTTGTAAGCGTCTTGAAACGAAAAGCAGATTTTGAATTGGATTTTGAGTTGTTCATCACAAGAATATAGTTTCAGAGTTTAAATTTAACCGAGTTGGTTGGCAAAAATGGTATGGAAATCGGGTGATAGTTCGAAGAGAAATTCCAGAAGGTGAACCTGAACGTTTTACGGGAAACAGCAAATGGTTATTTGCTCTAAAACTAACGAAAACCTTGGTTAATTCAGCGAGCGAGAGGTCGCTTTGCAACTCAGGTAAGCTTAAATAAATTTACTTAGTTTGAGTCTTGAGTGTGAGTTTGTCAATGGACTAGAATTATAATTATCTCAAAAGATGAGCATATGCATAAAAGACCGGTTTTTTTTGTTCTGGACGCTGAGTAGCAGTTTAATAAACTGGAGAATTGGAGAATTGTTTATTCTGAGTGCCGGCGGCGGATTGTGTTTTGACGTGCAATGAAAAGTAGTCAGAAAATTTTGCCCTCTGTGTTATAAACAAGTAATCGCATTGAGCCCTCGTATAATTAAGGATAAATTTTCACTTGTATTTTCAAAGTTTTCACAAATTGCCCTCGTCGCTACGCGACTCGGGCAATTTTGTGACAACTTTGAAAATACGCGTGAAAATTTATCCTTATTTCTACTCGACCTCATGCGATTACATATACTTAAACAAATTGTCTAAAAACTAAATGACTAACTAAACTATTTACATTATATTGCATAGGACAGTCAAAGAAAATTGGAATAAGCCATTTTGAATAAATGCGTTTTTAGCATTGTCTTGAAAGTAATTATATTAGTCTGGTCTCTGATCCCTTTTGGTAGTGCATTCCAGGTTTTGGGGGCAGATGCCCTGAACGATCTATCACCTAATGTGACTTTGTACCGACAAGTCGGATCTTCAAGGATCAGTCCATTGGACGCTGACCGTAGAGAAAATCTATTGTTTCCCTTGATAGATAGTAGGTTACTTAAATACTGCGGTGTTTTAAAATGAATTGCCTTGAAAGTTAACAACCCTATTTTATACTGAATCCTATATTCAACTGGGAGCCAATGCAACTTGAACAAAACCGGCGATATGTGATCGCCGATCGGCGATATGTGATCGCCTGTCTCACCGATATAAGTGGCCTGGCAGTCGCAGCACTGGATCTTATAAACTGCTCCCTGTCTGTAGCTCAGTTTTGTAACGTTCGCCAGTAGCTGTCGTAAAGTAGTGATAGGTTTGTGAGCAACGCAGATGTTGTAGGGTTGTAGGATCCATCTACTGAGGACGATTCACAACGGCACTTGACTCTAGTGATGACTTCCGTTCAGGTTGTCGAAACGTCAATGTCATCACAAACAGTCCTTCTTAGGACTCACCCAAACGATCATATTTTAGCGACCTATTATATGACTCCTGGGTTCAAACCATTTACGGAGTAAACAAAGTAGACAATATCGAATAAAGATGTAAATGTAGTTGCTCGGGGTAACCACTACGGTTTTAATGTAACGGGGGGGACTCCCTAGGGTGAGGGTCCACAATAGGGTTCTCAGATCCCGCCATTCCGCCTATTTTGTCCTGTTAATCATGCCATCCCGCCCTTCTTTGCGTCGAAATCCCGATCCCGCTTAAATTTTTAAATAGTTTTCTACTTTCATGATGAAAACCTCACATACCTTTATACAATGGATAGAAGACAAGTAAAGACGTTTTTATGGTCGATTGTCTCGATACCATCTAAAAATATCACCACTTTAAATGACGTAACAAGTGTTTCGTTTGTGTTATTCTGTTTTAGACCTGTTTTACCTTTTCTTGTCCAGGTATAAGTAAAAGGTAAAAATTGACAAAGATTGTTTGCTACGATACTCTGCCTACTCTCGGTCCTTCCTTTTTTGGAAGACAACCTTCTGAGTATGTAAATGAAAGGATGACTTTTTTGGTTCGATTTTGTTCGATTGCTCGGAAGATTACTGAACCAATCGAGCCCGATCGTGCGATTGCGATAACTTCGATTTCAGACTGGGTTCGATTACATTCGATTTATACAGTCGACTTAAAAACGTCCCGACCGAGTGTTCCGATACTGTTAGAAAACTTGACTGAATTTGTGAGAGCTGCCCAAGTTTAATGACGTTGATGAACTGTAATACACTTGGAGCGATGGGCCTTTTTAAAATACTTCAATAAATACTTACTCACTTACAGAATCAAATAAAATTTCAATGAAACAAAATCGAGCCGAACGCATACCTTTTTTCGTTTAATTGTAATTAGCGGTATATAGGCGCAAGGCATTGTTGCTAAAAGTGTTATAATTGCCATATTTTTCAGTTCAGACATCCACGTCTCCGTGGCGCAATCGGTTAGCGCGTTCGGCTGTTATCAGGTGCTTAGTGACCTGGCCTGCACTCATGCATGATCAAACTACTGCCTGGTTTGCAGCTTGATCGCAAAAAACTTTGCATGCAGTCTGATTCAGGTGTTGACAAAGTGAGCGACAACTCTGGTTTGAAATCGAAATTTTATTTAAATATTAACATTATTTCCTTCGTGGAGTAGAGTGGTATCCGTGGCGCAATCGGTTAGTGCGTGTGGCTATTACAGGAAATCTGTGTAGTACCAAAAGGTTGGTGGTCCGAGCCCACCCGGGGACGCTAACTTTTTTTTCTTCCTATCTTCTTGGCCTTAAGATAACTTCTTCTCTCAGAAAATTGAGTTTTATTTTTGAGAATCGAACGAACATGAATTTATGTTGTGACAATGGAAATGCAAGAAAGCGTGCAATTATTTAACTGCATTTCTGTTGAAAATCTGAACACGTTTAAAAGTTATGTATACATGGAAAGTTAAGTCCATTGTTTCCTTCCGGTAGAAATATATTTGTTATTTATGTTGGTAATATCACCACTTTGTCGCGTAACAAAAAACAACGGAAGTATGGTGGTAATCTTACAAAGAAAAAGTAGGAAATGTCTGTCTCTCATCACTTAATTGCTGGCTCATTTAAGTCCACGTCGCAGTCGCTGAGGATGTCCTTCCTGAAAAATAAAGAGATAATAGAAAAAAGATCGTGGCAATAATCCGGAAAATTAAAGACCTCTTTATGAAAAGCTTATTTGGGCATTTTACGATATTTGTTGACCATAAAATTAATTGGCGATTTGGAGATTTAAAGAACATTTTTCGTTCGGGCTACCGCCATTAACAGGTAAATACACAAATCCTATCCATTAAGGAGAAGAAAGGAGGTAGATATAGTGCTCACCACAATTAGTTAGTGGGTCTCAAAATACTAGACCCCCGTCTTGACCAATGGCCAACGTTTGGAAGAGACACCCCAGGGTGAACATTTCTGCAGTGCTTGGTCAAATAAGATTTTTTGCCCGTTCTGTATTCGCAAGCCACACACTGCAGAGGTTTGGTGTGGCACTGCATGTGGAGGTACAGCTTGTTCCAGGTGTTGAAGTAGTGGCAGGACGTGGACTGGGGGCATAACCAGTTCTTTGCTAAATTACTTGGTGAATATCGATCGAAGCCTGGATGTTTTGCTGTACGTTGATGATTAACCATGTCAACACCTCTTGTTGCCCCGAACGTACAGTGTTGGTAGGGACAGGTAACGACAGGTGGCAGAGGATCCAGAGCATCCACGGCAGAATAACGCCTTAAAGTCAGGTCATCGGTGTAGGTTTTGGCGTATTTTAACAAGTACTCTTTGACGCAAAGAGGTTGTTTGAAAGGCTGGAAAGCAAAGGATTCAATGCACATCATTAATGAGCACAACAAGAAATTGAACGAAACTTTTGCTTTCGATTCTCTAAGCTGGTAATCACAGAATTGCTGGATGACAGCCCCTCGCCTGGGTCTGTTGTGTTTCCCAGAATGATCAATATAGATAAAGGTAAAGCTTTTTAGGAACTCTTAGCCAACGTGAGATTTAGTAGCAAACGTGTGTAAAAAGTGTTACAACAACGGTAGCACAGTCCAGTACTGCTGGTCATTTGGCGCTTGGCAGACTCGAACTGCCTTACACCAGCAATGTTTCTGGTATAACCTCACGTGAAACCCCCTCTTCTATCAGTCCCAGCTGTGCAAAGGGTTAGAAATATTAGTAGCATGACAGAGCACACATTTATTTAGTTATGGTTTGTTAAGAGTGAGCTTCGGCACTGAAAATTAGTAGGAATGTCAATTAGATATCAGCAAATTAATTATTAATAAAACATCCTTGTAATTGTCGTTTATGCACTATATCAAATGTCATCCCGAGTAACGTCTCCTGGGAAGAAATGCAAAATATCATTTGAATGTCTCATAAATTTCATCAGTAACGGTCTCAGAGAACAGTTTATTTCTAAGGCCAATATTTTCACTTTCCCAGGCCCGAACTTGATTTCATTTGCTCTATAAAAGAATTTTCAAATCGAAATAATGAGTGAGGAATTAAACTTTTCCCCGTACAAGACATTCAATTTTGATCGAAAACACGTCAAAGTAAGATTAGGCAGGATATTTGAAAACAGGCACATCTGCAAACTATAAAAGGTAAGGTTGAATTATTAATAATCTATAAGTGAATATAATTGTGACCCACCTCTTTAGGGGGGTTGGGTGGTGGTTGCCCCGCAAGCTTCTGAGCGTCATGCATCTCCGCGTTCTTTTGTCTGGCGAATCCATGTGTTGCGTTTGTTTTGGCGGTTTTCATCCTCTTTTGGAGTTCTGTCTTTGTAAGCCCTGTGTTAGTGATAGTAGAATTCAACTTTTTGGAACTATTAACCATAATGTTTTACTTTGTTGCCTGGTGATTACATCGAAGAGCCACTAGGTGTTTCAGAAAGAAAAAAAAATTAACTATAGTGCGAATATTAATACAATGTCAGGGAATTGTTTATGCGAAAGACCGCATGTGCAGAGGCAATGCATAGACAAAAAATGTATGTAGTATAGACTGTAAAATAATCACCATTTAAAACTGGCTGGTCGACGTTTGATTCATTGGCATCCGCATCGGCGGGGTGAATAACTATAAAAAATATGCATACACAAATCTTTGTTAAGATATCTGTACGTACTCTACTAACACATTCAGGATTTAATTAAAATAGTCTGCATATTCTTAGCTATAGATCAAACTTGTAATCCGGTTGAAATTCCATGAAACCTACATTCAAATCGGGGAAAATTCTGATTTTCAAAAATTCTCCTTAGTTGTCCTATTCCATTGTAATTAAAAGAACGGGCAAAACTACTTTTTTGACACCTTTCTCTGCTTCGCCAATAGTGACGCCAATCTTCTCGTCCACAAAGTTCTGCAGGAAATTATGAAATCCGTCCACTTCTTTGCAGTCTTCCATAGTCACCAGGTTCTTCTTAGGTGGAACGAGCCGATAATTGTAACAGGTGGGAATATCGCGCAAAGACTTTGTCCGTTGCGATTTCTCTGGTCGTAGGTCTCTGTAAAAAAATATGAGGAATATGAGGAGTTCAATAAACCGTGGCATATAATTCTGTTCATTTCACTGGCTCTATAAGAGAGGGAAATATAGCCCATCAACAGGCTCCGCGGTGGAGAAAAAATCGAATTAGTGTGGATTAATATCTGTCACTAGACAAAAAAATTATAACCAGCTAAGTTACCCTGCTGAAAGAGGCAAGGTACACTCTATTCATAAAACATCGTAAAAGGTAAAACCAAAAAATTACCGATGCAATAGGGAACTCGTGTCCATGTACCGATCCAGGACGTCCTTGACGTAGATGGCCCACACCCCGCTCTTTTCTGACCACCCCGCAATCCTACATAGCGTTGATATATCGTCTGTGGGGAAGGTTCCTCCCCTTTCAATCGTCCTGTTGATCACAAAGGTAGTCGCCATGCCCTATGATTTGATAAAAACAAAACAATAAAGATTAACCTCATACTGGTAAATTACTATATCTATTCCATTCACTGAGCACTGTGATCTGATTAACAAGATGTAATTTAAACGATTTCAAAGAATTAAAAAAATGCACGAAATACTTGAATGTTACAATATTCACCGCAGGACATATCAGGTAGTGCCACATATATGTGTTAAACTGATATTCAAAATAGGCAAACAAATGCTATGATATATAAAATACATACGCAGGGGCGGATCCAGGGGTGAGGCGAATGGATTGGATGGCTAGCCACCCCCCTCTTTGGGGTCGTTTAAGCTTGAAATTATGAAATAAACAGAGCTATCATTGCGGCGATTGCGACTTTGAGTGTTCCGATATTGTTCTGTCAGGTCAGCCACTCCCCTTTCAAAAATCCTGGATCTGCCACTGATATAACATTTAAATCATCACTGACCGCCCTGTTGCAGTGATGGCTCACTTTGCGGGCATCGTATCCTGCTTTCAATATGAGGCTCTTAAATGCGCTTCCTAGGCCTTTAAGTGGAACTTCATTCTAAGGAAAAAAGAAAACAGAGCAGAGATAAGAGGAAGCTAAAATAGTAGATCTGTCTCATGACCATGACACCTGTCTTTTTTTTTTGGAAAATCAAGTAAGAGTAATCTGTCAATATCGCTAACGCTTCAAGCTGAAAGATTAACGTATCGGCTAAAAGAGTACTATCTATATCTGCACCTTCAGTTCTCCAGTAGCATTGTCGGCTTGACATAACAGTGGCCATTTCATGCATTGTTCTTTCATTCTAAAATCTGATTTTTCCCATGCGTCTAGCGGGGGAAGCTTAAAACCTCCACGAACAGCAACAAGCAAGAAGCCCAGGATAGCGGCGTCATAAGGAGATCCATCTTCAAGCGGTGAGAAATGGAATGGTCGCCTTAAAAAAATCAAAATTTATTGCCGGGTCATGCGATGAAAACTAAACCTGAACATTACTTGAACAAGTAAATGTCAGATTACAAACCGTTTGCTTACCTGTGTGCTCGATTATTGGATTGTTGTTTCTCGTAACAAAATTCCATTATCATGGAAAGTTTCCCTTCATCGTCTTTTCTATAAAATATTACAGCACTGTTGGAAACGATATCAAGTATACAACAACTACTTTTCAATTCAAACAATGTCTTAGACAACTCCATATTAACCAATGTGAACCACCAGTACCTATCCCCTTTTGTTAAAAATAATCTGACTTTAAATTTCAATTTCGACAAGCATTCGACTCTTTTTTCGTCTGACTGACCTGACACACATGTTCTCAGCTGATTTTTATACGATCTCCTTGAAATTCACTGGGCGCAGACTCGAGGTCCATGCTTCAGAATACATCTCACCTGAATGACAGCTGACCGAGAGTCATCGAAGGTGATACCGGGGGAAGGTGGTCCAGTTGAGCGTACACTTCCTTAGCTGCTAAACTGATCGCTGCACCGACCAGTGATCCTTGGCGACAACCGCTATTAAAACTGGCCGTCAGCATAAAGGCCACTGCACAATGAAAAATAATATAACGGGGAATCGCTAAGTCGAGGTTTTCATATTTATACGAATGTGAGTTGATAACTGTCATGTACCCTTCTTTCGTCAGTATCTTGAACAACATATGTCACGGAATCTCAAATGTACTTACTTTGTAGCTTCTGTGGCGTGTCTATGCCACACGTGTCGATTAGATGTTCCACATCTTGAGGGAAAAAAGGTTCCCTTTCGAAACGTGATGTGAAGCCAACGTATTTTTTCAAGTATGACCGCACAGTGCCGGCCAAGCCAGGATAGGTTTGCCGCGGAGAGGTGTAGTTATTAGCCATATGCTGTCGGAAAATTTAGACACCAAAAATAATTATTAATTACGTAGGTGTAAATAGTGCAACCTAGGCAAATTGGATTGTACAAGATCAGGATCGATAGTGAGTGCTTTTCAATTAGTGATTGAAGTTGCTAAAACAGCAGTTCGTCTCAGCAGATCACCTCAGGTTTTCATTTAATACATTTTCTGTCAAAGTCTTGACGTTTTTTCTTTCCATAAGACTTACATAATCGATTGAAACTGGAGTACTCTTGACGGTAAGTTTCTCCCTCCCTGCACGACAAAAAGACAGTTGACTTTGTTTCATTCTAAGACCGTTCAGATACGAAGTTAATACGCCAAATACCTATCAAATGGCACTTACCCAAGTACAGAGCCCATTCAAATAGTGTCGTAAAACCGTATTGGCCGTAAAATTCAGTGTTACGAGTTCTGCACAAAAGGCTTTTATGTAGTCTGCCGTTAGGGGAAGTGTGGCCTCCCGGCCGTACGCGGCCTTGTGCCAAACTTGATAAGAATCACGTGCGTCTACCATGGCAGATATCTGAGAGAGAAAGGAGAGATTTATCAGTAAAATAATAGTTTAATAACAAACTATTGCAGACGCTGTTGGTAAAGCATACAGTTGTTTTGGCAATCGTTTCATTTTCACTCTAAATAATGTAACATGTCACCTACCATCGCTGGACTCTTTGTTTTTAAGTACATGGCCCTGGCATGTTCCAATTTCTCTTCTCCAGATTGCTCGTCAATTTCTACATGTGCCGACATTCTCCGCACTCCACACGCCTTCCTTGAAACCTTGGGAACAATATCGTTTGGACCATTTCTTTCACTAACGGTATCAGAAGATACTATAATGATAAGAATGAGAAATAAGCTGTTAATTTACCAACAAATCGGAACAATGTATTGATGACCAAGTTTTTGGTTATAGATATCACTATATTTTCCTTATTAGAATGAACAACTTCCAAAATTGTTCATTTAAAAACAGGTGAACTGAAAAGTTCATTAACATAGAGGGCAAAATCACTGAATGCTGATTGGTTGAGACAAAAGGACATGATTTTCTCTTCCATCTTCTGTCAAACTATGGCAACGCAACTGCCTGAATCCGATTGGTCAAGAGTCGAAATTACTCGCATTTGATTGGCTGAGCGCGAGAGGGCGCCATCTGCATTTTATCAGTGGTGTTTGCGTTGTTCCACCGAGGATCGCTTCAGAGTTTTAATAACCGTGTTGGTTGGCAAAAATGATATGGAAATGAGTGATAGCTTAAAGAGAAGTTCCAAGACATGACCGTAAAGTGTTTCTTCTGGAAACAGCAGACTGCTATTTGTGTTAAAACTAATAACGGAAAACCTTGGAGCGGCGTGGTCGAATATTCATTCATGGCGGCGAACCGTGTTGTTAAGCTTAAATCCTTCGACGCACTTTGGCATTCTCTAAACTGAAGAAAAGAGGAGTTCGCTCAAAGGAGAAGTCACATTCAGAAGCCGGATACTTGATTGTGCATGCAAGTTTCTTTGGAATCATCGTGATGGGTGATATCTATCGAGATGAAGCTTCACAGCTCAGGCGAATGAACTACTTTGTTTGTGATTTGTTAAGCTTAAGTGTGTTTTGGCATGCACTAGACACGTATTTATCTCTTGTACATATAAGTGTCAGTCTTTCTCATTCTGTGCGCTAAACAGCAGTTAAACTGGTGCATGTGAGTTGTTTACGAGCGGGAATTTCATTTTGAAGGCCTGCTGATTGTGTTTTCTGATTGAAGGTGAATATAAAGTTTACAGACCATCGCGAACCGAGTGAAATTTGTCCATGCACTACATTGCGATAACTCCGCGACAAAGTAATTTTGTGAAAAGTTTGAAAGTCTCGTGCTATTGGAAATACAAAAACGGCTTTTAATTCACTTTTTATAACAAGACGTAAACGGCGGAGATGGAATAGGAGATTTCGATTGTGTTGAGGTGAATGAAAAGTTTTCCGAAAATTGGTTTGCCCTCTGTGTTAAAAAAATTCTCACATTGAGTCCTCGTAGAATTAAAGACAAATTTAAACGATGTAAATAATTCCTGGCTTCAATTAAATTCGATGAAAATTCAGTATAACGTTTGCAGACCATCACGGACGAGTGAAATTTGTCCACGTACAAAAATGCGATATCTACGCGACTCGGATAATTTTTTCAAAGCTTTGAAAATGCGCTTGCGGAAAATCTATCCTTAAAAGTCTCGGGATCCTTCACTCCTACACATTTCAGTGCAGAATATATAAGTGCATTTTGTATTTTAACTACAACTAGAGCCTAGTCAACATTTCTGATTTGTCCGCCTAAACGCGAAGTAAACTTAAATGGACCTAATTTTAGATGTGAAGATTTTGACTTACCGCCAGGGGTCGACGAATTTATGTTGCCTTTAATAGAGCTTCCTGCAAGATTAAAAACAATAAACTGAAAAAATGCTTCATTAAAATAAAAATTAAAAAACCCGACAAACAGACAGGTGACATGGAAATGAGGATGATAACTGCAAAAGAAACTAGTTTAAAAACCTAAGCGGTAGACCAGTGACTTTGATGGATGGTATACTATCAAAATCACTAGAGTGGTAAAACGGCCGTTGGGAATTTGATTTGGCGGCGGCTAAATTCTTATCACGTGGCTTTAAAAAAATTTGGTCACATGGTCTAAAAACATTGTCATGTGATTCGTGTTGTGAGACCCGCCGATCGGAAACCTCTTTTGCAAAGTAGTCATTAACTTTGCTTTTGTAAGAACACTTCGGTCAAGAAAACGGTTTTGTACCCTCTGAACTCCACCAGCATTGAAATGCACTTTCACTTGGAAATCCGGATCCATGTTTTAGTCGTTTTTCGTTGGAAACGATGGAAGCGACTCCGAAAGGAATGGAAGGAGATGGTGCAGAGCTTTACCTCACGTGGTGCTTCTCATTGCGATCACGAGACATTTTCTTTCAAACCACGTGATAACAATTTAGCCGCCGCCAGCTCAAATTCCCAACGGCGTTTTTACTCTTGTGATTTTGATAGTATGTTAGATTATAAGTTTTTTTACTGACCGCATCGGGTATCGGGGCTTTCGTCCCTAGAGTCGCCTGCAACAACGGAAAAGCACAACGATTAACGAAGGAAAAACAAACGAAAAAACGATGGAAATCAGAAACATGCATACACAAACTGACCTTTAAGGTGCTTGAACGCTTTCATCAGAAACAATCTGGGTTTTAAACCCCAGTTTTGTGGAACCACCGATTGTAAGTCGCCTTCATCGGCACAGTCCAACATTTCCTCATCAAGTTGATTTTTCTCCAGCGCCTCTAGAAGCTCTTTTTTTTTCGCCGTCGCTCAATACGACCGAGACGTTTTCAGAAAATCAGTTTAGAACTTTTTTGCAAACCTGCTCTGCCATTTCGGATAAAAACGACCCGGGGAAAACCCCGTTGAGCCGGGACAAAACAATTTTAACTTTGAAACAAAATTTAAAACCCAGCTGCAGCAAAACAAACAACCCCGGGGTCTGGTTGTTTTTGGCGCCGTTAGTGGCACTGGCGCGCTCACCAACTCGTTTTTTCCCGCCACTGGTAGCCGCGGCTGCCGCGTATTTTCGCGCCCTTTTTTGTCGTGAAGTTTTTGTCACAAAAAAATTGCTTAAAAAGGTAACTTTTTCAGAATAATAAAAATTGTAATAAAGATAATTATAAAAGATAACATTTTTTTCTAGGCTTGAATAATTTTTTTTTTTCAGGACAAATATTTCGGGGTGGCCTTGAACCACTCGTTTCACAATTTTTTATTCTTTTCTTGATTTTTCTTTTGGTTGTGGTTAATATTTGATTTTTTATCAAGTAATTGATAAAGTTTATCCAATTTGATGATGTTTTGCGCAAAAAATGACTTTAAAGTACATTTAAGCGCGTCTAATAGAATCATGGAGGGGGGGTGGGCTTGAACCCAATTTAGGGGGGAGGGCTTGAACCACCCACCCGCCACGGGAAGAATTTTTTCAGGCTGATAGTTTTTCAGCGCGCGAGGAATGGGAACTAAATTGGCACCAGCGCGCGCGCGAGGAGCGCGACAGTCCAAGTCAGATGACACATGTGCCAATCAACCTCCCAGGCGAACTTTTCCAAAGTCTGATTGAGGCGTCTTTATGGCTTACCTTTTCAAAACCTGTTGAGCATATAGCAGTGAAATTATGAAAAGCCTTTAGTTTAATCGCTTTTGTAGCTGACAGTTGCAGTCCTACGATTGTTCTACGATTGTAGGACTGGACTGATTGCGATCTTTAAGTTCAAGCAACACAGAGAGGACTGAAAACGTTGCACGAATTATTACGCGCCTTCAAGAATTATGCGTGAAGAACTTCTTTCCGTTCTCAACTTCAAATATCAGTGCTGTCCAGGTCAGCTGTCGAGAATCTCTGGGATGAGAAGCTTAAGTTTGTTTGGATTGAGTCTAAGTGTAAGTAATTTTTTGGAAAAGTGCTTTAGTTTTTGCCTTTCTAACAAGCCGTCTATTTTTTGTCGGGTAAGTTGTCTCTACGGCCGTTCTCATACAGTTTCAGCAAAATACAGCTGACTTGTGAATTTTATTGAGCGATGAATAGATTACACACTCGTAACGAGGTAACAGTTGTCATTGAATTTTGATAGAAGTTGAAACTCAAAAGGACACTTATATTTCAGTGTCTATTTATCAGTCACCAGTAGCTTTTGATCTAAGTTTCACTTGTGTTGACAATGTGCGACTTCAGAAACTTCGGTGGTCTAAAATAAAACCGAAAATTGAAAAAAGCTCAATTGTACCTAAGCTCAAATACAATTTTTATTTTAACGAAAAATTATGCCTAGAATGACCGCATTCAGTGAACGAATAAAGGATGAGTATCGAGTTGACGGCCGGTTCTAAAACAGTCGGCGTTTCGCAGGCGTTCTGTTGACTTGTTGAACCTTGCAGAAAAATAATGTGGTCTTTTTCAAAACGTATAATTTCTCGTGGACATTTTTGTTCCCTTTCTCCAACGTCTGCCTTTAAATATAAATTGATAGCTTATTAATATACTATTTGCTATTCCATGCAGTTATCAAACACGCAAGTAGCCGCTAAGAAACAACGCGGGTCTCGGCAGACAAAATATTGAGCTTACAACATAAAAAGAACGAGTTTCCCTGGTTTTCTCGGGTAGCATACCAAAAGATGTTCTAAGGGCAAACATGACCGCTTTAGTTTATTTCTTGAAGAACGGTTGTAATCAGTTAATGGTAAAAATGAAACTGAAAGTGGTTTAATGATTCCGCGTTCTGGAAACTTTAAGGAAATTTTTTGCTGCTGGCAATAAAGCGGCGGCTTCGTTCGAGTTTTTATATCGCGAATCGGTATAAATTTTCTTCTTTTTTTGTTTGTTTGTTCGTTTCTTTCTTTATGTTTGCGAATTTTTTGGTCACATGGATTCTTTACAGCAAAGGAAAGCAGTTGTCCAGAAAAATGTTGTTCTTTGGAAAGAAAAGCTTTAGAAAAGCTTTTCTACCGCTTACCCGCGTGCTGTCCACGCTCGTCCACGCAAAAGGAATCATGAGCATGCGCAACCCCGTAACTTGAAGAATTCTTATTTTGGTAACGTGAAGAAAAAAGGTGGGTTTTGAGGCATTTTCAAACGCTAATTGCGCGTGTTCCACTCGGTGAAATTTTTTTCAAATTGGAACATTTGTAGGATTTTTGTGCTTTTCAGTCATACTAAAGTAAGAGTAATTTTTGTACATGCACTTCTGCATTAATCATCGAAAACGGAAATTTACTATTCTGACAAAACTTATGTACAAAATTTCTCACAGCTTTGCCAGCTGAGACTTCTCAAACGACAACATCTTTACAACAAAAATGGCGAAAATTCACAGTGTAAAAACCAAGAAATGACGTGAGAAAACTGGGTAAGCTTAAAAAATGAGCCAAACAACTGTATCAGTGGTTGCCATGGAAACGGGCCAGGCCCAGAAAATGGACCTTTTCCAAAAGTATAAAGGTTAGGCTAGTTGCTTTTGTAGCTTTTCCTTAGCGAAATGTAAATCAATGTCCTGAAAATCATCAAAAAAGTTATGTATATTTGTTTGTTGAAACTGACGAGAAACTGTATGGAGCCACCTTAAGGTTACGTTCTGAGCCGTTGAACTTTTTTGGATTCAGTTTTAGCCTAAAGGGACTTTTCTGGGTATCTCGTGTTTTTTCTTACGTTCTAAAACAGTAGTGTACTACCTTTGTTTCTAACAATGCACCTGCCCGTTGCGGAGGCATCTATAAATTTCATTATTGTTTATTTTATTTATTAAACGTTTCCCCGTTTGCATGCACACCTAAAATTTGTTACGGAGGCAACATTTGACGTAAATGCTTCTGCCTTTTTTTTTTTCTCAGGACCACAGTCTTGCTTCCTCAGCAAACGCTTCTGCGAAAACTGGGAAAGCTGATATATCCGCTACAATGTTTTTGCAACCGCTTTTACCATTTGAAAAACCGTGGTTAATCTGCCTTTACTTCTGTTAACTTCAAGGTCATCTTTATACCAAAGCGGAGTCGAAATGGATAATAGTATACTCATTAATACAATAACCGTCCCACGGACGAGATCTCGCGGTTGGTGCACAGGCTACCCAGGTTCAAGAAAAGACCTTTAGTGGCAAAATAAAAAGGATTTGTATAGCTAGCTCAGTCAGGAAACTAAGAATGACAACAAATAGCCAGTTAGGTTTACATAACAGATCAAATATTGTCCTTGTGTTGTTTCTTGACCGTCACAAAGCCTTTCAGCCGCATTTAAGCCAATTTTAGCACACTCAACAACCGTTTTCTTATTACATCAAAATAAAATATCAAAATGTCTCTTTTCGACTCTTCTTAAAAGAATAAATTATTCCATTCGTGTTTCCTGCTTTTTCTTGTTAAAACCATCCTTCCTATGTATCTCTTGAATAACAGTCGCCAACGAGTCTGTTGGAAATTAGGAGTGGCATCATTACCAATAGTACGCAAAAAGTCAACTAAGAGCTTTCGAGAGACTTTTTAATTAAGAAAATGAACGTTTCGAATAGCTTTCGGCGAGTTACACTCACATTTGGGTAATATCCTGTCAATTTGTTGTCAAGGAAAGATAAACTTGATCAACTAGAAAAGCCAATGAGACACCAGACATAAATAGAATATTTTGCTCATAATATCTCCGGTAAGTGGCCCTCTTTAGAATCAATTTTACCGGCCGTAATATCATTTTGGTTTGAAAAACAAATAGAGCGCCTGCTTCTGGAAAACATAGAGCAACGTTGTGAAGATGTGAAGATCGGTTTTGCTTTAGCACATAAAGATCGCTTGAAAAAAACGTACGATTTGACTTTGCTCCATGGAAGATTTTCAATCGAATATTTTTAGCTTTGTGAAACAAACTGCTTTTAAACTAGGCTGTTCGTGGGGTTGGACAACGTATCCATATTTCTCGCTACACATCCATAATGTTTGCCTTTAAACGGAAGCAAACAGTGCGGAAAGCTATCAACTTGTTAAGACAAACTTAACACTAAAACGGAGACGAAAGGTCTGAGCGGCAAGATGTCCAAGGACGACAAGCCAAAGTGCTCCACTGCAGCAAAACCCGAGAGTGTTTTTCAGAAATTTCGTTCTCCTTGCATCGATGCTCATTATGAAGCTTTCATTCTCCGGTCTAGTTGGACGGTCGGGAGTTTGTACGCGTCGAATCTAAACTTGGGACAGAGTTATGTTAAACAAGTTCAAGATCTAGAAAAACAAAGAAAAGTCTGGTTGTCAAGGAAAGAGAAGGAACGGGAAACAATGCAGAGAAGATCTGAGGCTCTCAAGAGGCAAGCAAAACATTATTTTCACTCAGCAGACAGTCTGTCCGAAGCAAAGGAAATATTTGAAAATCCAAAAACTCCGCGACAAAGGGCTGCAACAGTAAGCGCTTACACTCAAGTTGCAAGCTTAGAAAAATTGGACTTGATTGATAGAAGAGTGCATTTCCGAAAGAACAGGTCAACATCACAACCGCTGAGACCTGGGGTTAATAGCGCCTCGTCAACAAACGCAAACCTTGAATTTCAAATAAATGAAAGTCGGACTAGAAAACTTCCCCGCACTCAAAGCTTGACATTTACTCGTTCTACGAACTGCGCTTTTGCTTCTCTATATCGGCCAAGTCCAAAGAGGACACCTTCCGTTCTTTCCTCGTATGTCAGATCTACACAATCTGCGGGACCGGAACAAAACTTGTCAGCGAACACTGATCTCATTCCGAGATGGTTACCATCAAATCTGCGCTCAAAACACATTCGAGAAAAGAGTTTAATTTAATGCGCGGTGTTTTCAGGAAGATTAACAAAGCTTGACATTTGGAAGTAAAATGGCAGAATGAGTTGTTTTCAAATTACACAAGCCTGCAAAATAATTAACACACGTCGGGGAATCAACAAAAGAAACTCAATCAGATTACAAGAGAGTTCATTTTAATTTCGTGCGAAAAATTAAGTGAGCCAATGGCCATCTTGTTAAACAAGATCAATGACAAGGAAAATTGGAAAACTTAACGTTGTTAATTAACCTTAAGTCAAAAAAGGGCGTCTGATCAAATAGTCATAAAATAAATCGAAAATTTCATCGCCGAATTCACCTGCTATGGGGTACCTGTTTTAAAAAGCTGGAAATTACACTAAATAGAGCGGTTTTCAATTGAGTGTCGAAAGTAATTCGCGTTTTGCTTTGGTTTTGCTTTACTTCGCTCTGTGATTGGTTAAAACATCTCGCACCACTTTCTCGACCAATCAGAAGTAAAACTCAAACCAATTGCGACTCGCTCGCACGCGTTTTCCCGCGCTTGGCGCTAGTGACATGTAATTGCTTCGAGTTCTGATTGGTTCATTGGATAATTTGTGTTTGTTGTGATTGGCTGGGATAATTACTTTGGTTTTGGTTTTACGACACTCATTTGAAAAGCGCTCTATACTATTACTTAGTTTAAATCCCTGTCTGATCAAAGCGCCCCTAAAGTATAATTTTGCACACTTTCTTAAACCTCCTCTTTGGAAAAGACTACAGTAAGGTACTCCAATAGCTTTCTGTTGATACTAAGAAAATTAAAACCAGCACTTGCTTGTTTAGGACTGGACTCCACTCTGAGCGGTGACGTCGCCGAATAACTTCGCCTGCCCCCGCTCTAGGCAATGCTCTAGGCTTCGCTCGGAAAACAAAGCCTCCGTCTCAGACTTTGCGCGGGCAAGAGATAAACCCTAGGTATTACACTGTATCAAAACCACCACGCCCCGGTTGTTCAAAGAGCGGATAACTCTATCCACTTTGTTTTGTCAACATTTTTATAAGCTAATTGCGATTTTGAGACGGCAATTCTGCATTATATTGACGGCTAGTTGGAAGAAAATATATTCCGTATTGGGCGGAGTCGCGAAACGAAGCGATCGCAATTAATTTTGTATCACGATTCAATCGTTTTTTGGGCAAAACAAACGCAAAACTGAGAATTTCCTGCACGGATTGAAAGATAACTTCTTACAACTTGTCAAGTGTTGAGCACGAATCGTTGTACGCGCTATCAAATCTTTGTTTTGCAGAAAAATTATCAAAATATAGACTTTCCTCACCATAAATCAGTGTTTCACAGAAATAAATTCAAAGTAGCATCTTTATGTACATGTAGTGTTGTTAGGTTCCAGAAGTCGACAAGACAGGTAAAATAACGCAAACTCGAGGACCTTTTCGTTCAAAACTTTTTCAAAAACATGATTACGTGATTAACACGCGCACAACATACCTCGGCAAACACAAACTGTCAAAACAAAAGAAAATACGTTTTAATTCCCGTCTTACCTTATTTTTTCGATAGCGTGGACTCTAAAGTTGAATATCGTTTTTCTTTATCTTTCAAACGGCAAAGCAATTTAAGCTTACATTTCTGGCCGCTTTTTGAAGAGAAACTTTGAATTTCTGTTTTGAATGGAAGGAGCCCGACGAAAACGGCGCGAAATTTTCAACCAATCACTGGCTTGCTTTTGACCCGTCAATACGTAGTTATATTGACGTCTCAAAAACAATCGAAAGAAACTGAGAATCGTGATACATCCGCTGAAAGCGTTATCCACCCTTTGAACAACCGGGCCCAGAGCGATAAAATAGCTGTTTGAGAGGCTGTTGTGCACGCTGGCTTCCTCATCGAAGACCCTCTCACTTCTCCCTTCACAGAAAGAAGCTGGCTGAGTCGTGTCATTATGTCGTGACTTTAACTTTAAGGACATCGACGCGTACCGAGGAATCCTTCGCTCTGAACAACATCTGTCTACTTCTAACGGCGTCTACTATAAATTCTTCTTAAAATCAACGTTTATCACTACAGTGGAACCTAGTTAATACGGACACCAAGGGGACATGCCACAGTGTCCGTATTATCCGGGTGTCCGTATTAAGCGGGCTCTCAGAAAAAACGTCACGGACGCATGTTTTATCGATATAGACTAAAGCGGAAATTTTTACGAGAACACGTAGTTTAATTTCCTAACTGTAACTGTAACAAGTTCATCCTACAGAAACCTCAGAACCTTTGAAAGGTCACTCACCGTTTCTGTTAGGTTTTCACTGGTAAGATAGTCAGTCACGTCTTCCAGCATTATCATAGTTTCTTTCAGTGTCTTCAGTGATTTGACTCTAAGCTCCTACTCGGCATTGACCTCAACAACATCCTCATCACTGTCGTCGTCTTGTGAATTCTGAGAAGTGGATGCCGATAAAATAGAGAAAAATTCCTCCTCCCAGATAACCAGTGTCCGTAAAGCGGGGTTGACGATATATGAGAGTTTGTGACTCGGGACACAGAAAAGTGTCCGTTGTCCGTATTAACCGGTGTCCGTATTAAGCGGGTTAATTTTAGAGAAAATATATGAGCTTTTCGTCAGGGCAAACGAAACTGTCCGTTATATACGGGTGTCCGTAGAGCGGGGTTCCACTGTATATGTCAGGGCGGGAAAAGGTTGGGCGATGAAACGAGCAGTCCGCTCTTCAAGCGATGTGTGATGCGGAGAAGGACTGGCACGAGCGCTCTTTCCGCGCTTCCGGTGCGTTTGGTGGCCGGCAAAATTTACCTTTCAACAAACCGGAAATCTCATTTTCTTTCTTTATTTTTCAGCCAGCCGTGCACTATGATTAAAACGTTTTTTCACAGTCCTAGCTCACAGCTTACAATGCTTATGCCTGCGTGGACATTAGTCAATCTTTTTCACAGTAAGTTCCCGAAAAATGCGCTCAATTTGAGAGTGTCGAATGCTTGCTCTTGCCGAAAAACATGACATGGTTGTCTTTCCTCGTCTCTTTAAAAAAAAGTTCCAAATTACTCCACCCTAAATCTTACATATATTAAAGGCCGATAAATTTTACATGACATAATAAAAAATTAGCTGGAGATATTTGGAGATAGTGGCGTTTGCAACTTTAAACTTTGCCTCCTTGCAATGCGCCATGGCGATGATTCGTCGCAACGCCGCCAACTGTATGTAAGCAAATTAAAAGTGAAATTAAATTTGCACATTTCTCCTCCCTTTATCTCACAAAAACAAAGCAAAGAAAACCGTCTAAACTGAGGACCAATTCTATTTGTAGTGCCTAAAGAAACAGACAAGCATAGGAGAGGTTTTGGGGAAAAAGAAGAAGAAGTGCAGTGTTAGGGCAGTTTTCAGTTGAGTGTCGAAAGTAGACTAATGTTGTGTTTGCTTTGGTTTTGCTTTACTTCGCTTTCTGATTGGTTAAAAAAGCTCGCGCCACTTTCTCAGCCAATCAGACGAAAAACAAAAACCAATCGTCACTTGCCTGCACGCGTTTTCCCGCGCTAAACGCTAATTACTTGTGCTTGCTTCGATTTCTGATTGGTTTATTTTGTGTTTTGTTTCTTCTGTGATTGGTTTGAGTAATTACTTTGGTTTTGGTTTTACGACACTCAATTGAAAACCGCTCTAATGTTGATTTGATTTAATTAATTAACTAGGGACGTGTCCTGATTAACCTTGCACGAGCTGCACGAATTATAAATACGCGTCATGCCACGCGTCATCCAAACGCCATTTTCCATCTTTTTACTTTGCTCTGCTCGTTTTTAGACAGTTTTTTTAGCATCGATTAAGGCGGAAAAGACAAAGAAAAGATAACCCAAAGTTAACGTTTTTCGGAAACTATTAATAATGGTAATAGGACTGAGTGGAGTCCAATTCGGTCTGTAATCATACGAGTGTTTAACAAAACCGGACGACCGCGTAGCGGGAGTCCGATTTGTTTAATCACGAGTATGATTACAGACCGAATTGGATGACACGAAGTCCTGTTACCAATTAATCATATCTATAACAAATTTCGAGATAGAAAAAGGAGAAAACATACCGGAGAAGGAGTAGACAACAGTTTTATTTGCAAAATGCGTTTAAAAAGAAAAGCTTATTCAAGTGTAACTGATCCATTAGCGCGCGCGCTCTGACGCGTACTGTCCAATTACTAAGGCATGACGCGTACACTGTCCAATTACACTGTCCAACTGTCCTATTAATGCTCAAATCATGGCTGGTGATAGCCAATCAGATTCGAGAATTTTGTTATAGTTATGATTAATAGATTATTAGGATTTTGAATTTGGATCTTTGAATTTGGAATTTTGGTCTAGCACCCAATTCGATCCCAGTCCACTGCATCACACCTTTTTGCTCGGACACGCTCGTTTCATCGCCCAACCTTTTCCCGCCCTGGTATATGTTCTCTGTTGAATTAGCTCTAGCGTCAATATTCGATGTCTCGTGTTAGCAATTCTCACATCCGCTCCTCCTTAAGTTTAAAATACCATGACCCAGTCCTTAAAGACTGATCGACTGAAATCAACGTTTCGCACTATATGTTCACAGCTGAACTATTACAGCAGCTTCTAGTGTTCAACATTTTCACATCCGTTTCTCCGTATCCCTCGTTCCCAGTCCATTAGCCTAAATGTCCTTGGGAAAAGCAACTAATGAAACTGTTTTGTTAAAATCGACGTTTTTCAGTATTTGTTCACAAGTGAATAAACTGGAACTCTGGAGATTTCGCGTTCGCCATACAGTCTCACATCTGCTCCTCCTTTCCTATCGCTGTCCGTCGTCAAGCCTAGAATTCTCTTAACTGTCACCACAAACAGTGTTATTAAAACCAATGTGTTTCATTATCTGTTCACAGAATCACCTTTAGCTTCAGTGTCCGGTATCTTACTTTGGCCATTCTCACATCCATTCTTTCCGTCCTCTTGTTTCCCCTGTTCTAGTCCAGTATTCGTAGAAACAGAAGTTTCTTTTGCAGTGAACTTAGCTAAACACTTGTCGAGCCGCTTCAAAAAAGTGTCCACGTCCGCTTTTGTCATCCCTATCGCCGCGGCTGCCGTAAGATATGCACAGCGGTAGTTTTGAGCATGCGCACCCCAGCCAGTGAACACGTGACCGTTGATTTCTTTTGTGCCGCCAGGAGTAACCACTCTGAATGTGAAAACAAACACTTGGATTAGAATTTGGATTTAGAATTTGGATTAGAACATTTGGATTACTTTGCTGATCGAGATAACGAGGCATGTAAGTTATTCAAACAACATACTCTACGGAAATTTTGCGGGTTTTTACTGAGTTTTTTAGCAAACCACCTGGAAAAAGTGAGTCCCGCAAAAAGATGACAGCCTGAACAAAACATACTTACAGACTCTACCGATAAGGAAAAAAAACACGTATGCCCTTGAGTTCAGTTTGAAGCGCTAACGTCGTTATAGCTTTATTCGCCGTGGAATATAGTTGTTTTTCATAAGTAAGCTCTCAGCAACCGGTCAACACCTGGAAATGCAAAATTCAAAACCGTCCAGAAAATATCAGTCTCTAAATATCAAACATTTCTCGACCGTCAACCGGAGCACAGGAGTGCACAAGGAACTCGCTAGCCCCATTTCATCTCTCCATGCGACGAGTTGAACCTCTTCACGCGACGCGTGGAACCTATCTTAGAGTACTGCGTTTTTGTGCTCGCTTGCGGGTTTCGCTTCCCGTTCGAACGGCCACCTTCGAGGAAAAGAAATAGACTGTTCATCAAAATTCTAGCAATGATCTTACCCAACCTCGTCCCCAGGGCCTTCTCCTCATTCAAAATGGCAGGTTGAACAGGGAGAAGGCCCTGGGGACGAGGTTGTGACCTTACCTTGCCCCAGAAACGCATCTTGTAAAGAGCATAGATCCAAGCTGGGTAATTCCAGCCGCGTTCAGTTCCAGGCCCTGCGTGACTCGCTCTAGTGAAATAGCTGAAATTACAAATTAAAAGGGAAAACGTCAATTTTATGAATTTTCAAGAGTACTCAACGTCTTAGTTATGTTTTGTTAATCAGGCTAATGACAAGAAACTGTGGAGCCACAAGTTGAATGTTTACCTGAAGTCAGGCATTGGTGTTAAGTTTCTGGTTGTTGACATCATTGGTGAATTCACCCTTTAAGCCCCAATATCAGCTTGCAGATTCTCCTCACTGTTTTTCATATATTTCTTATGGCACAAGCTGGGAGAATTTGCTTAAACATCAAGACGTTTT
>OZ034968.1:63255898-63563398 GCA_964030785.1 Siderastrea siderea
GCTGGCAGATCTGCAGTTCTGCCCAAGCCCCAAACTTGGCCTCCCTGTGCAGCTGTTCTTTGTCAGGCTTTACCCACTGCCCAATCCAGTAATGTTAGAGCGCTTTTCAAATGAGTGTCGTAAAACCAAAACCAAAGTAATTACCCCAGCCAATCACAACAAACACAAATTACCCAATGAACCAATCAGAACTCGAAGCAAATACATGTAACCGGCACTAAGCACGGGAAAACGCGTGCGAGCAAGTGGCGATTGGTTTGAGTTTTGCTTCTGATTGGTCGTGAAAGTGGCGCGAGATTTTTTAACCAATCACAGAGCGAAGTAAAGCAAAACCAAAGCAAAACGCGAATTACTTTCGACACTCAATTGAAAACCGCTCTAGACTAATACCCAAAACTGGGAACCAAAGCTCCAGCTGGAATAGTTAAGTTCTTGGGAACATTGAGATTCACATGACTTAACACTTCAATAGGGCAATAAGCCCAAGGTAAAGAGAGCATTCATGGCACAAGCTTTCTATGTGGGACCTTGTCAGTGTAGTATGGGGTTTAACATGGGGTACCCTATTCTTGTGAAGGGGTTTATTTTCAGAGGTGGAAGGGAGCGTTTTTGAAAGTTAACTTACCTGTCTGGGGTTCTTGGAGCAAAGCAGCTGGTAGTGGTCATAACACAGACCACATTTTCAGTGCCCAAGTCCTTGATCTGTTTCTCCACAGCTGCAAGATCTGTCCGTAGCTCATCACCCTCCACAACATTCTCCACAATAACTGGTTCAAATCCTAACAAAGGGAATAAGGAACACAGGAGTATGAGCTCCTTTGTTATGCTCACTTACATTATAACAACCAAGCAGCTTGCATATTTTACAAAATGTGCAACATATTTGCCAACTGAACAATGCTATAAATCGAATGAAGAATGATCCACACAGTGATGTACGACACTGCGAGGATCACTCTTCATTTGATTTCACTTCTGCAGTTCATATATGATTTGTCATAAATTCATTGTCATCTCAATGCTATAAATATTATAACCACTGTTTTTAGAGTTTCAGCCTGAATTCTCCCCTAGGGCCCTTCAATTTATTTGTTGATCAACTCTACAATAGTGGAACATTGCACTGGAATTTATTTATTCTAAATCTTTTCACAACTTACCAGCAGTAAGAATGCACTTGAAACAAGACTTTTGGTCAATACGAGGCCAAATCACATACTTGGCACCCGGCCTCTCTTGTTTCAATGTCAGCAGTGTCATTACCAAACTCATGCCAGTTGCCACAGGCAACACAAGGCAAGCTTTTGCTGACCTAACACCTGTCAATGAAATACAGATTTGATAAGAAAAACTGGTACATACTGTTATGCTTTTTATACCCCTTGCAATGATTGATTGAGTTTGAGTGAATCAAATTATGGAGCATTATGGACAACTTTATTTCTTTCCCCTAACCAGGGTTATCAACATCTTTCATTTTTGATCCCTGCGGCTTAACTCCCCAGTCACTTTCTCCATTTTCCCAGGAGTATTATTTGAATATCAGTGGCAGCCCTGAGTAGGATTCTATAGTTTCTCCACAGATTTTGTAAAAGGATCTTACCTTATATTATCAATGCATCCCCCATAATTTGCAGCACATTAATAATCTAGAAGGCTGCAGTGATAATCACAAAGGCATGAAAGGCCTAATTCTAGACTTAAGCTTTGGGTTATGGTTCTAACATTTGAGTCTGAGGATGGAATTACGAGGTGTTCCTAAAATGCTGTTCGCTACACTGTGCATGTACAAGGTGGTTTAACTTTCGAGTCTGAAGATGCAAATGTGCATTTGAGTGTGAGTATAGTGTTGTTATTATTTTCTTTTTCAATTTGGTCTAAGGGCTGAGAGAGTCAGATCTCACCTTTTAGGAGCAGTAAAACTTACCTGCTATTTTTATTGCATCCAGGACCATGCAGTTGGTGAGCTTCATCAACAATGATGAGCCAGCAGCCTTGGGTTGAACTGCTGCTATATCACCAGATCTGCCGATACCATGGCTTAGCCTAACAACCAAATACCAGTACTGTAAGAAAATCTCACAACATTGACTTCTCTTTAACAAAAGCAGTGTTGCTAAGTAAACCCAGTAGCTTCTCAGTACATCTGTGAGGTGTGCGGTCAGACTGCATGGTTCCAGAAAATATCCAAGGTAGGTTTTTTGGTTTCAACTCCCTTACCCTTCTGGAAATTTTCCAATTTAGTTTTTTCCTTTGCTTAGACATTTTGACATTTAACCCTTTTACTCCCAGGAGTTCAAATTTCATTTTGTAAAATACTTCAATATAAACAGTACCATGTATTCTACTGCTGAAGAGGTTTCATATGAATGGTCATACCATAGGATTTCATCCACAGACTCAAACCTTTAAGGTAGAAGCACCTTAAATGTTTCCATAACCGACTCTGGGAGTGAAAAGGTTAAGACACCCTTCCCCCTTGGAATTTCCAATGACCTCTCATGGGGGAGGTTTGGACAACTTCTGAAACCACACATTGTGCATCCAGGATCCACCTCACCAGCCACAAATGTACACATCAAATGCTAGATGAGATCTCTCAAGATTGATGGCTTACTCCATTTCATTCTTGAAAATAAAATAGTATTGTGCCTCTGATTTAAGAAAATACTGGTGGTTAATAATTATTATATTCAGAGGCAAAACCTGGATTTGGATAGTTCTATGTTAATAACTCTTTCACTCCCAGAGTTAGTTATAGAGAAATTTTTTGAGTCTGTGGATGAAATCCTATGGTGTGGCCATTCAAATGAAACCTCTTCAGCAGTACTGGAACACAATACTATTTAGAATAAAGTATTTTTCAAAATGAAATTTGGGATTTGTCTTGAGTTTTGATTTTACGCATGCTTGGGAGTAAAAGGGTTAAAGTGCAAAGGGCAAAACTGAGACCCCCTGCCCTTTTAGCCCGGAGAGTGGCATATGTCACATCATGTGCCATTACAACCTCGACCTCTTTCAGATAACTAAAGGGCGGTGCCTCCTTTTGTTACTGTGAATACATTCTGCACATCTCACAGTTTACGACCACGTTGAAAAAGCAGATCTTAGCAAGGGCTATCAGAATCTAAAAAGAAAATTGGGGGTAACCATGCATTTTTCAGAGATAATTGAGCTTAAATTTGGAAAGAAAATGCCATAGTTTACATTCTTTGTATTTATACAAATAAATGCTTTTTGAGAATTATCGTTACCTAATTATCTCTGAAAAATACGCGGTTACCAACATTTTTTTTTTGGGATTCCAATAACCCTTGCTAAGATCTACTTTTTCCCCATAGTCATAACCTTGCAAAAATACATCTCTATTAGGAGGCACCGTCCTTAATTGTAATAATTATGCTAATATCCCAGGAGGGCAACTTGACCCATGCTTGGGTATAGGGATGCCGCTAAGGGTTTGAAACCCTGACCCTGTTTAGGACAAAAGAAGCCCTAACTACCCTGTGTAGGACAACACCCTCCATTTTATGTCCATGTTTAGGACAAACGGCAAAATGCATACTCTCATGTTTTACACAATTTTGAAGTGTTTCAAAGAATGGCAAACATTGATTTCCAATCTACATGTACACTGTAGGATTGCTAAATACTGTATAAGCCGCAGTTAATCGTGGAACCATACCCTGTTTAGGACAAGGTCTGACCCTGTTTAAGACAGCCTCGCATGAAATTATAATTTATATCCTGTTAAGGCTGCAGGTGAGAAACTAAGTCATCAGTATTTATTTATTTAAAGCGTATGCACGAGGTGCGACGAATGGTAGCAACATATTCATGAATAGGCTCTTCAGTAAAACTTTCATTTCCTGAATCAATAATTGCACGTGCGTTAAATCGTGTGCTGCTGAGCTGTGACTTTTACGCATTTTTAAATAAACAAAAAACTGTCAAAGTCCAGCTTTTTTTACGTTCAAATGCTAATAAAAACTTTTTAGAACTTTTCCAACAAAACAAAAACTACAAAAATACTCCTTATAGCTAACATAGAGCTTGGGAAACTCTTATATTCTTCAAACCAAACATCTGCAATCTCTAAATTGCAACATATTGTTCTTTTCTGGAGAGTGAACAATAGCTGCTAGAATTTAATTTCCATAATTAGCATAATCTTACCTTATACATTCGTGTTTATTCGGTAAGCCTTCGGAAGCCCTAAAACCACCAATTTTGTGTCCAAGAATACAGCGTGAATATAGAATTTCCTGAACTGACACACCAGGCAGACAATCTAAGTGTATTGTAGATTGTCACAACAGAAGCAGTTTTTTCAAACAGGCTTTTTAACAAAATATTGAGGCCTTCAAATTTAAACGTGGACGATTTTAGTCATTTAAAAGCTTACAACTTTCAATGGAACTCCAAATCCCATAATCGGCTTCTGTTGTGACACAATAGAGGTTTTAACTGATCAATGAGTGGTAAAATCAAGAAGTGTTGTCTTCTCCACGAGGAGAAAACTTGGACACAGAGACGCGTTTTACAAAATCTTAACTTTGGGGCTCATAGCATCGCAAAGAAGCATAATCTATCAAACCAAAAACAACCTTGTTGCACTTTTACCGTTGCCCAAAATCTCTGTTAAGTTTCAATGGAATCGGCTCCCAAAGGTTCAAGATATAACGTTTCTTAGCGTAAGACCTCCACAAAAATTTTGCCTTATAAATTTATTCATGAGCAGCTTGTCATCCGCGGCCTTAAGGGCACAGAGGCCAAAAGCCATAACCTCCCCAGTGGCACCTGCCCATGTAGGTCATGCATATAAGAGAGTATGGAAGGAGGGGGGGGGGGGAGAGGTGGGGTGAGGGCAGCTAATATATAATTTAATTATTTATTAAGTAACCAGGTGTGGGTTACCTGAAATGCCTTCTTGACACCAGTGAAGAAATTACTCTCCCTTCTCTTTCCCCTGCACCAACATTACCTGCAGAATCCAGTACAATTAACAATATTAGACTGCAGCCAGCTTCTAGATTCTATGAGCGAATGGTCAATGAGGCACACTAATTTAGACATACCCTTTCTGTATTTAACTCATCAATTCGGTTACCTGGAAAGTTGTTACTGTCCATGATGGATAGTTCTTGTAAGAGAAGTTCAATGCTGATATCATCCCAGCCCTCTGATGGCCATTTCCTCTGAAAAGAAAATGCGAGGAATGCCTTCATATGGAAAAAATACAATTTATAGGGGGTTCATTGAAGGCCGGAGGCTGGACGTAACGTCCAGTCATTTGACATGTAAGGTCTGGTACTTTCACACGAAATAATTTTTCTGAAGTGTAAATAAATTGGATGATTTTGTATTTGTTTTGTAATTGGCAGCATTTTAAATCCTTCCCTTTCCCTCCTCTGTCTTTAAGCCATTTTAGGGAGTCTACTTTTACTTCTTGAAGGAATGCAACTTGCACAAAAATGTCTCTCTTGTGAACGACAGAGGACTGTTGGAGCTGGACCACACTATGTCTGTATTTGAGGAAGTTCAGTGTATGTGGGTGGATTACTTGGGAAAGTTCAGAGTACGTGTATGGATTTCTAAACTGAATCATAACAGTCTGTAAACATTTCATTAAGTATATCACACAACCGTCTCCCGGGGATTTGAAGTTTGTGCCAGGGGGTAGATACCTACTGGAGCTGGCATGATGTCACGGTTAAAATCATTGAGTTGAACTAAGAGGGAGTGCCCCCAACAGAGTGAAGGCCAGTAGTCAAGCTTGCAGCTAGCAAAGCCTGGAAATTTGAGATAGGGACGTTTGTCGTAAGCATCCCTGATAAAAAAGGCCCCCCTCCCACCGGAATAACTTTTTAAGTATATACACCGTTCATTTCCTATGATTTCTTGGAAATTTGTGACAGATTATTCTCAGCATAGAACGTTTTCTTTTAACAAGACCCAGCTTGTAATTTGGCTAAATAAACTTATTTTCTAATTTTAAGGAAAGCAAACGGTTTACATTTAGGACCTCAGTCGATTCAATGAACGATCTGGGATCTACCTTTCGTCTTCCTCAAGCGATGTGTCCCTTGGATTTAAAAGAGAAATCATCATAATTGTCACTACTTACGTGTTCCAGGAATATTCTGATTTGATTTTCACGGCTCTTTCTGGCATTCTGAGCTTGCTGTACGTACGAAACTGGGATAATATTGCCACACGCTTCGAAGCTGGCGGAAAACATCCCGCTTTCTCGCACCGACTGCTTCCTGTAGGAAGACGGAAATGAGAATTTCCGACTTGATCATTTCGGGGATTGCCGTCTGTAATTACATATCGTTTTGCCCAGTCACTTATCTCAGCAGAAATTAAAGTTTAAGAAATAGCAGTTTTGAAGCTATAGTTAAAATTTTAGCCAAAAAATAATTCAGGGAAAAAAGAAAATTACATTATTTTTGTTTGCTGGATATAAACAATTGATTACGTGAATTTTCTCCCTACGTGGCACAAGGAGAAGAAATGGAAATGAGTACGAATGCAATCGAGAGAGCAAAATATCACCCGAAATTTCTGTAAAAATGGCTTGTTTACAAGCGGGAACCGTCCTTCCTGCGACTGTAGAGCAAGCATTAGAAAACTGCCTTCTAGTTTATGTTAAACATAAGTCAAGAATATTTCGGGGAGTGCTTTTTGACGAGAAGAACGCCGTTGTTTGGAGGTAGGTCAATTAACTTGTTTTTTCACAGTTTCTGTTGAATGATAAATTGTTAAAAATATTTTTGTGCGGGTTTTTATTCTACGAGATGGCCAGTTTGAAAGGAAATTAAATATTGTAGGGCCATGTTTTATTTTTTATCTATTTCATGTGTTATATCCTTGAAATTTTAAGAGCCTCGCCACACGACCAAAGCACAAATCTTGGAGCAATGAAGGAGAAAGTTACTGGAGGTGGTAGTGTTGGTGATGGCGCTTCAAGGTGGTCAACGAGACAAGCCAGCCTGTTTTACAGACGACAGAACAATAGATCATTTTCTTGTAGAAGGATCCCAAGTTTATTTAGCGATGTAAAAGTCCTAACCGACTCAGATTTAATCAAGGAAAGTCAGACAGGCCCTGAAAATATTGTGGACAAATCAAGCTCCACAACCAAAAGACCATCTGCCTCTTGTGATCATAAAAACAGACAAGGACAGGTTAAAAAGACAAGGGAAAATTCAGGCCGAAAGGCTAGTCTGTCAAGCCAAGCAGATGTTAGAAGTTCTAAATTTGAAACCAGCCTGAAAAGGAAATCTTCAGGACAAGACATCTGTGGCAGGCCATCCAAAAGAAAACCACAAATGGTGAGGCTTGTAAGCAAGGGTGTCCAGAAAAGCACTGGCAAGAAGCAAACGAAAGGGGAATGCAAAAGCCCAAGAAAAACTGAAGTAGGCAGTGGTGATGGACATTCTCTTGGATCAAAGAATTCAACGACAAAGAGTACTTCTTCATGTTACAAAGTTCTCACAGCAAGGCCATGTTCTATTCCTGTGTTGCCTGTAGAAACAACACGAAAAAATGGTCAGCAAAGATCTGGTACTGTCTTGGTACTTAAGAAGGTTCTTCCATCTAGTGGCGCAGAGACTAATATACTATCTTCAAGGAATAGCTTGGTATCACTAGTGACTAATTTGTCTGACAAGAATGTCAACAACAACATTGACAACAGCACTCAAGATCAAGATCAGGAGAATCAACTGGATAATACAGATTTTGACATTAAACAGAAGTCAGGAGTAGAGAATAAAAAAGATGAAAGCATAGCTGAAATGAGTGTTGGATGCGAAGGCACTGATCCTATCTGTCTGACTGATAGTGTTGAAAGTGACTTGGCTGCAGATGGGACTTCTCCAAGTGTGGACAGTTTGTCTCCTCAATGTGGATTTCAGAATCAATACAAAGAGGCTTCTTCAGAAGGCAAAATGGTGAATTTTAACAGTGTCTCAAGCAATGACACAGTTTGTACAGCAACAAAGGAATCCCAGACTGAAAACATTACTATTAAAAGGTCAGCAAGAATTAGCGAGAGAAGGGAAAAATTTAACATTGCAAACCTTTTAACCAGGATGGAAAAGTCACAGGGGTATGGAAATTCTCTTAAGAAGTCAAATTTGTTTAAACCAGTTGGACCAGATTACAGTCAGACAATTACAGCTTCTAAAGCCTTAAATCGTGATATTTCAAGCTCAGCATCAGAAAGAGAAATGCCAGATACATCTACCACAACACATGAACAGCAACCTCCAAAGCATAGGAGAGTTGGTTCATTCACCAAATATACACAAAGAGCAACCTGGCAACTTCATCCTCAACCTGCTCCTGTTGAGAAAATTGACCCTGTGTCTGTCGGCGACGTTGTGTGGGGCAAAGTTCACGGGCATCCTTGGTGGCCAGGAAAGGTGTTGGCTATCAGTGGGATAAGGAATGAAGAGAGCAAAAACCCTTGGGACAGAGATGCTCATGTAGCCTGGTTTGGTTCCAACACAAGCTCCATCATGCATCTTCATGCTCTTCAGTTGTTTATGCCCAACTTTGCTAAGCGGCACAAGAGGCATAAAAAAGGGTGTTACAAAGTTGCTGTCAGGGAAGCACAGGAGGCACTGCAAGCACAAATGGCTGATGACAACTGATTAACATGGTAATTATCTTGAAAAACAATGCTTCAATCAGTCAATTTATGATCTATTTATTAAAGCCTTTTTCCAATGGAGTACGACTGCCATGTTGAGTTTGTTAGACAACATTCACATGCTCTTGCTTCAATTGGTTACTAGTTTGCAATGGAGGCTTATGTTTGGGAGTAGTGATACACCTGGTTGCTTTGTGCTACAGTACCCAGGCCTTTATAAACTACACTGCAACAGCCTGAGAAGACAGCCAACATTTTGCGAGGTCGCCACTTGAGCCCTCGCAAAACGATGTCTGAGTAACAAGCACAGAAATTCCATACTGATGACATGCACTATTCAAATCTTGGTAGTGCTTCTGATTTGTTGAAAGAAAATTCCCTCGCAGCACAACCAATCAGAAGCACTACCAAGATCAGGGTAGTACACATCATCAGTATGGAATTTCTGTGCTCGTTACTCGGACGTTGTTTTGCAAGGGCTCAAGTGGCGACCTCAAGAAAGGTCGGCTCTTTTCTCAGGCTAATACTGCAAATTAACTGTTTTCCAACTTCCATTGCAAGCTAAATTAGGTCCATTTCAACTAACGCAAAACAGATGCAGTCTACTCAACAATGTTATTGTGTTCAGTTATAGTACAGCAGTGGCACACAATTTGAATCCATGATGTTTGGTATGGCTTTTTAATGCAGTAGGTCCTGCTAGCCACGTTACACAGGAAGTAACGTTGCTTGGTTTCAAATGCCACGTTCGTCAGTCTCACTCCACTCAGGTGTATAAATGGGTGAATGCTGGAGGTATAATTAACCCTTTGATGGACTAGTATCCCATCTAGGGGTGGAGGGGGGGGAATAATGATATGCCTGGTTGCTTTGTGCTACAGCACATAGGGCTTTATAAACTAATGCTGCAAATTAACTGTTTTCCAACTTTCAAAACAAAGTCTTGGATGCTTAACAAGGACATGTCAGAATCTTTGTTGGAAAGAGTCTCAGGTTTTCATTAATCCACCAAAATTTCATAAATTTTGGTTGGAATGTGAATAGACTGGTTAAACACCGCTCAACCTGAAGACTTCCAGAATGAACAAGACTTGTGTAAAATTATAGTCCAAGTTTCCCCAGATTCGCTAAAAACAGCCAGTGCTTCATAATTGTTACCAATCATTTTTATTGTTTCATTTGTGACACAGGGGTTTCAGACACTTTGTGAGGTACCCAGCTGTGAACTGAGATTTCTTGATCACTCAGTGCTGGTTAGTGAGAGAAAAAAAGAACCATTCGTCTGCCGGCCAGAACCACGGGTAAATGAATAAATCAATAAATAGCCAGTTCTTGACTGGCTTGACGGTTGTTCCTTTTACCATTTGATATTCTTTTATTATTACAGTTTAATCTCATGAGCTGGAGAACCAACAGTAGTCTCGTAATTAATAGAATCTCCTTGACTCAAGAAAGTAATCAACTCCACAAAGTTTCTTAAGTTTACAACTGTGTTGGAAAGCTTAAATTATATGCAAATCATTTCATAGAGGATTTGATTAAAATCTTTGATTGAAATACATGTAATTTTGCATGTGCACAATTGGATTTTTGCAGAGGTTTCTCTCTGTTACTAGTCAACACATGGAGTGTTCAAAAAATGTATGTTTGTAAACAAAATACAAATTTCCAATTTTATCATAGCAACCCAGTTAATGAACTCTTCGTTTAATAAAATTTAAGATCCCTGAATACACATGAAATGTGCAAGGGTGGAGACATTACTAATATGATGTGAAACAGTTATCTTCACATAGTGTTATGTATTATAGTGTATACAACAAAGAAAGAATCTTGTTTGAAACATATAAGAGGAAAGACGATGCAAAACCATGCAAAGACGAGTACATTTTTCCCAAGGAATTGTATAATTTAAAGTTTGTTATTTAAGTAATTCAAGAGATTTCCTAAAAGAATTTCAGTTATAAAAAATATAAATTATGCAAGCAACGTAAGTGAATAATTATTTTAATTATTCTTAGATGGCCAACCTGTGGCATATCAGGCTTGTAAATTATTTTAAATGTTGGATGTAGTTCATAATGTTAACTCTTCTCAGTTCTGTAAGATGTAATAATGTTAAGGTATAATTATATGAAGATCATAGCAGTGAAGGTGTTTCAACTGAAACACCTTCACTGCGATGATCTTCATATAATTCCATCTTTATCCGCAGTTCAAATATATGATTATTTCAGATGTTAATATTCAATGTTAAGATATGTTGCTGGAAAATTAAATTATCAAGAAGTTATACTTACAGCATTCCTGCAGTTCATTTTTGAGGAAATGTGTACAGTACAGATTCAATTGCAATATAGCAATGGTAAGACTATGCTGATATACACTGGTTGGTGTACCTCTGGTGCTTGAACTAACATGTCAGTTAGTCAACACCAACCAATGACACAGCAATACATTGGTTGGTGTTTCTGTAGTGCTTTGACTGTCAGGCCATTAAAGCAAGGACACACCAGGGGATGTATCAGTTGTTGAAGCCTGCATGACAGCCACTTCAGGTAACTTGGTGCAGGCACTTGGGGACGTGCAAGATGTTTGCACAGGAGTAAAGGGAGGAAGCACCTGTCTGGAACTCTAAAAAATTTTGTTTCCATTCTCTGACAGCAGAAAAAATCTGATTTCCCGAGAATGGCTCTAGGGAATCATTCTTTGCTTTGAGCAATTTGCTAGGAAACAGTTTCTTTTGTGACTAGCACTGCCAGACTGCCAGGTGTCAGAGGTGCTTTCTTTTTTAAATGTGTGGTTTCAGTCATTTAGTTTGATAGCTGATCCAGTGCTACAAATCACATTATTTGATTGAGAGCAGAAAGGTAACTTCACAAAGGCTTCCAGACAGGTGTTTCCACCACTGTCCCCCTGTTCATACTCTATGTGTCCTTCATTTTGTAGACTTGCTCCATGTTGACCCCTTTGATTGATATCTGTGTTTTGCAAGTAAAGCGAATGAAGCGAGCTTCAATGAGGTCGTGAAGCGACTGAGTGAGCAACAAAGTCATGAGAGGTTGGGCTTACTAACGTGAAAAAAAATTAAAGGACTTGGGAAAGTCTATTCATTTTGCATCTTATGTCAAAAATAGCTAATAAGGTAACACCAACTAATGATACCTGTCCAGTGCATTGACTGGGGTATCTGTGGTACTTTGGCTAAGCTGTTCAAGCTGTTATTGATGGGTCAGCTTTACTAGTCAATCCAGTTTTAAATTTCAAAACAAAAATTAATTTCAGTAATGTTATTATGTACTACTCATTAAGTTACAGGGAAGAGTAGTTTTTGATAATTTGCTCAGTAGCAGCAAAACTGTCCACAAAATGATCTTCTGTCAACCCATATTTCAAATACTGGTGGACATAAGCTCGAGATGTAAACATGTTCCAGGCTTTTTGTACCACAGAGTTTAAGGGTACCACAGGAGTCTGACTGTTGCTAAGCAATGATGCAGACTTTTCATAATGGTTAAATGGTCTTGGATGGCACCATACTGTGTTTGCACAACTGGATGGTACCCAATTTGCATGAAGTCTTGAGTCACTGAAAGAAGTCAGATCAGAGTTATGAACATCTACTCCTCGCAACACTAAAAGGTTAGCGATGGATTTATTAAATCTCTTTCTTAATTGTGGTAGTTCTCCAGGTCTTTGATGAAAATCAGCACCATCTGGGTTGGATGGAACAGGCAACTTCACCTCCCAGTTGATACCTGTTGGACAATAAAATGAATTTTTACACTACAGGGTGCAGTTCTGGCCAGTAACTACAGCTGTACTGATTCCTGCCTATCCCTAACCACTTCTGCCTCTACATTTTTTCGATTGCAAAATATCACAAAATGTTACCCAATGATTTGTATTTCTGCTACTTCCTGCCAACTTTCTCCCGGTTCCTGGCTATCTTCTCTGGGTTCACACACACCTCCCCCACCCCCTAGATATGTACCGGTAGGTATACTTACAATTCTCTCCCAAATGTATTTTGTAATGTTTTGGTATGTAACTGAAGTATGTAGGAATGTATTCATAAGATTGTGTTAATGATTTAGTTGTTTATTAATCCTGTGGGATTCGTTTGGTTATTTAAGAGATTGTAAGTTATGCAGAAACCATTCGAAGGCATCTCTTTATACTTGCTTTTAGTGATGTCCGTTTCCGAACAGCACGATATTCCTCGTGATTCCCAAAGTACTACGCCTCCTGAACATGAGGATTCCTTGTCTAATGCCGAAACCCTTCGGTTATTTTCACAACTGTTAGACTCTAAGCTTGATCAGAAGTTCACTTCTTTCAAGCGCGTACTTGAAGAGAAAGACAACCTTACACAGAGCCAGCTAAAGAAGCTGAAAACTGAGACGAAAGCTTCGAATACCTTTAATTATAAAGGTAACAGAGTACAGTTCGAGTTTAATCTCAACGTCCTCGACCAAATCGAGACGGCCTCTAAGAACCTTCGCGCAGGGAAAGTCTCTTCTGCAACTTCCGATCTCGAAGAAGCAAAGAAGCTCATCGATAAGCGCAACAAACTTGTGCGTTTCGCCGACAAGAGCCCCCCAGGTTGGACTGCTGTTGAAGAGTATGAGTCCGACGAACTCGCCGACGATTCAGAAGACGAGAAAAAGCTCCGTTCAGTCGAGAAGAGGGCGCTGTCGAAGATTCGTGAAAAGAAAAGAAAATTTCAACCTGCCCGTCCCAGAGCTCCGCAGCGTGAGTCAGCAACGGAAACCCAAACTTCTTTCTCGGCTGCTCCTGCTCAGCATTCTTTCAATCTTCAACAGCCCTTTCGCCATCAGTCCTTTCGTGCAAGACAACCAGTTCCCGCTGACAAATGTTTCAGCTGCGGCCAACGCGGACATTGGGCAAATTCCTCAGTTTGTCCCAGTCGCAACAACCTCACTCGAAACCCACCGAGCACCAAACCAACAAACGGATGATGGGTCCAGGGACAAATACGATGCTGCCTTAAAACGATTGGGACAAGATGAGTATCCTTTACCTGTATCTCCAGTGAATTCTCTGGGCGATTGTGACCCAGTTGACTTTTTCTACCAATCGACTAGCGATCCTAATTTTCATGATTCTCCGGAAATTTGTCCGGATTATCAAGAGGACGTGCAGAACATTGCCGTTAAAGGTAGATTAAGGCGTAATATTAGTTTCTGGGAGTATATAGGCGCTTCTTGGTTTATTCGCCAAACCATTTTGGAAGGCTACAAAATTCCTTTTTATTTTACACCTGCTCCTGCCACCTTCGGTAATAATAAGTCTTCCTTGCAGCATGCGGATTTTGTTCACAAAGCAATTACTGATCTTTTAGCTGTTGGTTCTGTTGTGGAATGCTCGTCTCCACCTTCAGTAATTAACCCTTTGTCTGTTTCCATTCAGTCTAACGGCAAGAAGAGGCTAATATTAGACCTCAGGTATCCTAATTCTTTTGTTAAAAAATTCACAATTAAGTTTGAAGACGCTAAAACCATGCTCAATTCATTTATTGACCACTCCCAAAATTGGTTCTATTCATTTTACATTAAATCGGGATATCACCATATTGATATCTTTCCTCCCGACCAAGACTTTTTGGGGTTTTCTTGGTCATTCAGTGGGGTAACCAGATATTTTAAGTTCACTGTTTTGCCATTTGGATTATCTACTGGACCTTATATCCTTACTAAAGTTATGAGGCCTCTAGTTAAATATTGGCGCAGCCAGGCGTACAGGATAGTCGTTTACTTAGATGATGGCTTGGGGGTATGCCCAACATTCGCGTGTTCTCGTTTGGAGGCCTTAGCCGTTAAGTCAGATTTGTCTCGTGCCGGGTTTGTTCCCAATATGCTTAAGAGTGTTTGGTCCCCGGTGCAGTGCCTTAGATGGTTGGGTTATTTTTGGGATCTTAAGAAGAAATCGCTCTCGATCCCCAGTGACAAAATTGACAGGCTCTTTACATCAATAGATGACGCACTTTCCCACACCACTATGCCCGCTAGGCAATTAGCTTCTGTCACAGGCAGTATTATTTCTAATATGCTTGTTATTGGTAATCTTTGTAAGCTTATGACCAAAAACTTGCACAGGGCCTTGGATTGCAGAGCAGGGTGGGAGTCGTCTGTTATTTTGGATTTGCCATCTCGCAAGGAATTAATTTTCTGGCGGAAAAATTTACTTCGTCTTAATTCTAGGCCCCTTTCAGAGGATGTTCGCCCAGTTACTCGGATTGCGTATTCAGACGCTAGCTCTCTGGGCTGTGCCGCCTATTTATCTATGGATGATTTTCCAGTTGCACACAAGAACTGGGACCCACTGGAAATGAGTCAAAGCTCCACTTGGAGGGAACTTCATTGTGTTTATTTTGCCCTCCAAAGTTTCGCACTACGTTTGTCTAATAGTTCTGTTAAATGGTTCACTGATAATCAAGCAGTCCCTATTATTGTTGATTCGGGCAGCATGAAAGAAGAATTGCATAAATTATCTGTGGATATTTTCTATGTCACCAGGGATTATAATATCGACTTAGACGTCGAATGGATTCCTCGTTCCCTCAACGATAAGCGGATTATCTTAGCAAAATCATTGATTGCGACGACTGGAAAGTTAAGGATTGCTATCTTTACGCACTTACGTCCTACTGGGGACAGTGCTCAGTTGATTGTTTCGCTAGTTCCAAAAATTGCAAAGTTCCTAGGTTCTATTCTCGATTTTACAATCCGTATTGCCTAGGCGTGGATTCACTTGCTTTCAGCTGGGCTGGCGAGTTTTGCTGGTTAGTCCCTCCTGTCACACTGGTGACCAGAGTCATTCGCCATGTTTGCCTTTGCAAATGCAAAGGTATATTAGTCATTCCTTATTGGCCATCCGCACCTTTTTGGCCTCTTCTGGTAGATTCTCAAGGGTCCTTTAATTTATCTGTTATCGATTACCTCTTCGTTGAGAACGGCAAGATGTGTTCTTACATGGGTCCAATAAGAATGCTATTTTTGGATCGGAGAATTTTAGCACACCGGTGCTTTTTCTCTTGCTCGATGGAGCTCTGTGATCGGTTTGGCTAGAAGGCACTGGCCTTCTATGATGCTATATAGGCACTGGCCTTTTGTTGGTGTGCAGCTATTCACACCGCCGTTTCACACGGCCATTTCACACATTTTGGAGTATTTATGTGTTTATTTTCTTCCTTTGTTTTTTGTTTACAAGGTGGAAATGCTCTTAGGGCTGGAGGTGCATCTGCTGCTGCTAATGCCGGTATCAGCGATCGCTTATTTAAGCGTCACGGCAGATGGAAATCTGACAGCGCTAAGGACGGCTATGTCAAAGACAAACTTGATTCTCTGTTATCCGTTTCTCGTAGTTTAGGTTGTTAAGCATTAATTATTAGCTTTTCTCTTTCTTTATTTTTCGAACGCGAGCATCAATAAACGAGATGCTCGCCCCTAGAACTGTGTGGTGTGTTTATTGAAGATTAATTACAAAATGTTTTATACTCGTTTCACAGTGATTAGAGTATAAATGTATTTTGTAATGTTTTGGTATGTAACTGAAGTATGTAGGAATGTATTCATAAGATTGTGTTAATGATTTAGTTGTTTATTAATCCTGTGGGATTCGTTTGGTTATTTAAGAGATTGTAAGTTATGCAGAAACCATTCGAAGGCATCTCTTTATACTTGCTTTTAATTTGTGTAACCTACTGTACTGTTTTCTGTATATTTGTATACTTGTTAGCGTTCCGATTTGCAATTGTAACCTGTGTGTGCTCACGGACATCAATAAACGAGATGCTCGCCCCTAGAACTGTGTGGTGTGTTTATTGAAGATTAATTACAAAATGTTTTATACTCGTTTCACAGTGATTAGAGTATAACACCCATCTTCTGGATTTCCACTCACCAGCCCTCCTAGATATGTAGTTATAATTCCAATTTCTCCCGACAACCACCCTCTTCTCTCTTGGTTCTGGCCAACTCCTCTCAGGGTTCCCTCTCAACTCCCCACTAAATAGGGGTGCAAGGCAGCATCATTTGATATTTCTTATCTCATCCATCAAATGTGAGGAATCACCTACCACTCATACCATATTTTAATACTCGAAAGAGTACCACGGCACTTGTTAAATTTTTCAACTTGTCGGTGCGGCGCTTATTTGAGGGTGGCGCTTATTTAAAAATGCCTACTTGCTAGTAACACAGATGTAATCATTCTTGATCTTTGTTTTGTTCATAACAATAGCATAGGAAGAATGCAGTAAAAAGTTAGTTTTAAAGGTCTATATTCCTTTCCACATCCAAATAAATAACAATAACAGCAATAACAATATCAGCTGTATTAGCATTTCCACATTAGCCATGTCAAAAATAAATGAGTGCTGCACTGTTGCTGGAAGGATGCGGTGCTTATTCGGGGGTGGCACTTATTAATATTTTTGCTCCTTAATGCGGTGCTTATTTGGGGGTGGCACTTACTTGAAGGCGGCGCTCTTTCGAGTAAATACGGTATATATCAATGTAACTATTTTGATAAGTAATACCTTCCTCCATGCTGGCATCAGCTATGAGCATTTGTCGCAGGTGCTTTAAGAGTCCTGACCAGGTGTAGGTACTGTAAGCTAAGGACTGTTCTGCCATCTGTGGAATGTTCTTCAGGGTCATCAGCTTGTATTCAGGATGAGGGCAAACTTGCTCTATCAAATCACCAAGCAGAGTTCTCACTGAGATAGCCTGCTTATAGAAACCAGCATCCTGGCCTGGAGAGAATAACTTTACTGGCTGCAGGATACTAGCAAGCTTGTGTGAAATGACCTTGTTTATATCCTTGAAAGAGATGTGCTTCAAGTTCATTAACCTAGAGCATATACTTTGCAGTTTATCATTTTCAAGGATGATTATGCCGTCTGAGAACTTGTACAGGTGAGACAAAGTTAAAATAGCATTGTAATTTTGCACTATCACTTCTCCAGTTCCATACGGCCAAACTACTTGATTCAGTATAAACGAATGTGGAAACTCATCTCGAAGGCAGCTTGTGACATATGCACCGACCCCGGAGCCAGTTCCACCGGCTAAGCTTAACAAAATTAAAAATCCACCAAATCTGTCGCATTTTTCCACTTCTCTATGCACCATTTCAAGTACCCTCTCCGCAGATTTTGGCCCGTGTTCCAAAAACCCGTGCGCCCAGTTATTTCCTGAACCGCGTTTCTGGCAGAATTGCTGGCCCGTAGGATAAGTCCACTTGCCAGACTTATTAGCCTCTGATAACGTTTGTGATATCGCTTTAGATTCCATATCAATCATGACTGCTCGCGCATATAAAGAATTTCCAGTCCTTTCACGAGTAAAGAATCTTTCTACAACCTCTTCTTCGTACTCCTGGTTTACTTTGTGGTCTACATTCTTTGAAATAAACTGGGGATTTAGCTTTGTTGCATCCTCTATTAACATGTTAAATAGCTCTCCGCCTATCTGATTCCCACATTGGCCAAGCTGCAGGGAAACAACTGACATAGTGCTCAACTTCTTTTTGCTAAACTTGGAATCAGTTGTCCGCCATCTTGGATTTACGATTGGTAAAGCCCGAGGGGGAGCCTGGAGTCCCAGTTCCAGGCTCCATCGGTCGACTCCAATTCAAAAGAAAAAGACTCGAGAATTCGGCGAATTCGGCAAATACGGTAATTCCACCTCATCCAGGATTGGGTGATGACGACAGCGACAGCGACGACGACGACGACGATAGTGAAAGTGGCACTGTCGACAATGTCAGCTACATCTGCATCTACATCTACATTTTATTATGTCGGTGAAATCCGTATGGATATCGCACCAACTGAACAAAATGTTAAAAATATGTAAAGTAAGTGATGATGATGATGATGATGATGATGATGATGATGATGATGATGATGATGATGATGATGATGATGATGATGGTGGTGGTGGTGGTGGTGGTGGTGGTGGTGGTGGTGATGATGATTTCCTCCACTGTTACAATTTATGTGAATACTGAAGGGCTCACCTTATTTTCCTGAAATGGACTGCAACGACACTGATGACAAGGACGGTATTTCGTGAGCAGCGATTTGCCCTATTTACTTAGTATGAAACGCGAAATAGACGTTTCCTTCCTCGTGAAAAGTTATTTGTCTCCTGGATTTGTTGAGTAGCCATTGGCAGTTGTTTTCCGTTATTACCCGCGAAGCGACAAATTATTGTTGTTTTTTGTTTTTTTTGGTTATTTCTCGGGAAGTGTTTAGCAGCCACCAAGCAAACTGGAAGAAAATGAACTGGTGGAGGAGGTACTGGGGTCCAAACTTCCCGCTTCCCACAGTCTTAAATCTCTGTTCCCTCTCTTTTTTGCTGGCTTCCATCTTTCTGCTTTTTCAATGTTGTGAAAATTAACCTGTTTGTCCTATTTACCCCCTCCTTGGGAACCCCACTACTTCCCGCACACTTCCCTCTCTCTCTTCTCCTGGGTTCCCACCCCCCCCCCCCCCCCCCCCTCATCCCCATCCACAAGACCGGGACACAAGTGAGTAAAGATGAAGCTTGAGCTTCTGATCGACCTCACTGCAAAAAGGCCAATCCATATCGGACCCGAGTGTGAATGACACTCGTGTTAAGATTGAGTATGAAAACTATCCTCCTAGCTCACAGTGAAGAAGGTGTAATGTGTATGAAAGGGGTGGGTGACTGCTTGGCATCCTTGATGAAACGCCCAACCTTATGTAAATATAACAATCAATAAAAGTCCATCACATAAGTGTCATCTGTGACAATATTTTATTGTTTTGAAAATTAACTTTCAAAAATTCAAAAAGCAATTCTCATCACAGCCATAACCTGCATCTCAATGAAACTCAATCCACAGTAAGTTTAGCCTCCAATGCAGACATTTTTTTGGACTCCGCACGCGCTCATGGGAAATGGATTGCGTCACAAAGACTACGAATGTCTGCATTGGAAGTTAAGTAAGTTACCAGAGGATTCGTTTGGATGCAATGCAGCTTATTAAATTTAAAAAATGACTAAGAAACCCAAGCACAAACGATCGGTGTCAATACAATATGCAAACAAATACAAGCTGTTCAACAGATTGGCGGTGAGCAACCCGAGCCTCATAAAGACTACGATTATGTGAGAAGAGCATTATTTTGTAACCTAATGGCAAACTTGCAAATATTATATACAATGACAAATTGATAATATGGCCTAACTGACATTAATTTAATCATATACCAATTTATTTAAATTTCCTAACTGGCATATTAAACAGTATAAATTATGAAACCCATTTATTATAACCAATGAGGTTAAAATTAGCATAAACCCTATCAAATAGACCACATTTATATATTAACACCCTTGATAAATTTACAAAGAGCAAATTTGGTAGGTATGTTTGAAATGCAGCTTCAAGATATTTCAACAATGGAGGGCAGCAATTTAAGAATGCAGGCTATATACACTGAGATTTCTTTAATGCAGTTGCAATATCTAACAAAGAGGAACTCTGATTATTTTAATGATGAATAATATTTTATTTATGATAACTCTTGCCACATTCTTATCAAACTGAACATTCTATAATCAAGCAAGAACTGACTTGAAACTCACACATAGGAGAATTTCCGAGTGTCAACGATGTTCACTGTTAAGAGGGGACATCATGGCATAGTGATAACAACTGCAACCAAGAACTCATCACTATGAACCCTTTTATTCATGTACTTCAGTTTCAGTTTGTATCACAAGGTTCTATCTAGAGATTGATGCAATGCAATTAATTCCCTTCAAGAGTCAAACTTAAAGTCAAGAAATGTGGTTCTACCTTTGAGTCCACAGTGTGAGCTACTGTTAAGTTCTTTAAACTGGTGCTGCTGGTTTTCCAATTTTCCAGGATGGATTAGAATAGAAAATTTGGAACTTAAGTTTGACAAGAACATGCTACATATAGTGTATGCGGTGGCAAAGATATGATAAACAGTTTCCACACTTACTGATTTAAAACAGTTTCCACGCTGACCGTGCAACACACATGAATCCTAATAAACACTCTGTGTACTAACTGCCTGAAGAGAATTGAAGCAGTTTGGTCTACAAATGTACTTTAGAACACATACAACGTAGGCTATGAACAGGCTCTCCAATAAAGGGATTTCTTCATTCCTCATTTGAACATATTTTTCTAAACAGCAAATGCCAACTGTGTTTGTTGCACTCCTTGCATCTCAGAAGTTTCCATGTGGTGACAGGTGTGTCCAGAGATGGTCCTGTTCATGCTAGGGATGATGTCGAAAGGTAACAAGAGACTCAAAAGGGTCTCAATGCTAGGAGCCATTCCCTCAGAGACATCATAGGATACCAGAGTTTAGTACCACCACAGCCTGAATGCCACATGTCATTTCACTAATAGTCAAACCCTATCAAAGAGCCTGTTCATAAGCTTATGAATTTATGGTACGGCATTTAATTTGGTGGTTTACATGTCATGCTTGTGAAATCACTGTGAAGAACAACTTAGCATTCATTGTTGGTGACAACATGACTCTAAAGCACATGCATTCTGCCTGGTGATCTAACTGAACACAATTGTCACTTGGTTTTGCTGAGTTTCCTGTAGCGGTCTAACCAATCGTCAATCAGTTGATTGACTAGCGCTGGTCTTGGAGTAACCTTCTGCTTTGCCACAAGGACTCCACCCTCTGTCACACAACAGTCTAGCCACTCGTGTAACAAACGCTCCTCACTTCCACGCTGATATGTGAAAAGAACCAATATTAATATGCATATTCTCCTTAGTGTTCTTCATACATTTCTTATGGTACTAGTTAAGAGAATATGCACAAACATCAAGACATTTCATGTTTGGTGATCATTTCCCTCATTGTCATGACCTGTATGTTTGATCAAGTAGGGATATTGTAAGGAGAAATTAGATCCTTGTCACTATAGGGGTTTAAAGGGTTAATGTCAAGCTCTACAGTGTAGCTCATAACACAGTGAAATCAGTCAAATAAGTTGTGCCAAACAATATTCCTAGAGATACTAGTCAAACTGATTTGATTTGCCACTGTCTCCGGATCAACAGAAGTCCTTCTAGCACTCTATGGCTTTTTGCCACTACACAATCTTTTATGTTCAGTTGTTTTACCTTGTTGGGAAAATTCTGTGATAACTATGTATTACAGAACATTTTAGAATTATAGGTAGATCATCGCAGTGACGGTGTTTCAACCTAAGCAGTTGAAAAGAAGAAACCTGAAAAAATTCAGTTTTCTTCTTTTCAACCGCTTAGGTTGAAACACCTTCACTGCGATGATCTACCTATAATTCTATCTTTATCCGCAATTCAAATATATGAATTTCATATATTAATGTTCAGTTACAGAACTTTTTGTTTGCATCACAAAATTTGATGATGTTTGTTTACTTATCACAACTCAGTTTCCACAAAGTCATGGAAATTAAGTGTCGTAGAATGTAACCCTTCCAAAATCACAAATTTGAATGCAACAAAAATTTCCTCCATTTAACGACATAATATAACAAACAAATCATATGTTGAAAACGTAGCAAATGAATGTAAAACATTGATGAATACTTCCTTGGAAACAACCGCATTGCTCAAATATGAATGGTAAAAAACCTTCCCAAAATAAAACATCTTTAAAAATATTTCGATGAGATTAGATTTCTGAAGTCACAGCCTTTGAATTTAAATGCAAAAGCTGTGGCTTTACCAATCTAATCTCACGGACATTATTTGTCATCAGATACCTTCAAGAACACCATTTTTGCACTACGTTTGCACTTCTAATGCATTTGTAGTGGAGGAGAGTTTTAAGCCCAAACCAAAGGAGAATGAGTCAAACAAAAGTTCAAACTCTTTGAGAGTGTTATAGAGTCAATGAGAGTTCATGAGATTTAGAGGCAAAACAAAAGCAAGAATCTGAACTCCCGCTGAACTCTGACAGAAATTTGAGAAAACCTAAACTCTTCCAGAGTGCATAAGAGTTGCCAACTGAGAAAGAAAAAGGGTCTTGTTTGGCCAGGCCTTTACCCCTCTAAGCCCTGATAGAAAAAGCCATATTCTAAATACTGTTCTCTGTTCTCCATACATTTCTAAGGAAACTAGTAATGAGAATTTGTCTAAATATCAAGACATCTTATCCTTGGCAATCACTTCCTTTATTCTCTTGAAAGTTTCAACAAGTAGTGATGATGTAAAGAGAAATTTCATTTTTGTCACTGTAAGGGCCTAAAGAGTTAAACTGGTCAATTGTAAGAAAGAGTATGTACACTGTAGCAAACAATTCCTCACCTCTTCTGCTGACAGGAAGTGAACAGGCAGCAGTTTTCCCTCGTAATCTACCAATGGAAGGTATGTCACATGAACGCTGTCTATGCTATCTACATTAGCTCCGGCACCAAGCTCATTGGAATTGTCAGTTTCCATAGCAACCAAGGCAGAGAAATGCCCTCTTGTGTACCCAAGGACTAATGGATTCTTCCAGCAGAAACTCTGTTCCCATAAAACAGGAAGATACACACCTACACAGAAAAGATAGAGATGTTATTTAACTGGCAACAAAGCAGTCTACTGTTTGTTACGTAGTATATACATCGCATACATAGCATGGCCTATACCCTAATACTGCACACACAACTTCAGGTTGCAAAAAAATGCCAGGTCATGTGTCGTGCGTGGGCGCTGAAGAAGAAATGTACAAAAATATAGCACTGGTGGGCATTGTTACATCTATGCTTGGATTTATCTCTCGTCAATGCACGGTGATGCCTATTGATTATCTAAGTTTCAGAAAAAAAAATCTGTTCTGTGGAAGTCTGATTTTTTCAATTTTTCTGCCCATGCACCACTAAATCCCTCTACAACTCTAGCTGTATGGTGTTTGCAATGCCCAAGCTGAGTGTCATTGAATGACACCAGTTGAAGTTGTTTACTCAGGAGAACCACTTAGATGAAATTTGACTCAGAATGTGAGTATCCAGTAATAAAGCTAATGTTTTTCAACAAACAACCTTTAAGGCCAGTTTGTCAAAATCAGGGTATTTTTAACTTTCATGTCTGTTTCTATTATCCTCACAAACATAATCAAAAGTCAGGGTGTGGTAGTTGATAAAAATTGTGGGGAAAGACACATAATCTCAAATACCTTGAAACCTAGCAAGCCCAAGCACTTCTCCTCTGAAACTCTTAACATACTTCACACCATATATGATGATAGGTCTGCGGAGAATGTGCGCCAAGGCAAATACATGTGTTTGTTCCAAGGATGTTCCAGGCTGACCAGCTAGACTCAAAATAGAAGCCCAGTCTTGCTCCCACTGGTCCTCATCAAGTGAATACTGCAATGTTTCTGCCTGCATGGATTCCCACTCTTTGTAACGGTTAAAAAACCTGACCATACAACAACAAATTGATTGTTACCTTAAATTCCTAACAACTTAGAACTATTGAAGGTTCTATGTATAGACAACTGACAAGAACACTGGACCAAGATATAGAAATGTGTAGTTCCAGAAAGAATCCATACCCTCACCCCATGGAAGGTCATCAGAATCCTAGGGGGATGGGGGATCTGAAAAGCTAAAATTTTAGATGCAAAGTATGAAGCTAAACTGGAATTTCTTGGGGGGAGTGAGGGTGCAAAATAAAAACCTTCCCTGAGGGTAGTATGGATATTTTCTGGAACTACACAATATCAGCCAAGATGTTTCCCTTATTCATACACAATCTATGACAAAACTTACTGTTATTCTGCTCTGTGTTGTCCAGATGAAATAACTGATTAGAATCATGTGACCTGATTGGTTGCCCAAGCAGCTCAGTTTGTTTTTATCTGGTTACCAGTGCTACTTAACCTCTTCATGTCAACACATACATGTAAGCATTTTTTGTACAAGTGAAATACTTACAAATGCTTTAATTTGACTCAGGATGTTTTGATTCAAAAAACAGAACTCACCAAGACATGACCCCTTTATATCAAGGAACGACATTGGCTAGAAGTTACCAAACATTCAATGACAATAAGTTACGGTACACATCTTATGAGCATGGCTTGCGGTAATGTACATCTATAGGTGTATAGTGTCAAGATGAAACCTATGTGCGACTTACCTTGAGCCCCCCTCTGTTAAACTGTCATACAGTGCACGTCTCAAGGTATTGTCCCTATCAAACACACCATATGAAGCTTGAAGAATCGAGTCTAAGAGACAATCACCAGCAGAACGATTCCACAGGGGATAAATTCTACTTCCTAACTGTTCTGTGATTTCTTCACTCCAGTTGATAACAGGAGACTCCATTTCTAAAACTGAAACAGGAACAATAAAATTCTTACAATCAGATAGTTTAATCTTGGCATGGATCTATCTTTTGAGACTGCAGATGGAATACAAAAGTGTCACTATTCAAATCAAAGCTACTGTGAAGAGTTGCTCAAAGAAAGCCTATGGATGCATTCATTTTCTCCTTTCCTCCACCCCATTCTACCCCATTATATTTGTGCTCGTTTAAACATGCGTGATTTTTATTTTGCTCAATGCTGAATAGTCTTATAAGGAAACAAAAGGTCGGTGAACAGGCTACCTTGGGGAAAAAATATTAAGTAATATATCAAAAATAAGAAAGAGTGTTTCATCAGGATACAAGTATCTAAACAGAAATGAGGTACAGCCAAGTTTTTTCAACCGACTTCAAGCTCCTTAAACCATTCATAATTAGTTAGGAGAAATTCAAAGCAAAAGTCCGCAAAATTGTATGCTAATTATGATCTGGTATCCAAACTTCTGTCACGGTAGTGATTTCCTATGTTTCTCTTTACGAGTCATTAATGAGTTTGAGAAGGTAAAGGTGAGAATTGACTAAACCAAAAAAAACTACTGAGACAGAAAGAAAATTATCCTGTTAAATGCTTTTTTCTGATAACCCTTCTTACCTCTTTGGACTTCTCTGTCAAGCATGTCATCAAACACTTGTCTTTGTACCCTGGCTGGAAAGTCTTGTATTTCTAAAAACAAATATTTGTTAGTGATATGGAGATTGAAAACATGAAATAGTATTTTGGTGTGCTTCATTAAACACATGCATGAGCAGGTTTCATACTAGGATCCTTCAAATTGGAATCTGAACAGTAAAAACTGATATTTTTTTGCCCAAGGGAAACAAATTTTACAGACGGTTATTAAACAAAAATCAAATACAAGCATACATCATCATTCATTTTCAATTTTTACGATCTTTCAAGACTGTCTACTGTGCACATATCTACTGAGTGTTGCTCACTCCATTCTTCCCTGCTGGTAAGAATAAGAAGAAGAAGAAGAAGAAGAAGAAGAAGAAGAAGAAGAAGAAGAATAATAATAATAATAATAATAATAATAATAATGACTTTAATACAGGATCCACAAAGTGGCTCTTCGCCTGTACACTAAAAACTATCTATCTAACTAATATTTTAACAATAAGAATGATGTGTGCAGGCTGCTGCAAATTCTTACCTGCTGGTAAAACAAATGTGACCTGGTCAGTAAAAAAGTAACAGCGCCAGTCTCCTTTACGTTGCCTCATGGTATGCGCCATTTGCTTCCTAATGTCTGCTGCTAGTTCGGGGCATGCAATACAAGGCACACGTCTCAAATGATGGCCTTTCACTTCTGGTGTCAGTAACACAGTGATGAGTTCATCTCTCTTAAATTTAAACGCCAAGTGGACTAATGTGTGTCCCACTTCATATACTCCTGGTCGATTCAATACCAAACAGTCTTCTCTGGTCAACTGTCTGGACAGATCACCACCTGAGTTCAAATAACTCTCTACAGATGAGGTATCACCTTCAACAACACCTATACATGCTGAAAGCCATAACCAATCTGAGTCTTTGAGGCGGTTACGAATTTGCAACACCTCCTCGTTATCATTAACGTCATCTGAGGCTGGAATGTCATAAATTATCTTTTCCCCTGTCTGGCTAGTTGGTTGAATTTCTAATGTGGCTTCACTGACGGATGAAGGGGGCGACCTTCTTTTCGAAGTGGAAGGCCTTTTCGTGTTATTATCCACGGTTGTGTTCTTGCCTATTTCTTCGTTTTTCGTTTTAGCCGGCTTTAAACACTTACAAAGAACACACTTTTGAGTTTTTGGCCAATTTTCGTAAGTACACTGTGGGCAAGTCCACTTGTGATTTTTCAAAAGTGCCCTGTTTATTTCATTGTTTATTGTTTTCGAGTCGAGTCTCCCGTTGCTACCGATAGAGCCAGGGGATTTTGGAGAAACACTTCTAGACGAAGCATCCTTGTTGCCGTGTCCTGGGTCTATGTGCCTTCCGTTTTTACCTGATTTGTGTTTCGAAGCCCGACACATCGAACAGTGAAGCGAGCGAGGCCAGTTTTCGTACGTACAAGAAGAACACGTCCATTTTGCTTCGCTTTGCTCAGAAAATCGTGGAGACTGCGTGTTCTTGTCGCTTGAGGAACAAATAAGTGGATCTGTTGAAATAATCCTGTCACCGCTAGCCGCTTCGTAAATGTCTTCGCTTACACTTGTTAGTCTGCTCGCTTCTTGCGTGATGACTTGAGGTGGTCTCGGAGCGTGGCACAAAGTACATTTTACAGAGCAAGGCCAGTTTAAGTATGTACAATATTTGCACGCCCATTTTAAGCTTTCCTCTTTCTTTGGCATGATGAAAAAAATCTAATAACGATAAAAATGTCCTTGGAAAATGTATTAAATGTCTTGAGCACTCACAATTCAACAAATACCGTCTTCTAAAACCACCTCTTTTCCGCGAGGGTTGGTGAACCTGTTCCAATTTCAGTCGGCTACTTCCTCGAGCTCTAGAGCCTTCCAAACCGAAAGCCCCAGACAAACGCTTTTCGCCAAGAGCGTTAAATGTCATGAAGCTGCTTTTCATGCTCGTCCAATCCTCCTGAATGACGCTGACATCGAAAAATTGGCGAGTATTTTCGAAGGTTCACAAAAGTCATCACTGTCGCCATGATGTTTTGAAAGTGAAAGGCTCGTGTCGTGACGTCAACAAACATCTGGCATCCTCATGACCAGCTCTCGCTCGGACAAATCATTGGTCTTCAAAATAAAGTATTTGTCTTTCGTCTCAAAGCCGATCAGTCCCCTAAATCCATGACATGTGACCACCAATTAAAAGTCTTAAAAGCTCGATTGGTCTACTTCCCGAAACTGCCGAGAAAATTTATTCACGAGTTTCAATAAGAGATAGTATTTTTCCAAGAAAAATGTGTACACATATTTTGCTTTTGTGTTGATTTTATAATGAAGATGGTATTTAATTGAAATCTTGGGCAGATGATATTATGTTTACAAACTCTTCTTTACATAAAGATGGTTTAACCCGAGCATCCTTTGTTCATTTAAGTCTAGAAACAATTCATCGGCCTCATTAATTAGTGTGTGTTTTCACTCAATTAAAACCCTTTGGAATGCAAAGCACATCTAGAGGGCATGACCCATATAATTCTCGAATACACTGTGCAATATCGCTGTGCAATTTAGCAGTTGTGTGCCATGTTTCAGGCTATCCATAGCAATAATCAGTAATGACATCTGCGGATCTTTTCTACTCGACTACCGTCTCCTCCTCTTCGGTTCTGACTTCATAATTGTAAACATCAACGTCAATAATATTGCCGTTGTGCCGTGTGGCGTGCAAATGACTCGACTTCATAGGGTGACTTGCGTACGAAGTCCAACGTCCGCGAGGGCGGAGGGCTCACTTAAGTATTACATACCCTTCTCGTAGGGATATATGTGCGGCGCCGAGCACGGTGGTTTTTGAGCTGTTTTTTGGCCAAAAATATATAGAGGATATTACACGGCGGCGCGAAGATATGAATTTTATTTTCGAGTGGTAAAAACAATATTTTACGAACGAGCGCAGCGAGTGAGTAAAATATTGTTTTTTACCACGAGAAAATAAAATTCATATCTTCAAGCCACCGTGTAATTTTCTTTTTATAATAAGGACAAGAGTATTTTTGCACAAACAACAGTGTAAGAGGGGAAATGACGTCATAGATATCCTCGCTAGTGAGGATATGGAAAATACGCCACTCGAGTCCCGAATGTAGTTTCGTATGAAGTTAACGAGTGGTCTATTTTCCACTAAAACACTCTTGTCTATATAATAAAACAAAATATTAACCACCTTTAAGCCTAAAAGAGAGTTTGGTGTGTGTACTGGTCTGAAGTTGAGAACACAGAGAACAGCTTTTGCCATTTTGCCCGAAAAGGGGAAATATTTTAAGGGTAAAGTACATATTTTAATTTAATATGTACTTACCTACTTAAGGTAAGTCACTTACTTAAAGCGTCACTAATTTTACCGTAAAACAACACATATCGGTGACGCTAATTAAAGAATGTTTTTACATTAAAGCTATGGTACATTATCAACCTAAATAAAACGCTGAAGATACTACAAGACATGAAAATGCTAATTGCATACGTATCCCTTGCTTCATTAGTCTCCTTCGCAGCCGTTTTTAGAGTCGTCACGCAACGCTCCTCCTGTGGGGACGGGGAGCGTTGCGTGACTCCGGCCCGAGCGGCTGCGAAGGAGACTATTGCTTCATATAAAGTAGCAGTTCTTGAAGCCACCTTCTTCAGTTTGGTCGGTAGTTTTTTTTTTCCTTCTTGATCATGTATCTTGATCTTGAATAGGTTCTTAGAGCCGAACAACCCTACTCACACTTTTGACAAACACGCGAATTAACTGGCCTGCCAAAAAGGCCGTACGGCGATGCACGCAACGGACACAAGTTGAACCGTTTATTCGGGGACTCTTGCTCCGAAAGCTGACTAGCGCTATATCCGGAATTAACAGTTAAACCAATGTGTTTTGATTGGTCAAAATGAAAACGAAATACAGATGTTCCACCCCACCAATGTGGTTTTAGCGTTTTTTTTTTTCTTTTTACAAACAAGGCGACATGTGCGGACAGCGCAAACCAGACACTCTCGTTGATTTTTGACGAGGCTTTATATTAAGGAAACAAGTCACGTCAATGGCAAAAGTAAAACAACATTCCTTTTTCATTCATTCATTCATTCATTCATTCATTTAGTTAGTTATTCATTTATTTATTTTCACGTTGTTCAGGTGTCAATAAGTAAAAGATTAAAAACACTAAAACAAATCAAAAGGCAGGTGGCAAAAAACACTGGCATGTCGTGGCATATGCATGCCCCCCAAGAAACATAACCTATGCCGGAAGTTACTTTGATTGATTGGAATAAATCTTAACCCATTGGGAACCAATCACAAGCGTTGAGCGGCACTACGTCATCAGAATGGAATTTTCCCGTCGTTCTTCAGACGCAATTTCTTAGAGAAACGTGGAGACAACTGGAAACGTCTGTTTTCTCAGTCTTGGTAATTTTCCTTACAGTTAAAGCTCAATGGACAGTGAAAGCAGTGTGAAAGCTAAAGCTCAAGAGCGTCCAACAAGACAAAACGTCTGTAGACCAACTCCGCAAACGGCCGCCACCAAACAATCATTCCTGAAAAAGAAAAGAAAAGAAAATTAAGTCAGTCAGAAGCAATGAATTAAGTCTCCAGGGGCATTGTTATTTTTTGGTCTCTTCTGGAATGAGAATAGTCGAAATTGGAATGATCAGGATGTTGGGAATATGAAACAAGAAAAAAAACGATTGTTCCAAAAATGGACTGCGGGTTTTTCCTCACGTTCGGTGGAAGAAGTTACATTTCCCGTCAATGCGCTGTTGTATTGGCCAGCAATTTTGTTATTGCCAAGTGATTGACAACTTCTTCATGTTGCTCATTCTGTTCATTCTGCCCCAGATAGCAGAAAAGACGGAATGGCGTGAACTACTATTCTAAAAATTCCGGAAGGAGAACAGGTAATTAAAAACGCGCCAGAAAGCCATTCCAAGTATTCTCATTCTAGAATGCCCCCCCCTCCCCCCCCCCCAAAAAAAAACGCGCCCCAGATGTAAGAAGTAATCTATAAAAGTTTTGTCGTTCAAGTACCTCTCTCCCAAGATTTCCAAGTCTTGGACATCAGCAACGTCTACAATCTCTACAGCAAGCTGACTAAAGGCAAACGATGAGGAAGGCTCCTGTAAACAAGCGAGCAACACTGTTGTTTGATCAAGGAATACCGATTTTAAAATAGACACTGAGAGCGTGAAGACCTTGAGTATAGTATAAAATAAACACCACCAAATGCAGTTACAAAACCATTTCTTGATCACAGCGAATAAGGATCGGCGGTGCCTTGACAAAACAAAGGAGTCCATTAGAAACTGAGCATTACAATCCTGAAAACGTAAGACTTAAATTTGGCTGGAATCAGTTTTAAATGCGCTTTTTGACATTCAGTTGAATTTGTTTTGTTGTTGTTGTTGTTCCATAGATTAAAAAAAATTTCCTTTGACAGTCGAGTAAACACCCCGCGGTGAGTTTTTTAATGTTTCTTGTTTTATACCTGGTCTTTTCTGACCACCTCCCACAACGCAAGCCTCTGATCAACTGATGAGGAGATCACTAGTCCATTCTCCAAAGCCTTTACACCTACAAAACAAACAAACAAGCATGCAAAATGAAATTGTTCATCAGACGGGAAAGACAACATAGCATTCAGAGTAAAACCAGATCAGTTTTCGATTCAGACATGCAGTCATGCGTTTAGTAAGTGGGGCCCTAGTTTTTGTGCTGTGACCAGTTGGGGACGAAGCAACTGAGGGTATTGCTTGTCCCCCCTGAATGGGATGCTAGTCCATCCCAGGGTTACCCCCAGCAGTATGTCGCTGGTACACCTAGGTGGAGAGGGATAATGTGGCGTTAAGTTCCTTCTCATGCAGTTATGCGTATAGTAAGTGTCATGTGACCAGCTGGGGACCCAGTTGCTCAAAGCAGCATTAAGCCAGGATAAGCATCAATTTTGAATTCTGGTTGAAGATGTTAAAACATGGTATCCTTCCATTTTTTTGTCCTACATTTTGACTTCGGATGCTTTCATTTCTAAGTTAGGAGCGAAAACACCACAGCGGTAATCAAGAGCGAAAATTAACCCGATCATGGCTTGACATCATTTGCGTGATTGTGCTACAAGTTCTGATTGGTTCATCATTGCGTTATTAAGCTTTGTTGTGATAACGACAGCTATCAGTCATCTTTTCCTCCAATTTTGGTTGAAATCTAATGGTTGACAGTTACCGCGGGCAAAAATGATCAAACATTTCAACGGAGTTCAATGCCAGTTTCAGTTATGCAACAAAACTAACAAGTAAATAAGAAAAAACACAACAACAACAACAACAACAACAACAACAACAACGACGACAACAACTACTACAACTTAAGTCAGAAAACAAAGTAAAACCTCTTAGGTTTGTGTCCTGTTACCTGTAACTGATGACGTATGAGCTGAGGCCTCAGATACCTCACATGTCACGTGAACCTTAGTGACGTCAGTACTGTCAAACATCAAGTTGAATTGTGCCGCGTAAAGTGCGCTGTCATCACCACCGCTGACCAATAAGTACTGCCCTGGAACTAAACAGAGAGTACGTTTACGGACTTTTAATTCCGCCACTCCTAGAGGCAAAACTTTTGTAAGGCAATGCGGTTAACGATAAGTTGTGAGTCTGTGAATGAAATCATAACCTGCGACATGACGCGATGATCAAAATATTAGAAGAGGGTGCTTCCTCTTATATCAGGGTATGTAATACTTAAAAATACTGTTTTGAGTCGTTTTGGCCTGAAATAAGGTAAAGATTTTCACTGTTTTTGTCTAAAATTGAGCACGTTTTGCCCACGGATCTGTACGGTACAGACATTTGCTGTTTGCCCCTGAAAAGGGGGAAAAAGTTTAGAAGTTGGTCTGAACTGAAACAGGGTATATAAAACGAGTTTGGGGCGGCGGGAAGTGGGGGTTGGCGCTCGAGCTCTGGACTATACTCCCCAAACCAAACCTCCGAGGGAGAGAAATACCATCTTTCTTCAAAAATCACTGTATGATGAGATTAAACAGTAAATAAATTTTGAGCGAAAAATGTAGCGAACTCCGTGCGAATAGCTTGCAGCTTTACCCTTCCTCTTACCTTGCGTCTTCGTAAGTGTTATTGCATTCACACCGGACTGGTGTGCTCCAAACACGTGGCTGGGATGGTCAAGGAAGATACCCACCAGGGGTAGGCAGGAGAAGTCACTTTGCTCATCAGGCGTAAATATTGTGTCATCCTGCGGTTCTCGTGTCCTGGATTGATCAGGCATTTCGTACGTAACAGCAGTATGTTCCTTTGCGTGATTTAAATTCCCCAAACCTGCTTGTACAAAATTTAACGGATCTTTGTTTTCTGTTGAAAGTTGAATGTCAGAGAATTTGCTTGATTCAGTTCTTTTATTATTCATCTCAACATTTGTAACGTTTCCTTTTCCATCACAATCTTCAGTCACTCTACCTTTACAAAATGTTTTTGATAAAATATTCACAGGATGACTGTTAGCTGTCGCATTCTCCTTTGCATGACATGTATCCACACTTTCAGGGGCTGTGTTACCCTTTCTCGTAGAAACGCTAGCGTCAAACAATCTATTTTCCCTTGCTTTAGTCGCAGGTTTTCCATCCCATACCGAAATTTTTTCCACAGCAATGTCATTTCTATATTCATTTTCTGACACTTCACATGTCGAGACAGAGCATTCGTTTGTGTGATTTAAGAGCAGTGCAGTGACGTCCCAACAGGAAATTCTGCCAGCAGTGTCTCCGGCAAACAACATAACCAGCGGTCTACCACTCGCAAGAAAATCAGTCACGTGGCTGACCGTGAGAACACAGCGTTTAAGGTACTGGGACTGAGCCAAAAGTGAGAACTTGTTTTGTTGTTCATCAAAGGCGAAAATTCTAACGACAGGAGAACAAAACATAGATATTGTCAAAAAGAGGTGCTGTTGTTCATATCATTGTGACCGGACATTCACCGCGGTCAAACAAAAAACGTCACTTCCGGTTTTTTAGAGCCTTGAAGTTTGAATCAGTTCAGACTTTTACGAGCGCAAGAAAACGATACTTAAAATGTCCCGATAAAGCAAATTTCGCGCCGATAAAACTTGTGGATGCCAGTTACTTCATTCTGAACACATGCTCAAAGTGAAAAGCTGAAATTTTCAGAAATGGAGTTAAGTTTTGCGGTTAAAGTGAAACTTTCGACATTTGTCTGTATTTTCTTTTGTAAAATTACGGCGGGAACTGCGCACGCGTCCTGCGTTTGACCGCTGTGAAGACAGGATACAATAAGGTAAGGTCACACATAATCCACAGGAGGCCACACAGCCGGAGCTTAAACCGGTTTCTGAAGCATGAAGCAACTAGGTGTATTGCTTCTTCCCCCCCCCCCCCCACCCCTGGATGGGATGCTAGTCCATCGCAGGGGTACCCCCAGCAGTTATGTCGCCGGTACACCTGGGTGGAGAGAGACAATGAGGAGTAGAGTTTCTTGTCACAGGAAACAACACGATGACAGGGACCAGGCTTCGAACCACAGACCTTCAGAGCTGAAGTCCAACGGGCTAATTACTAAAACATCGCGCTCCCACAACAAGATACAATAGTTGAGAGTATTTTCGTTTGTCTAACGATGTAGTCACTTTGATTTGACATTTTGACCGCTTGCTGCTAGTCTCCAACAAGGGGTGAAGTTCATTGGTTAGGCTATCCTGAAAGACCGCGGCAAGGCTGCATTGTGCACGTATCTGATCGATTTGAAAACTGGTATTGGCCCACCCTTAGACTGCGATCTCCATCGTGAGACAAACGACGCACGTTTCTCAACAATTAAAAAGAGAAGCATATGTGTGACTTTTGCTGTCTCCAAGCAAAAAAAACACATATTACCCAATAAAAAGACGTTATGTCAGGCCATTCACCTTACAAACCCATCCGAGCATCCCGCCATGACAAAGTACAATGATTGACAGCTGTCAATTAACTGATCACTTGTAGATTGGTCGATTAGCCGTGCAGCACTCAGTGACGTCAGAGACATAAACCTGATCTCAGACAACGACTGCAAGTCGCGTTTCTTCCGTCTCCTTCGATGATTACTGAAGTGAAACGAATATTCAGCCAAGAAAACCATGGGTGATGCTGTCATCTTATCCCCATGACGACCGTCACTGTTGAGATTAATGACTGACAGATCGACGCGCCAGCATTTAAGTGACGCGCGCCCCCCACCGGAGAAAAGAAGATGACCTTGAGTTTTACCGTTAATAGCGCTTGGTTGAAGCTGTGTCAGAGGTCGCTTAGTCACACTCAAGGCCCGGACACTAGAGATATGACCATGTGCAGTGAAAACTGGTAAAGTTACCCCAGTGGAGCGGTTAGCTGAAGAAAGAACTGTTAAGGAAACTATTCACGACATAGCACTAACAGTGAACCACACAATGACAACACAAAACACATCAAAACTAAGTGAAAGGATACAAATCATTAGTTTGATGTTAGTGTCTTCGCTTCCCGTTGCGAATACGTCACTAATTTCGTCTGCAAAAGAAGCTAGGAAGTCAGCAAAGGAAGAAGAATGATGCAGAACTTAATTCTATGAATTAACTATAAAACGAAAAGTGAATAAATTCGTGATATTTAAGACATTTAGAGAGAAAATGAAGAAATATCACTCGCAGGCCCTCTACATGTATATCAAAAATGAATTGGAAATTGAAACTCCTGGAACTCCTAAAAATTTTCTTTAAGATAAAGTTTGCACCGAGAGCGTTTACTCAGCTTAATATTCCCTCATATTTTAATGTAATCGAATTTTTAGTATTTTGGTCAACTTTCAGGTAGTTGACGTGCAAAGATAGACTTGCCACAAGTCGACCTTCGCTTTTTTGTTGACGAGAGGGAGAACGAAAACTGATTTATAGGGTGAAAATGATATTGGAAAGGACTTTTAGACAGTCTAGTGTGCAAAGAGTCATCCGAACTGAGGTTATCGTCATCATCATCATCATCATCATCATCATCATCATCATCATCATCATCATCATCACCATCATCATCATCATCACCATCATCATCACCACCACCACGTTGATTTTTGCGGAAGGAGGAATACCAGACAGCCTGGAAAAAAATCCTCGGAGCAAGAAGGAGAATAAGGTATAAAAGTACAACATAGTACCTTTCTGACCCACAAGAGAGTCTATATAGCAAATGCATGTGGCCTCCCGTCCGTGAAAAGCTGGCTAAAAATGAAAAAAAAAGCGAACATTTGGTCACACAAACCCCAACAATTACATTAGTTTAAATAAATTTTGGAATCTGGCACGACGCTTCCGTAAAAACAGATATTTTATTTGGATTTGCTTGTAATAGGTCATCCGTCCAGGTGACAACGATACAAAAACGCAACAAAAACGGGCACTTTCAAAAACACTGGCTGGCATGGAAATTTTTTGAAAACAGAGATTCATCAGTTAAGTGTAGATAGCAAAACGGGCAAAACGAAGGGCTTTTTTTAAAATATGATCTAGCCTTCATTTCATACGGCTTTTCGAAAGTGATCACGTAACAACATCAGAACAAGTCGATACAAAGTGGTGTTCATGATCTTTTTCAATCGTTTTTGTACGTGATACGTGGACAGATAACGTTGTGAAACTGAATGCATTTTTTAAAGCCTTACCTTTAACACAGACGTTTTGACCTCACTGGGAAAAGAAATCTTGTGTGTGTAGATTGTCGAATCTTTGATGAAGGACAACACCGCTGCAGTAATTGTAACATCCTGTACAAAAAAAAAATAGTTTAGTAGTAAACTAATGAAACCCGGTGATTGGAGCTAAATTAGAAACATCTTTCACTTGGGTGTCCCCATACTCGAATATTACACTCATTCGAAGGCAATACTATTGTGGCAATACTGTGTTCTATTTTATAGCATCGATCTCGTCAATCTTCATTCCATCCCCATCCTCCGTATCAAGTGCATCTTTATCTCTTGTTCTTTTTTCGGGATTTTATTAATTTATTATTAACTTGACTTAAACTTAACTTTAATGAGTTTTATATTGCGCAAACATCAATGTGGCATTTTCGAATACGCATTACAATACATTTGAAATAAAAATAAAAAACTATTTTTTTGTCAAGCGCTGAAATCTGTTTTTTTTTTCCCTCAACGAGGTCTCAGTTTCAAAATTACCTCAAGGCAACACAACTTATCTTGCCAAGCCGTTCAGTTTATTGTTCGTAGGTTTAATGAGGCAATGAATAAGCCGTCAGTGTACATGTATAAAATTTCTATTCAAAGTCGTCGGTGGAAGTGTGTACCGACACAACTATTAGGTAAACTTTCTCATGATAAGATAATGATTAATTGTGTAGTATGACAGTGTAAAGTACCGACTGCTGAAGAGCTAGGTCCCAGACTCTGTGGGCTCCACCACACTTCATTCTCCACAAAAGCTCATTACGCCGCACGCTCCAAAGCACAAAATAGGCCTGTAAAATGAGAGATGACAAATATTCTTATAAATTTTCAAAGAAATACACGTGCTATGATTGGTCAGATCACGGTCGCTCTGCTTCGTACACAGGCGCAAGTGCAGAGGATTATGGGAAGGCCGAAGAAAGCGGAGTCTTCCCTTGGTGCCTGTAGACTTTCGCTCCTGTGCCAAGACCCTCAGAGGCGTCTGGGTACGAGGCAGCTCCGCAATTATATCGCCATTAGGCACGCACTCTAAGTCACATGTTTACTTTATCGAGTTATAATGTACGCTACCTAGGTCACCAGTTTTGGTGCAAGCGAGTTCTAGGACGATTGGTTAAAGGAAATCGTAAAATTGCTCTTTGAGTAAGTGCGGCAGAGGCTTGAGCTTCTCTAAGCATTTTCTCTCCCACGTTTTTAAAAATGTCCATACACTTAACTAACTCAACAATGCACACGACTACATTAACTGATCTCTTAAAAAAGCTCAACATACCTCATTATAGGACATTAACACTTTTGTTTATTGAGGTATCCGAAACTAACGCGACTCATTGAAGGGGAAATTAGTTAAGAATAAAGGCAGTTAATGCCAAGTAAAAGGAAAAAAAATCGCCAAAAGAAGGAAGCTAACGCGAGTGTGGAGGTCTCGCGTTCTATCGAGGAAGAGTACTTTGGGATTTTAAAGGCATTTTCCCGAAATACACCAAACGGTGCGTTTAGGGTGAGAATGATCTCGAATTATTGAAACAATGTATTAAAGGATTGAACTATGTTAAAGAAAAAAAGGTGTTATAAAAGTATCAAACTGGTAATAGCAAACATGATAGAAATTAACGTCGGGGAAATTAATACCCCACTCTCTCCATCGTATTAATTTCTATTATTAGGTAACACATAAACAGTTGAAAAACTGTCTTACAGCATGGAATCCTGCAATAAGAAGGTCGCCATTGTTGGTGAATATTAGTCTTTCCACCCAATCAAAGCCTTTGAACACCTACAGAAGTGAGATCAAAGTAACGTTTAGATGTAACCATTGGTTTTGCCGACAAACTGGAATCTTCACATTTTCTGGTAAACATCTAGTTGGAAGAATTTGCGAAATCCCTACGATAAATCACTAATGAGTGAAAGCTACTAAAAATCTAACAAACCCATCCCCCAACCATAATTATTAATTTATAAAGAGCCTTGTATATGAGCAAGCATGCACTCTGACTGGCTCTTAATAATAAGCTAAATCTTGTATCCTGTATGTACAGACGTCGCGTGAATAGAGAACAAAAGAGTTTGTTTGGTAAGTTATCATGATCTACGGGACTGTCTTCACAATTAAATAAAAAATAATTCCACAAAATCGATTCATAGGTGAACCCACTGCGGGCAAACATTAAACATTATGGGTGATAGTATAGCGAACTGGGGCCACGCACTGCGGAGACTGAACCACATAACTTATTCATTTCAAGTACCTTTTTGGTATCAACAACCTGCAAGGTTTTGCTGTGGACTCTGAGTTGCCTGTAGACTCCATCTCTACCAGCTGAGTACATAGTGTTGTCATGGACACACAAGTGACTTACTCCTGCTTTACCGTGAATCAGTGGAAGAGAATGTGCTGGGGTAATGGGCTGAAATATTTATGCAAAGGAAGATTTTAATATACATTGCTGCAAGTACCTCTGGTTTTCCACAATTTCTTTTCCAATTTCAGTTCAGTCAGCACGTCACACTTTTGACTCAAAGACCAGTCTCACTCTGTCTCTGTCTGTCTGTCTGTCTGTCTGTCTGTCTATCTGTCTGTCTGTCTGTCTGTCTGTCTGTCTCTCTTTATGGTTGTTTACCATTTACAACAACTTTCCGGAAATTCCGGTTGGAAAGTGAATGGTACACGACTTTTCGGGTCGTTCCAGTGGAAAATTTCCGGGAGCAACGGAACGTCTCAAAGGGTAGTCCTGTTTTTCCGGAGGGAATGTTCCAAACGGAAATTCGTGTTCCATTTGTTCAAACCTAATCTTTGATACCAGTTTCAGGCTCTCGCGGCCATTTTCTGTCCCAACAACAATTAATTAACGGGAAGGAAAACGTCACTTTAAAATGACTTCACAATCTTTGAAACTTCTTGGCGATTATTCCGACTCGTTTAACCTGTAATGCGGTCGAATTATCCAGGAGCTGAATTTATAAGGACAGCGTATAGAAAATAGCTGTGTCCCCAATTAGGGCCCTGTCTTATGGTCTTTACAGGGTGCTAGATCACTTGACGCGTAAATAAAGTTATTACTATTATATTATTATTATTATAAAAACGAAAATTCACTGCCGTGTGTTCGCGTTCTACGCAAAACGTTGAATTTGGTCATTTCACGTTGTAGATGTGCACAGAACGGCAAGAGAAATATACCAAAAATAACGCACGTGCAGAGTTGTTGTTTTGTTAATCAAAGCTTTGTTTTGCGACCTTCTCGTTAGCCATCGCCTTCATACAAATTTTTTGGTAAATGGCAGGGATTTCTGCAAATGGTAAGCGCCAGTCCCGAACGGAATTTTCCCAATACGGAAATTTGCTTACCTTTTGCCCAAACCGACCCAAACGGTAAACCGACCGGTTTGCCCGTGTAAATGGTAAACAAGCTATGTCTCTCTGTCTGTCTCTCTGTCTGTCTGTTAGCCTTAACAGCCTGTCTGTTACTCAGCCAACTTGTTAGTCTGTCTAACAGTTTAACATTGTCACTTTTTCATTCTTTCAATATGTTGCTCTGTTGGTCTGTCTGTCTGTAAGTCAGTCAGTCAGTCTGTCTGTCTGTCTGTCTATCTGTATATCTGCATGTCCGTTTATGGAATGAAAAGGGGGTTAGATTGAACGTGAATTTCTAGACGATTCAGAAATTCTATTAAGAAGGAAAAAAGCCTGACATTAATTATTCAGAAATGCACTCAGTTTTTAATAAACTTGTATAAAGAAACTTCAAAACTAATTAATTTACAAGAATCGAATTTCTCTAAAGTGTCATAAACATAGACAGCAACTCACCTTCTCAGGATCAGCATCTTTAGGGTCAAACAAATGAAGTGATCCTTTTCTATCACCACATACTACTACAACAGACTCAGTAGTCCAACTCTCTTTACCATTTGAGAATATCTCAATAGCTGAGGCCCAGCGCTGCTTAGAGGGTGGCAAGACAAATAAACAGACAGGAGTAACTTCAAGTAAGGGCTCTCCATCATTGTATCTGATGTTCCACCAAGTAATTTGTCCATCAGGCCCACAAGAGAAGAGATGCTGAGGGGAATGCTGACAACTCCAGAGGAGATTATGAACCTTCCCTGAGTAAGCCTCGAGTTCCATGCAGGGCTGATTAAAAGCTGTTGGAAGATGGATCATTCATGGGGACTGGCAATACGTTTTGTTATCAAATTCTCGGTAATTGTGAAGAAGAGACCCCCTCCACTGACTGTCAGTAAACTGTTGGCCGACAGTTGACCGACGAGTTACCGACAGGTTAACAACAGATAAGTTTTACTTATATTTCAATGTAAAATATTTATTAATAATCTTATAAACATGACAAGCTCGTTTTAAACAGTCGACAAATTTCTCACTAAAAACGTACTCAGATAATTACTTCTCAAACTCATTAACAAAGGAAATCACCACTGTGACGCTGGTTTAGGTACTATCTTAATAGCCATACAATTTTGCAAACTTTTACTTTGAATTTCTCCAAGAATTATTAATGGTTTAAGAAGCTATATCAAACACTTGAAAGAGTGTTTGGATAACCTGACGGAACACTCTTTCTCAAGATTGATAAATTGCATCATACACTAGAAACAAAACACACTCTTCATAGAGAGAGATTCTCTTGTTTCTCTGTGCACGTTCAGACCATCAAATGTGAGAAATGACGATTTTTGACGCGAAACCTTTGCTTAATTTCACAGCAATGAGCATACGATGAACCTACTGTCGGCCAACAGGTTACCAACAGTCAGTTAACGGAAGCTGTTCTTCACAGTTACCAAATTTTCAATTTCAGTTTTTGAATTTCTAGCTTCTCACCGATTCACTGCACACAGGTTATCAGCAAATAACCCTGCTTTTTGCCTGATAAGAAAACTGGATGCCATGTAAAGTGCCATGGCAAACAAAAATTTATGCTTTGGCCAAAATAATGGCAAGGAAAATTTCAGCAATGAAAAACAAAGTCAAAAATGTATTGCTGGTTTTCATCTGATGTCACCGAAATTCTAAAATGTACATAAAGGAACTATGTCACGACGTTTTCATTCATTTTTCTGATCTGACAAAATTATTTTCTCATTAACAGAAACCTCAAAATAATAGTTTCCTAAGTTAGAAAAACACCAAAGAAGTAATAATTAACCAAAACTAAACAAGGATGGTTACGACTGAGGGAGATTAAGACGGATTACGAATGACAAACTTGAAAAAACCTGCCAGCTTTTTCAAGTTGCGTTATCCGTGACGTAGCTCCTTTAAGGCCACCACAAGGCTGGTCTTTTAATATATTCAATGCAGTAGTGAGATAAATCTCCAAGGAAAGTTTCATGTCAACATATTAATTCGTTTTATGAATAAAACAGTTTGAACTTTGTTCTAATTCGTAGTGGCGTGAAACACAGGAAATTCTCAAAATGTCATAAAACCTATTTTATTCAATTTTCAAAAATCACAATACTGTAAAAATGTCACCTCCAGAGGTGTGAAGAGAAACTAGGAATGTTGATTTCATTAGTTGCCTCATTTCTTGTATTGACTTCGATGGCCGCCATATTGGTGCCCCAGAGAGGGACACAAACATGGCGGACGCATACTGTGTCTTGTAATCTGCTGAAAATTATTTTCGCAATAAATTTCTTCAGAGGAGTACTATAGACCCAGAAATTGTTGTTCCTGCTCATGCAAGCACACTCACTTTATCATAATGATGAAAACCAAGAATTATAAAACAAAGCTCACAGTCATTGGACATGAGGCAAATAACTGTCAATCAAACCAGAAGGAGAAGGTTGTCTACTCACCTGTATCTTGCAGTTTGATTTTCCCCTTTAAATTTCCAAATGCAATGATCTTACGACAAGGAGACAACGCCAAAACGCTGTATGAAGAGTAGTTTGTGTCCTTGAGTAACAATGTCCACTGATCTCCTTGGTTTACGCTTGTACAGGCATCTTGCTTCACATTAGTATTCTTTTCTGGCAACCAGCTATACTTATACAGACACCTAGACATAAAGAAAAGACACATTTCAGTGGAACCACAGTGCAGTGGAAACCCAAAACGAACTTCTATACAATGAAGCCTCTGGTATCACGATCGATACTCTTAACCCTTAAATCCCAACATCATTTTACAAATTCTCCTTACTGGTCTCCATAGACTTTATTGATCACTAATTGGGAGAACTTTTTCAAACATCAAGACAATTCATCATCTGTGATCATTTGCTTAATTCTCATGACCTGTTTATATTGTCAGTAATACTCTGATATGATGAGGAGAAATTTGATGCTGATCACTCCTGGGGCTTAAAGTATAACAAAGTACCAAAGGACTGGCACAATGTGTTTATTACAATGGGAGTTTGTTCTATTGGGGTTCTTTTCCATACATTTTACCATTACTGGGCTGAAAATGTGGTTTCTTGTACCAGGGTCATTCTCATGTAGGGGTTTAGGGGTATTAAAGAACATGAACCTTTGACACCAAATTAGGTCAGGTTTTTTCCATGTCGTCTCCATGCTTATATGCAACTAATAGTATTATTTTGAACTTGAAAGCAAAAGGGTTCATAATAAACACAGCTGCTTAACTGATAGTTGTAAAGTATGGAGACTGATCAGCATGCAAAACATACCCTTCGTTAGTCATCACTAACAAGCTGGACTGGTCAAGCAATGTAACAAATCTTGGATGATCCTCCTTTTTATTCTTCTGTGAGCCTGTTTTGTCTGTGCTGTTTGATGATGGCAAGCAGGCTTCTCTCACAGTGCTGCTGCTGTCTTGATCGGGACTTGCTAATGACCACAGTCTGACACTGCCATCTCCTCCCCCAGTAGCTATGAGATCTTCAGTTTGGTTGACGGAAAGACTCCATATATTGCGACCTGAAATGTCAAATAGGCCATTCACAGGGTGGCATAATTTTACTGCAACTGAAAGAAGTGAACTATTTTGTTTTCTTCTCTGCATCAACACGGTGCCAGGGTTAGTAAAATCACACTACACCAAAATGTCAAATCTTTATTTCTATCCCTGCCCATGAGCTGTCGGCTGGGAGGAGGGCATAATTAGTTTGGTTTACATCATCTTCTCCCCCACACGCGTCTTGAACCCATCACTGATAATGTCACCAAACCTGTAGAAGTAACCTAACAAAAATTATGCAGCTGAACAGCAAACTACATCACACAATAGGATGGTCAGGCTTTATTTTGTGATTCAATGGTTTATTCGAACTGGAACAAAAGAAAACTTTCTGCTAACATCTGAAGTTGATTTCAACAGTTTGACGGGCACACCAATACATCAGGAAAAGGCCTCAATATCACTCGTTTTGGAATGAGCACCCTCATTCCTTTGTCAGCACCTGCGTTGTCAGTTCCTTTATTTGTCTGGATATGGGTTTGCCACATTCATCATGCATAACGTCATTACTAACAAGACGTGCAGTATTCTAAAAGTCATGCAAGAACCTTGAAGTTTAATAATATTTTTCACGATCAGTTTGTCAAGCAGAACGGGTTTTCCAGAAAGTGGTTTCTGGTCACATTTTTTCCAAAATACGTGCTACAGATGTACACAGTAAATAATTTGACACCAAATGTATTTACCTAAAAAGGAATAAATCCTGTTTTGACACTTTGCTACATTCGCTAACTAGTCATGCGAGACTTGCCTTATTTTCAACAACCACACAATCAGTTGTATCCATAATATTATTATTATCTTATTTAAAGCCACAAAAGTTTACAGTCATTCCACGCATGCATGCATGTGGACCAATTATTATTATCCTGAAGAAGCTAAATGTAGTAAAATTTTGATATCTTGAGCCATCAGGAGAACACAAAACTGATGAGATCAAGAAAGTTCAAGTTATCAGGGGTAAAAATTAATTTCTGATCAGAAATGAGTAAAGCAGGAGAAATTGCTTTCACCAGAGGACCATTTCTCGAAGTTACTTTCTCGATTAACTTTCTGGGCCCAAAAACTATTTTAGCTGCACAATCTTCTCCAATAGCTTTACAATTTTTATTGATCTTGAAAGCTAAATTTTAATCTTTATGATTTCGTGAAGCATATCACCAAGTTTACGCCAATATTTACCATTAGCTGATAAATAAATGAGCTCAAAAAAATACTTGCCGGGCCCGGAAAGTTATCGGGAGTTTCAGGAAATGGGCCCCAGAAGTCAGAGTTAACACTTGAAGTTTAACCATTTAAGCCTCAGGAGTGACAAGCATCTCAATTCTCCTTACAGTATCACAAGTTGTTCAAATACGGTATATAGGTCATGAGAATACAAGAAATGATCATCAGACATGAAATGATTTGATGTTTAATCAAATTCTCCTAACTAGTAACATAAGAAATATATGGAGAACAGCGAGGAGAATATGCACGTGAATATTGGGGCTTAAAGAGGCATAGTCACGCTATTTTGGTTCTTTTTAAAAATCAAAAATATGTCCTCACATCAATGAACGCCCACAAATAATGGTCTAGTTGTGTTACCAAAGACTATATTACTTCACTGAAACTATTTCCTGTCGTCTGTTGCTTCAGATGGCATGGATGGAAATGGATTGCAATTTGAAAAAATTAGGCTAAACTTTTCAAATTCTCTCAGCGTGTTGACATAAAATCGATATTAAATGGTCATGGTTTGTTTTCTCTTAATGAAATTAAGTTGATATGTTCCGTTAAATGTTCAAACACAATGTTGGGCATGGATAAAGTTAGCTACCGATAATTTTAGCACAGTTTTGACCAGAAATCTGCGAAATCCTTGTGACTATGCCCCTTTAAAGGGTTAAGAGTGAGCAGGACACCACTGTGAAACCATTTGAAGGGCCCAGTGGAAAAAGGGCGTAAGTGATGATTTGAGGTTAAAATCGAAATTGCTCCTATTTAGCTGAACATTGGCACACAAGCTGGTTTTCATGTGAGGAACGCTGTTGCGCACTTATTTCTTGACCTGAGATCTAAAATTTGAAGAATTAGCGTATTACTTTTGCTTAAAACTGACACAAAGAAAACAACAAGACCGCGGATTCTAGGTTGAATTCCTTTGTTTTAGTTCAGGCAGAGAACAAAAGAAATCTTTCACGCATCACTTGAGCGAGTTCAGTTCAACAAAATTTTTCACGCAAAAGTAATACCCTAATTCTTCAAATTTTAGATCTCAGGTCAAGAAATAAGTGCGCAACAGCGTTCCTCACATGAAAACCAGCCTGTGTGCCAATGTTCAGCTAAATAGGAGCAATTTCGATTTTAACCTCAAATCATCACTTATGCCCTTTTTCCACCGGGCCCTTCATTTACATTGTACATTTAAATGCGCATGAGCTGCTTAATACCTGTATGTCCTTTGAATGACTTCAAAATATTTCCATCATAGCTCCAGACATTGCACATCAAATCCTCTCCTATGCTAACAAAACACATCTCCAGCAACTTGGCATCCCAAACCCGTGCAGCATGGCCATACACAACAAGCAGCGGCTCCACACAGCCATTTGATTCAAAACTCAGTAAATTTGTAACTTTCCACAATCGTATGCTTCTGTCGTCTGAAACAGAGCTCAGAAGTGTTCCTGGTTTGTTTAAGTTTAACGAAAATATGACACCTTCGTGGCCAGTCAGTCTCTGAAGGACTGAAGTTTTGTTGTGTTCATCTTTTTGGCCTTGCACTTTCCAGAGGAGAATTTGATTAAAGACCGTACCAGAAGCTAGGATTAAATTGTCTAAATGAGATCCAAAAAACCTTGCCGAGTACCTTTGCAGTAAAAATAACTGTTAAAGGAAAATCCAAAGAAAAGATGAAAAACTTAAATTACCTTACGAGATTTTTTTAAGTGCAGTGGATTGTATGATATTTACAATGCAAGCTTAAATTCGCGTGTCAGCTTGAAATACGTTGCAGATTGTCATTGAAACCACATAAATTGTTCATTTTAACTGGAAGTGCATTGTAACCGGAAACTGGAATGTATTCTCCAACTTTCGAGAGTAAACTGAGATCTAAAATAAGCTAAAATGCATTGAAAAACCTTTGGCGTGACATGTATGTCCAAAGGTTGTGTCTCAGAAAATAAGACCAAAATGGCTGATGTCCAGCTGATTTAATTTGTAGTTTGTCAAATTGAACTTACAGTCTAGAAAGAAAAATTTCAAACAGGCGTACAATAAAAATGCTTAGAGTATACGTTGTGTTGTACAAAGATACAATATACAGGGCTCTTCACATTGTGCAATCAACTGTTTAATATTGCTCTCCCATTCCCAGCACCACACAGCATTGTGAGCTGTTGCTATAGCAATACAATGTGGCTCCTTTTCTTCATTGTACAGCCAATGAGCATCCCAAACTAGATCAGGGAAAGCTGTAATGTCTGTTACGGTCTCAAAACTGGGAAAATATATAACCAATAGCATCAATTAGTACTGGCAATCCATATATCTGTCAAAGGCAAAAAGTACGGTAGCCCACAACTATCACATCAAAACAAAATGCGCACATCAAATTCAAATCACTCACATCAAATTCAAATCACTCACATCAAATTCAAAACACTCACAGCAAATTAAAAATCACTCACAGCAAATTCAAATTGCTCACAGCAAATTGCAAATCCACCACAGCAAATTACAAATCGTTCACATCAAATTCAAATCGTTCACATCAAATACAAATCGCTCACAGCAAATACAAATCGCTCACAGCAAGTACAAATATGGTCAGTGTAAAGGGAGGACTGCAGACTGCGGACTGCGGACCGCGGACCAGGGGAAAAAGCAGACTGAGGGTAACATGCAAACTGCAGACTAAGGGTAAAATTCAGAATGGAGACCGCAGACTAGGGGTAAAATGCAGAATGAAGTCTGCAGACTGCAGAACAGGGGGAAAATGAGAGAAAAGACAGCCGGAAATACTTCTGCGCTAGTATAAGTTCGTAGAAATCCATGAAAATCTGGTAAAAATGTTTGCATTTTTTTTTCGTGTTCTGATAGGAAAGTTTGTTTACTAATTGATTCTCCAATGATTCTCCGGAATACATTGTTCATAAAAGAGTTTTGCTTGAACTCCAAGCCGTAGATTGATCCACTACACAAAACAACCTGTGTGTAATAAGTGAAAAAACTCGGACGGAAGTAAATATAGAGCTAGATCGGAACCTGTAGTGTTCCAAAAGATCGCTTTTCTACGAATGAACTTCATTTGCACACTAGCTGAGGTAAAAGTCAAACTCCGCTGGATACATATAGTTCCCGGGCGGTCATACCCTGGGTACCAGAGGTTTTTTTCTCACTAACGTTGGGAAAAATCAGCCCAAGGCCGACGCAACAAGCCGCTTGCCGCGAGAAAAAAACGCTGAGCCAGAGCGCTTTGATTTACTGTTCTCGTTGAACTTTGATCTTTTTTTACCCTATTACATTTAAACCAATCACAGCGTATGTCTCGCGTGGGTCACAGTAGAGAACATAAGCTGCAACCGGAAACCGCGCAAGAAAAGCTTCTGGCACCCAGGGTAGGGTGGTCACCCATCCAAGTACTAATTCCGTTGAGAGAATGTTTTCATTATGGTAAACATTTCACTCCATTATCTCCCACACAATTTTTTTTTTCAGTACAATATGCATTTTATAAAGTCAGGAAAAAGACGAAAGTGGAAAGCAAAAGGTAAACATTTTAACTAATTGAATTCTTAGATATCAGTCCATGATCAAGGTACCATAAGTTCTTCTGTCCTTACGGCGAGCAAAATTGTACTTGGAGGGGTGTCCGACTGGGAACTACATATAGCCGGCAACCTCAGCTAGTTCACAAATGAAGTTCATTCGTAAAAAGTGATCCTTTGGAACACTACAGGTTCCGCTTAATGAAATAATTAGCTCTACATTTACTCCCGTCCGATCTTATTCGTTTATCACACACAGGTTGTTTTGCGTAGTCCAATCAAATTCTGAACAATCTATGGCTTGAAGTTGAAGCAAAACTCTTTCATGAGCACTGTATTCCCAGCAGATCCTTGGTGTAAAAACTGAAATTACTCCTCAATTAGTAAAAAAACTGTCCTATTACAACACGAAAAAAATGCAAACATTTTAACCATATTAAATAGATTTTAGTAGATTGCTACGAACTTCTACGAGCGCAAACATTTTTCTGGTTGTCTTTTCTCTCATTTTCCACCTGGTCTGCAGTCTGCAGACTTCATTCTGCATTTTACCCCTAGTCTGCGGTCTCCATTCTGAATTTTACCCTTAGTCTGCAGTCTTCATTTTACCCTCAGTCTGCTTTTTCCCCTGGTCCACAGTCCGCAGTCCGCAGTCTGCAGTCCACAGTCCGCAGTCCTCCCTTTACACTGACCATATTTGTATTTGCTGTGAGCGATTTGTATTTGCTGAGAGCGATTTGTATTTGATGTAAACAATTTGTATTTGATGTGAATGATTTGTAATTTGCTGTGGTGGATTTGTAATTTGCTGTGAGCAATTTGAATTTGCTGTGAGTGATTTGAATTTGCTGTGAATGATTTGAATTTGCTGTGAGTGATTTGAATTTGGTGTGAGCATTTTGTTTTGATGTGACAGTTGTGGGCCACCGTAAAAAAGCGTCTATTTTTACATCTCCACCTTAGGAATAACATGATTGAAAGGAAAGTCTTTTTAATCAATATGAATAAATCCAAGATAGAGTGGGGTAGGGGGAGGATTTGACCTGATAAATTGTGAATGTTCAGCACCATATCTTCCCAATCCTCCCCTCTCTCAATCTCATCCTTGTGGCTTAACACTTGGTAGGGGTATGTAGGGGTCTCTGTGGTTTAGCCTATCAGATCGAAGTTTAGAAGATTGGCAATCAACAACCTGGCCCCAGTTGTTCAAAAGTTGGATAGCGCTATCCACTGGATAAATCTCTATCCAGTGGATAACGCAATTGGTTTCCCTAACACTTATCCACTGGATAGTGATTTATCCGGTGGATAGCGCTATCCACCTTTTGAACAACTGGGGCCTGGTTGCTACTCTTCTTGTGTATTCTCAGACAAGACAGTTTTTCATGCTGTCTTTCTTTGTCCAGTGTACCAAAACTCATGGGGGTAGCCTTTGTATCCCATCTGGGGAGAAGATAGTAATTGGGTTTATTAAAGCTTGTGTCTTTCAGAACTTACCTCCATGTAATGTTCAAGATTGAGGCACTCCCTTGTAATCTGACAACTCTGACAAGCTTTTGCCCAAATATCACCACCAAGTAACAGTGATTCTGTTCAACTTAACATGAAAGAAATAAATAAAATAAATTCATGAGTAAAATAAATCCCTACCTCAATGCTGGATGGCTTTCAACAGACCATTTGAAGCCAAACTAAAAATAACCAACTCCTGTCTGGTTTTCATGCTGAAAACTACTCATGAGGCAATAATTACTCACCTCTTATTCCATGTATCCTTGATCCTGGCAAAAGACACTTGTTATCCAATAGGACACCCTTTGTTGCAGAGTGTATGGTTAGGAAGGGTCCATTTCCTACAGATAATGATATATTATGACTAGCACATCATTACCAAAAACTCAACAAAGGGTAGTTGTTGGGAAAAAAATTTGGCTTCAATAAATTTATTGCTTACAATATGAACCCTTTAAGACCTAACAGTGATGAAAATGAAATTTCTCTTTACATTTTCAACTACTTAATCAAACATTCAAGTGATGAGAACAAAGGAAGTGATCACCAAGGATAAGATGTCTAGATATTTAGACAAATTCTCCTTACTAGTTCCATAAGAAACGTATGAAGAACAGTAAGGAGAATATGCATTTACATATCAGGGCTTACAAGGTTAAAAGAAAATGAGAAGAACCCTTCAGTTCAAATAAATTTTGCAATGCAAGTGACAATGACTTTGGCTCAAGTTGTCAAAATGTCAGCAAGTGTCACCATAAACAGTCCTTCTCAGGACTGCACTCGCCCAGATGGTCATACTTTACCAAGGTATGACACATTTTACCTAGTAATTACCCTGCTGTTAGGACGGGGTCTAGTAATACCCATTTTTACCCCGCTGTCAGGACGGGGTCTAGTAATACCCGTTTTTTACCCCGCCGTCAGGACGGGGTCTAGCAATACTCCTTTTTTTTTTTTTTTTTTTTTTTTTTTGTCGTGGTCAGTTGCCCCAGACCTTCGCTCGGTCAAAACAATACTTGCCGGTAAACTTTGTCCGTTTAGCGTTTATTCGCCAGAATTTTCATGAAAGTTGGTGTAGAAAATTACCGGCGATTTAATGGCATGAAAATTCCTTCGATGAAAGCAAGAACGAAGATGCTAGCGAGCTTTGAAGCTGGCATGAATTTGCCAAACCTGCCCTGGCACGTAAACATTACATCACTGAAACACAAAAGGTGATCCGGGGAAGTCCCTTGCTTTCGCCAAGTTGAAAAATTCAACAGTCAAATGCAAGCATATTTTTGGCAGTTTTGCTTTGCTTCGCCAAAATCTTTAGGGAAAGTTGTGTAGAAAAGTACAAGAAATTCAATGGAGTTGACTTCTCTTCAATGAGAGCAAGGACGAAGGTGCTAGCGAGCTTTGAAAGCCAATGATTCATGCTACGTGTCGTAGCACATAAACATTATGTCATTGAAACACAGAAGCCGATTCGGAGAAGTAAACTTGCTTGCACCAAATCACTCATCGAATCACGGCCTAAAATAGACTTTTACGGTTTTTCATGGCTACCAGTTTCCTTTAGATTTTAGAATGAGTTTTTTTTATCAAGAAATCTATTTAAATTTCCGTGCCCTTGCTACTTAGAATTACGCTGACATGTCAGTTCGTTTATTTTAAAAAAACGTGACTTAACTGAGTCACGCTATGGTCAAAATATTTCGTCACGTTCTTCTTCGCGAAAGCTAGGACAAGTGGATGACCAAGGAATGAGGGATGGGGTTCATACTATCAGGGATTCATGTTACCACAGGGAGAAGGGTGCGGAGCAGACGCATAAGGGGAAATGGCAGCAAACACAGGTACGATAAATCATCAACTTTAAAATTTACACCACTTGAGCTCGTATCTTGAGTGACCGTAATATATTTTGCTCCCTGGGAGGAGGAGAAAAACGGCGGGGTCCAATGAAAGTAGGAACGAAGGTGCTAGCAAGCTTTGAAGCTGGAATGAATTCGCCTAACTTGCCGTGGCACCTAAACATTACATCACTGAAACACAGAAGCCGATTCGGGGAAGTCTCTTGCTTTCGCCAAGTTGAATAATTCAACAGTCAAATGCAAGCATTTTTTTGGCAGTTTTGCTTTGCTTCGCCAAAATCTTTCGGGAAAGTTGTGTAGAAAAGTACAAGGAATTCAATGGAGTTAACATTTCTTCGACGAGAGCAAGGACGAATGTACTAGTAGTCCAGTCCGTTAGCGTCGAAATTTACGAAACTCGTGACAAATCGCGTAAAAGCACCAAATTTGGCATACATGTCCTTGAGGGCATATAAAACAAATTTAGAAGGGTTGCCACGTGATCCGAGTATCCGGGGGGCCACAGCACTCAAATTAATTTTCATTCATGGTCACAGGATTCCCATGCTCATGAACAGACCACTCACTGGCAAACTGAAAAGGATTTGATGGGCTTCTTTAAATGGCCTTGTCAGCGAACGACAGAAAATGACAACAAACAGCCGTTTAAGTTTACAGAGCCACATATCCCTGTATTTTCCGCTCCCTTTTCGCTTGCCTGGTTTTCCTGTGGTCAAATAGACTTAACAAACTGAATCGTTACACTTCCGACAACTGTTAAGGGAACGAATAATTATTAGTTCGAATTAGTCGACAAACAGTCCCAAATCAGCAGCTCAAATCGCAAAGGAAACCGTTGCCTGCTACAGCTATTCAAACATTACTTATTTGGGGATATTTTCGTCATACGTTCAGGAACATGTACGCCGACCCATTCAGGAGAAGGGTAACTGAAAAAACTGACTTCCGTTATTAATTGTTTTGAATTACGTTTCTTTACAGCCTCTCCCCCATTAAGTTCCTCTAGACAATAAAAGCAAGTCGGGTTGACGAGAAATCTGGAAAATGTCAGATGTTTTAAGTGTACTGTTGAGAAAAACATATCGCGAGAGACATTTTAAGGTCACCGACATATCTGCCTTTACATTAACGTCAGTTTAATTCACAGTACAATGACTGAAGAAAAAAAATTGGTAACGAACATAAATATATGAAATAAACATATATTTGAACTGCGGATAATGATAGAATTATATGAAGGTCATCGCAGTGAAGGTGTTTCAACCTAAGCGGTTGAAAAGAAGAAACCTGAAAGAATTCAGGCTTGAACGGGAATCGAACCCATGACCTCTGCGATACCGGTGCAGCGCTCTAGAGCGCTATCATTATTTCATATGTTAATCTTCATTTCTCCATCTACGGGATAAATACTCTCAATTGACCAGCTCCCAGTTGGCTTGATAGCTCAGTTGGTTAGAGTGCTGCACTGGTATCGCAGAGGTTACGGGTTCGATTCCCGTTCAAGCCTGAATTTTTTTCAGGTTTCTTCTTTTCAACTGCTTAAGTTGAAACACCTTCACTGCGATGATCTTCATATAATTCTGAAATTGGTAACGTTCAGTTCAATCTGCCATAAGTCGTATGTCACCAGCGAGTACCATAAGAAGCACGCACGCTTACTAAGCTCTCTTTCACGGTAGTCAACCAGCTCCAACGATTAGTTACCGCTTTTTCTAGCATCGTACGTTTTTCTTTCTTTTTTGTCTTGTAGTTCTTAATTCAGTACACCACATCGGGTACTTAACATTGCTTATACCGGTAACATTAATCTAATCCCTCCCTCTGAGAAAACAGGGGCCGACCCAACGGTTTGCTTTCGGAGGAATATCTGTTCGGCAGACCGAAGTCGCCTGAGATATTCGGATTTAATTGCAGTGAGAACTATAGATTTTTGTGGCGAAACATCACCTCACGGATTTTCTTAAGAAAGGTGACTGATTAATTCCTTTTATTTTCGGAGGGACAAATATGTCATTTAGTGTGTAAAATAAGGTCAGCTAGCATTTTCAGAAAGACATAAGCAGCTCGGAAATTCGACGGAAGGGATTCCGTTTCCTAAAATTGTCTGCGCCTTAACTGATTTTCATCTATTAGCTCACGCAAATATGCCCTTAAAAAGCTCGGTGACAATCTTAGAAACCAGAAAATGATATTTCAAGTATTTTACTAAAAGTTTCTCTTTATGTGCCCCTAAGAAAAGACGCCGAGGTCTGGAGAACAGGATTTTACTGCATGTTTCAGGCGAGCGTTCACCTGAAAAACGCATAAAACATTAATCCCGCTAAATTACTTGCGACTATTAGATTCCAAATACAACGCATAAATGGAGAGCGAAAAGGCCTAGATACGGCGACAAGCTCAATCTTTCGCCCTAGAATAGCGAGGGACGTAAATAATTACCGTCTTAAAGTTTAAGTGTTGGTCTTTTGAATAACGCGTAGATCAGAAAGGATGGTTATTGTAATAGGCCAAAATCTTCTCTGACAACATTACGTGTTCTTCAGGATTAACGTAAAAAACGCTACTGCTTCGTTATTTTATTTTTACCATCACATGTAATTGTTTTTCCTTTGAATGTAGCTGGCAGCCTTAGCAGTTCACACTTACAAGCACCTGTAGAACAGGCGTTTTTAATTAATGCCTGTCATGCGCGCAGGCTCCTATTTACACCAAAGAGAATACAGAATAACCCATAAAAATCCCCTTCTCCAGTTTGGTGAAAAAATGCTGAAGTTCGCCAGGTCATTCTAACTAAATGATGCCTTTTGATGTTTTTGTTGTCATGCTTTGTCAGCCTTTATCTCTTATAACGATCGATCTCGAGATCTACAGTATGCGTGGCTGAGTGATCACAAATTGAATTGTTGAATGTGTTGGTTTATTTGTAACATTTTTTAAATTAGAAAAGAAATTTCTCTCCCAGATATGTCCTTGTCAAAGGAAAGCTTGTACTAAGACTTAGATGAGCTGCTTAACCCGTTTGGGATAAGCTTTATTTTCCATTAGTCCGGCTTATGTTTGTTGTCCACCAGTCACGGCCAGTAATCTATTTGACCACAGGATACCCAGGCTCATGAGCAGATCTCTTGGTAGACAAATATACATACAGTATGTGGATTTGATGTGGCAAGTAACTCTAACGATTGTTTATCATCATTTGTTCCGTTCGCTGATGAAATCAGTTAAAAAGTTCCCTACAATAATTTTATTTTGCCATTAGTGATTTGTTAGTGAGTCCGGTTGTCCTGTGACCAAGTTATTGACAATAGATTTGCGTTCCACGGCCCCCCGGATGCTCGGATCTCGTGGCACCCCTTCTCAATTTGTTTTATATGGTCTCAAGAATATGTGTGCCAAATTTGATGCTTTTACGCGATTTGTCAAGATTCTTCCCTTAACAGACCGGACTATAGGGAGCTTAAGTTTGAAAGCTGGCATGAACTCGCGATCGCTATGAACTTAGTAATTATGATGTAAAGTATGTATGTATGAGTGCCAAGAAGTGAGTAATACTGCCCTCCCTAATTTCCCCCCGACCACAGGCCTTAAAAGTAAGAAATTAGAAATGAGAACCAAGATAAAAGAAAAATCTTTGACCCCCGCGGGATTCGAACCCACGACCTCCGGATTAGAACACCGTCGCTCTACCAACGGAGCTACGATTCCAGGCTGAGTCACGCTATGATCAAAATAATAATTTCATCACGCTCTTCGTCACGCACGCTAAGACAGGGTGATTAGGCAAGTCATATCTTGATTTATATTATCATCGTAAGCACGTAACTTTTACCTGGCCGTGATATATTTTGGACCCCAAGGGCAGAGAGAATAACGGTGGGGTTAATGCCCCCTGGGGCTTTTCTTGTTTTTTTTTTGTCGTCGTGGTCACTTGCCCCAGACCTCCGCTCGGTCAAAACAATACTTGCCGGTAATCTTGATTCGTTTAGCGTTATTTCACCAGAATTTTCATGAAAGTTGGTGTAGAAAATTACTGGCGATTTAATGGCATGAAAACCCCTTCGATGAAAGCAAGAACAAAGGTGCTAGCGAGCTTTGAAGCTGGCATGAATTCGCCAAACTTGCCCTGGCACGTAAACATTACATCACTGAAACACAAAGGCAATTCGGGGAAGTCCCTCGCTTTTGCCAAGTTGAATAATTCACCAGTAACATGCAAGCATTTTTTTGGCAGTTTTGCTTTGCTTCACCAAAATCTTTAGGGAAAGTTGTGTAGAAAAGTACAAGAAATTCAATGGAGTTGACTTCTCTTCAATGAGAGCAAGGAAGAAGGTGCTAGCGAGCTTTGAAGCTGGCAGGAATTCACCTAAACTTGCCGTAACACGTAAACATTACGTCGTTGAAAGACAGAAGCCGATTCGGGGAATTGTTTTGCTTTCGCTAAAGCACTTATCAAATCATGGCCTAAAAGTAGACCTTTACGTTTCATTTTTCAGTAGATAACCGTTCCCTTTCGATTTAAGGATAATTTTTCTTCATCAATAAATCTATTTAAATTTCCGTGCCCTTGTTTAATATTTAGAATTACGCTGAGATGTGATTTCGTTAAAAAAATTGATGTAACTAAGTCACGCCATGGTCAAAACTATTTCGTTACGTTCTTCTTCGCGAGTGCTAGAACAGGTGGATGACCAAGGAATGAGGGAAGGGAAAGGTATTCATACTATAAGGGATCCATGATATCACAAGGAGAAGGGTGCAGAGAAGACGTTGGGGGGGGGGATGGCAGCACACACGTCAAACGTTAGAAAAATCCCCAACTTCAAAACTTTCTACCACTTGGGCACATATCTTGAGTGACCGTAATGTAGTTGCACCCCGAGGGGGGGGGGGGGGGGAAACGGCGGGGTCCAATGCCCTTGGGGCTTTTCTTGTTTTTTTTTTTTGGTGGTCACTTGCCCCAGACCTCCGGTTTTTGCTCGGCCAAACAAATACGTCTTGCAGACGTTCAGTAAACATAAGCACTATCTTCAGTCGGTTAGCATGGATTTGCAAAAATCGTGTAGAAAATTACTAGTGATGCAATGGCATAAAACTCTCTTCAACGAGAGCGAGGACGAAGATGCTAGCAAGCTTTGAAGGTCAGAGATTCGATGTTGTTTATATTTTCATTGGTTACGCGACACGAGTCAAATATAACACGCAAGCATTATTGACAGGTTTGCTTTGCTTTGCCAAAATCTTTGTGTACAAAGTTACAAGGAATTTAATGGAGTTAACTTCTCTTCAACGAAAGCACGGGCGAAGGTGCTAGCGAGCATGAAAGCCAACGATTCAAGCTGACATGAATTGGCCTTTTGATGCCGGAATAACAAGACTTGGCTCGTAAATATCACCTCATTCAAGACAGAAGCCGATTTGGGGAATTTCCTTGCATTTGCTAAAGCTTTCATCGAATCATGGCCTAAAAGTAGACTTTTACGTTTCCTTTTCAGTAGATAACCGTTCCCTTTAGATTGTAGGATAATCTTTTCTTTATTAATCTATTTAAACTTCCGTGCCCTTGTTGTTTAGAATTACGCTGAGATGTCAATTCTTTTACAAAAAAAGGTGATGTAAGCAAGTCACGTACGCCATAGTCAAAACTATTTCGTCACGTTCTTCTTCGTTAGTGCCCGGGAATGAGACCAAGGACCAAGGAATGAGGGATGGGAAAGGTGTTCATACTACTAGGGATTCCTGTTATCACAAAGGGAAGGGTGCAGTGAAGACGTGGGGGGGGGGGGGGGGGTGGCAGGGAGCACGTCAAAGGTAAGATAAATCCCAACTTCAAAAATTAACACCACTTGGGCTCATATCTTGAGTGACCGTGCTGTATTTTGTACCCCGAGGGGAGAGGGAAAAACGGCGGGGTCCAATGCCCCTGGCGCTTTTCTTGTTTTATCTAAACTGCACCAAACTTTCACCCATATATTTGGTTTAGCAGGACCAAGCAGGCGACTGAGCAGGGACCACGCGAGGGGTGGGCTGAGGGGGCTTTAGCTACCCCCCCACTTTTTGGTGCCATTAAAAATAGTAATAATAATAATAATAATAATAATAATAATAATAATAATAAAGTTGGAAAATTCATTAGTCAGTGATTAGTTTCAGGGTTAACCAGTACTGTGGTTTTCCTGTGGTTTGAGATTTAATTTTTGTATGGACCAAACAAAAATGGACTACTCTTCAAGCCTTGCTATGATTTGGCTTCGGATTGGTGAAACTCACGTGCGCTCCGCATGGGGGAGTCTATCTTGAAGAGTTTGAAACTGCTCAGATTTTAATTAGGAAGTTGAAACTCTCGCTGTCGTTTGGCCTCTAATTTGTGAACTCTCATTGTCTCTCTTATGCTCTATTAAAAAGAGTTTGACTTTTGTTGTCTCTCGCGACCGTTCTTGCCTGGCCCGAGACATTACCGGCAGTAGTCTGTCTCCAGATAGGATTATCGGCAACGACATGCTTACATATTTGTTAAAAATCAACGTGGCTTCTTCAACCCTCCCTATGCATGTAAACTTTGCAGCAAGGATAGCGGTCGAAAGATCTCTTTCGCTCCTAACGATGACAAATAAGGCATTCTTGGGTGAACTACATTTTTCATGATGTTCAGTTTAGTTTTCTCAGTTTGCCTTCTGATTCTGTAATGACAACAAGTTTGTTTGCACAAATTTTAAGTAAAATATTTTCAGTTTGAGATCTTAAATGTGAATGCATCAAGCTAGGTTCGCACTGGATACGTCTTAAAATGTGTGCAGAGATGAAAGAAGGGGCTCAGGTACATTACTTTAGGACTATCCTGGCTATTCCTATTCCAGTTTAGGAATATCCAGAATACCGACCCCTTAAAAGAACGCAATTTTTGTCTATGCTGAGTAAACCAAAACACTCCGACCGCATTCTGTTCATTTTGTTATCGTGGGTATGTTGTAGTTCAATTTGCACTTTGGTACAATTTGTTTTTGTACCAGTACGGAATATATTAAACTGGTACAAAATATTTTGTGCTAGTCCAATTTTTAATTTCATAGTACAGTTTGTTGTTAACTTACAATATTAATTTATTTTTTGGAGCACTTGTCTGCCATGAATAAGCTTTAGTTCTACTGTGGTTAGTTTTCATTGACAATCATCCCTTGTTACTTTTCATAAACCTGAGCCTGGGGTTAGTGTTAGGGTAAGGAAGGACAGTGTTAGGGTTCCAGTTATGGAAAGGGTACATGTAACTGGGTTAGGGAAGGGTTAGGGTTAGGGTTAGGGTTAGGGTTAGGGTTGGGGTTAGGGAAGAGTTTGGGTTACAGCTGATTGCCAGTGAGCTTCAATTTAAAACACATCGACACTTTTGTCTTTATTTTTTGGCTGCTCATGTAGGACTTCTGTGTGAATAAACTTGCTTTTTTCTCTGATACTGTCTCTGCATTGGCATTATTTGTAAGTAGTGATTATCTTATGGTAGTCATTTTGTGATTTACTGTAAAGTACTTAAATCATTTTACAATAAAGTTACAATTGTTCATAATGTTGTCATATTGTTGTCTTTTTGTAGATAATCATGATCTGTTGTTTTTTGTGAAGAATAAACATTAAAATTATTTGGAGTACTATTTCTATGAAAACCCACTTGCTTTTTTACAGGCTGCTGTGAAAGATATTTCAGTTGAATAGTTTAATTGCACAGTAGTGGCTGAACAGGGATATAATCGTGAAGGAGAAATCAGAGTGTTTATTTTCCCATACTGAGTTACTATTTGCACAAAACCACTTTCTTCAATTGAGGTTATTTTTCCCAGTAACATGTTGGGGTGCAGCGGGCTTGTTTTGTCGACTTTGTCAATTTTTACTGCCACCATATCAGCTACTTTGAACTTGGGCTGTTTTTTCTCTTACTTTCTCTTTGTTTGGTTCACCATGGCTGCGTTGTATTTTGTTTGGTTTTCTATTATTTTTTGTCGTTTTCTTGGTTGGTCTTCATCTTGTTGTGGTTGTGAACTTTTTTCATTGCTTTCTTCCAAATCGTTTTCTTCTTGTTCAGATTGGCTTTCTTTGCTCTGTTCATTTAGCTTTTCCCTGTGAGGTTTTATTCCGTATACAGCTTCGTAAGGGGAGACTTTGATGGCTCGGTGGTATGAGATGTTTCTGGTGTATGAGGCCTCTCTCGTGTACTGGCACCATTTGTTGATGTTTTTGTCTGCTGTGCTCACTATCAGTGACCTCATGTCTTGTTTCCAAGATAGGTTGCTTCTCTCAGTTAGCCCTTGGGTTGTCGGTGTCCGAGGTGCGCCATGTGATAACTGGATGCCGTTATCCTTGCAAAACATCTTCAACTTCTTGTTTTGGAACTCTCCCCCATTGTCTGTGATTATTTTCTTTGGAAATCCGTAGGTGTAACAGTACTCTCGGAAGCTTTTTAATACTTCATCAGCTGTTTTTTGTTGTAAGGGCACAACTGTCACGAACTTTGTGTGATGATCAATTATGTTCATCGCCCAAGTATGCACGTTCTTGCAGTCACAGGGGGTATTTTGAAAGTCCATGAGATCGATTTCAATCAGTGACAGGAATTCTGGAGATTGAAGTGGCTTGGTTACCATCTTAACGTGGCTTGTAATGGTCTTCTGCTCTTGATGAATTTGCACAAACTTACAAATAGGTTCACAACTCGTACATTCACTTCAGATTAATTCTCGTTAATCCACTTTGACGTTATTTGTCTGCCTCTATGTGCTGTCCTTTGATGCGCCAAAGTCAGAACATCGTATAGTTGACTCTTGGGTACAACTACCTTTTGCTCGGTGGTTAAGATTTTCCCTTGATAGTACGACCATTTCTTCCTGTTGAGTGTTGTTGCTTGCCACTTTGTTAATTTCGTCGTATCGTGATTTGTATTGGAGTCACTGACAGCGTTCTCAGCTTGGCTTTTTAGGAACTCTTTGGCCGAGTCATAAAATTCGTCTTCAATGAAGAGAGTTATTTGTGAAGAATTGCGTTTCTGGTTCTGTTTATAGGTCTCTAATTCTTTGTAGAATGCTTTTTTTGACACACACTCCATGATTGTTTGAAGGGTTGAAGGGATGTTAATTTCAGCGAAGTCTGAATTGGTAAGTTCTGCGCATGTGTGCATAATTAGGTGCAACGAGAGGAGCCTAGGGACTGCAGCAAGAATTTTAATGCAATTTAAATGTGATTTTCCAACGAAATCAGTGGTGGCGCAATGGATAAGATGACAGACTGGTAAGTTAGTAATATCCAAAGGTACGTGGTTCAAATCCTAGTAGGTACGGTGTAAAAAAAGAAAAAAAAAGGAATGTACCATGGTGTGTGGCTTCTGAGAAGGTAATCTGAGGTAAGTACAAGTGGAAGGATAGGAGGAAGGATAGGGAAATGAGGCAAGCATAGGGAAAAAGTAATTCAAGCAGGAATGAGACTTTTTGCTTTAAAACTTTCTTTTTATTAATTTTTTTTAATAATTAATCATCCCCCCAAAAAATACCATGCCCCTTTTTTTTATCCACACCCCAAATAAATTAAATCCCTTTTTAGAATGTTAGATAAATGGGACTGGTTTAAAATATTTTGTACCAGTTCAATATATTCTGTACCAGTTCAGAAAAAATTGTACCAAAGGAAAAAATTGAACTACAACAGGTACACTACTGAGCTAAAGGATCCACATCATCTCCAAACTGAGAAAACTGTAATAGTATATTGTTTTCTTTTCCGGATTAGGCAACCAAAACGTGTCCTAAGTATCGACATTGTTAATAACTGGTGGGTTTGGTGTCTTTGATACCTCCATAGCATAGCTTTGATTTGTTACTTATACCGGTCTATTTGATGGGTAAAAAGTGACAACTTTTAACACTTTTGGCCACCCTAGATGCATTGATAGTCACTAAAGAGGAGAAAAATTTCACGTCAGGCTGTCATTCCACCCCCCCCCCCCCTCTCTCTCTCACACTTGAGCGATCGAGTAAGCCCCCCACTTTAAAATTGGTCGCGCGGTTCCTGTTGAGTGAAATTTTGGTTTGACGACATCAATGAAATTAATTTGGATATGGAAAAATCATTCACATGGCAAACATTCTTAGGGGTAATCCTGATCATTGGGGTGAATGGATCTTTATCCAACTTTTTTTAAATCAATGCACAGACTAAAATGCAGCTGTTACAAGGTCTTCTCTGATTTGCTGAGAAAACAATAGAACAAACAACAGAACAATGGACCCTAGCCCTGAAATCAATAGAGCTGCGTGTTACCAAGGTCCAATGAAATTAGAGGTTGTTAATAGCTGTGACCTATCTGACTAAAACTACTTAGACTAGAAGCTTACTTTTTCGTAGAGGCTGAGTTAACAGAGAATAATTCTAGGGAAAATGGATTGTTTTCCTCCAAAACTGTGATCTATTAACCACAAAAATGCCATGTTTGTGTTTACTCGAGGACTAGGGTCTTTGCTGGTGAATCATAAAAATTCTTTTAAAAACCACTCGTTTGAGCGGTATTTTGATACACTGAAGTCAGTATGAAATAGCTGAATTTCTCACCTGAAAGGACTAAATCTGGACCTAAAAACTCCACACTCGTCACTGGAGAAGTTAAATGGCTCTTTTCCCATTTCCAGTCGTGTGCAATTGCCATTATGCCTGTTTCTTCAAGGAAGCGAAGCCTTAAAACTTTCCTTCAAGAAAAGAACCCCTCGGCCGCCATTTTGGATCACTTTTTATTTCCCAGGTCCTCGCAGTCACTCGCGGCTTTGTCCCAGGGTTAAGTCCCAGGGCCCCACGACTTTCCACAGGTCTCCCAAGCTCTACGAGTGTCAAAATGTGCCACTTAGTAATGTAAGCGTCAGTGTCATGTAATTTTAATGTCGCGATGAAAACACTGGTTGTGTAATAGTGTAAATAACGATGGCCTGTATGGGGATATATAAACTAAAGTATTTTTAATAGGAGTTACAAATAAAAGAAGAAACTGATACAATAAAGATGCTTCACCTTGCTTCCGTGATTTATTTATAGTTGTTGTGTGGTGTTTTGGACATTTCAGCGCGATTCCAGAGGAATTTACTTTATTTGTTGTCCTCTGTATATCGGCAACAAATAATTTAAAACCCACTGGAATTCACAGGAAGATCTCTTTCGAACACAGGCTCGTAGTAAGACCCAAATGACGGTGGGGGCCGTGCGCATGGTGCACCTTAACTAAGGTTTCCCCCCCCCCTTCCCGGCTCCTGTGACTTGGAGGGAAGAGACGCCTTGTCTGGGATATCGTTTCCAGTAAATGCTTTCAGTTTTCTGTCTCCCCAACAAAATCATTTGCAGCATCTACAAGGCTCAGAGCAATTGTTCTTTCTTTGTGACCATCGCGTTCAAGTCCAAATGTGAGATCACGTGAGGAACGACTGGTGATAATATAGTTTGTCGCAAAGCCTTAAGGACGGACCTTTCTTTCCTCCTTGCCTTGTGACCATACGTCTCAGTACCAAGGCTGAAAACGATCGCTCGCTGACATAATATAATTCAAGTTCGAAAATTTCTGGGGCCGAGACCCCGGGTCCCTCCACCTGCTGTGGGCCTGGGACACCAACGAATCTACTCAAGAGCTTACAGAAATAGCCTGTTCCAGGCTCTCAGATAGTAGGGTCGGCGCGAACACAAGGGAAACGCGAAAATAATACGTGCGAGGGAGCCTGGGGAAAAAAGGCCGCGCGTTTTTTCACCCTCGTTTTCTCTTCGCCCTTTTCCCCACTATCTCGGAGCCTGGGACAGGCTATTACAGAAATAACCACAATTCCAAACAAAATTCCGTAGTTCCAAAAGTGTTTCTAGCTTTTAAAATGTTTTCAGGTCGGCCTTTTTTTAATAAAAATTTATTGATTGATCCGTACGAAATTCTGGCGTCTGAAGAGATTTCGTCCAATACAGTTTAACAGGTAATACGGTGATCCAATATTGCCCCATATATACTAACCTGGTTATTTTTCCCCTGAATAATTTCCGGAAAATATCACAGGAGGAACAAAAAACTGCCCGTCTCTTCTACCGGAAAGGGTGTGGACCGTGCAGGTACCGACGTGGGAAAAGGCGCGCTTTATAACACATTCGTTCCTTATCTTATTCGTGCCTTATCATTTATTTTAGTTTTGAATATGAACTCATCCATTTCGTCATTGTCCCAGTTGTCACCTTTTGTTGCTAATCTTTCCTAAAATCCACCGTGATGCCTTTACCAGATCCCGTTCCGCGAAAAAAATTCTTGTGCTAAAATTTTCTTAATCATTAATGAGCGGGAATGCTTACAAGAAAAATTTGTGAAAATGTAAAGCATTATCTAACACATCTAAATTATGCAGGTTTCGAACTTGGCAAGTTATTTCTTCAAATGCTTTGTTTGTTCGGTTCCTTGGCCGGTTTCAAAGACAAATGAATCCACTGAACGCGTTTTGTCTTCGGTGACTCGAGATGACCGGCTCTGCATTGAATTTCGGATTACTTCTCAGAGAACGGTAAGTAGTTTTTGTTATCCAACAATTGTGGTTTTGCGTTGGTTTCTTGAAAATTACGCGCGCCACTTCCACGTATCGTTTATTCTAGCTCTCCATGGGTCATTCAGTTTCTAACCAAGCAGTGGACGCAAATGTCACACTGTGCCAAGGTCAATCAAAACAGATCAAAGCTAAAATCAGTTCAGAAGTCATAAAATTTGAAAATCACAACTGAAATCACTTATTCTTATCTCGTTGAAATTTGTTTCTTAATAGACCATAGTTATACCGAGCCGAGGAGCAGTTGCATTTCTGGCGTCCTCCAAATCAATCAGTCCAATCAAGACGATGTACGCCATGTTCTTGCTGCGGTCTTCAGTTTACTTCAGTTAACGAAAATAAAACATCCTGGAAACATGCAGCCAGAGGGCTGCATACCGTCTCTTCATTTGTCTACAAGAATTACCATCAGTGTGATGCACATCAGCAGTTTTCCTTGGGAAGCTTTTTTGCTAAAAGTTTGCTTGAGTTTGTTTTTGAGCAACCATCATTTTGTTAACGGATTGGCTTGGAGAGTTTTATTTTGCTCGTGCGAACAATAATTAAGTTTTCTTGCATTGTGGGAAACAAGGAAAAAAGGAAAACAACCTGTTGTGTGCTTTACACTTGGCATCTTATCGACATGGTTATAAAGCACATTCTGTAAGTTTCACCGTAGACGTCGAGCAGTCCATTCAGGAGCGTTCAACGATTCTGTCACAATATCCCTTCCTCGGGGAACTTTGCGCAGGCTGGGAAATGTTTGTTTTTGAAAGTTTGTGTAGCCTTTCTCTTTGTTAACTTAAAACTTGCTGGGAAAGATCGTTTGAAAAATATTATACCCTCTCCACTGCTTACACCCTCCCATCGACCCCTTGGGGGAGGGATGGGGATCAAACCCCATGAATAGTCAAAATTCTGGTGGGGAAGCACACCCACCACAAGCTATTTTCTGCTTTAAGATAATCGGGCGAAAACAACATGCAAACGCAGCCAACTTTTGAGCGCGTTTGCTTGTTTTTCTCGCCCAACTATTCCTGAGCAGAATTAGAGATTGCTCGTAGTCTAGTATCACAATGCACAGATCAAATATAAATATGGACCAATACTGGCCTATACTGCCTCATATGGGACAATATTGGACCCATATTGATTCCTATGAATCATATTGGGCCTATCTGGATTCCTATGGACCATATTGTACCTATATGGATTGCTTTGGACCAATATTGGCCAATATTGACTTCTAGAGAGCAATATTGGCCCATATTGATTCCTAAGGGACAATATACGCCTATACGGATTCGTATGGACCATATTGGGCCTATATGGACTGCTATGGACCAATATTGGCCCATATTGGGTCCTATGTACCAGTATTGGTCCTATCAACCATATTGGGCCAATATGGATTCCTATGGACCAATATTGGCCTATACAGATTCCTATGGACCAATATTGGGCCTATATAAATTGTTATGGACCAGTATTGGCCCATATTAACTCGTATGGATCAGTATTGGCCTACATTGATTGCTATGGACCAATATTGAGCTATATGGATTCCTATGAACCATATTGGGCCCATACTGGCTTATATGGACCAGTGTTGACCTATATTGACTCTTACAGACCAATATTGGCCGATATCCGTTCTGTGGACTAATATTAGCCTATATTGATTCGTATGGACCAATATTGGCCTATACGGATTCCTGTAGACCAATATTGGTCTATATGGATTCCTATAGACCATATTGGGCCTATATGGATTGCTATGGGCCAATATTGACCCATATTGACTCATATGTACCAGTATTGACCTATATTGATTCCTATGGACCAATATTGGCCTATGAGGATTCTTATGAGCCATATTGGCCCTATATGGTTTTCTATGGACCATATTGGGACTATGTGGATTTCTATGGACCGTATTGGGCCTACATGGACTTAAATAAACCAATATTGGCCTACATGGATTCCTATTTACGATATTGGGCCTATGTGGATTCCTAAGGACCCTATTGGGCCTTTATAGATTCCTATGGACCAATATTGGCCTATACGGATTTCTATGGAACAATACTGGCCTACGTGGATTCCTATGGACCAATACTGACCTATACGGATTCCTATGGAGCAATATTGGCCTATATGGATTCCTATAGACCATATTGGGCCTATATGGATTGCCATGGACCAATATTGGCCCATATTGACTCCTATGGACCAGTATTGGCCTATATTGATTTCTATGGACCAATGTTGGCCTATTTGATTCCCATGGACCAATATTAGCCTATGCTGATTGCTATGGTCCGAGATTGGCCTTTATTGATTCCTTTGGACAATATTGGGCCTATATTGAATCATATGGAGGAAACTTGGCCCTACGTTGCCTTATATAAACCAACATTGGCCTATACTAATTCATGTGGATCCATATTGGCCTAAACTGTGTTGCTGTATCTGAACGAAATGGGCGATTGTTGCCTCATATTTACCTATTTTTAGGTCATTTTCATAATGGCCATTTTCATGATGGCGTAACTTTATATCAACTTCCAGAATATTTCATTTTTTAATCTTTGTTTTGGTTTGTGCTTGCTGTTGTGATACAAATATGGGTCATCGTGACTTAATTCCATCTAGGATTACAAGCTGCTCATCAGAAAGGAAAAACGAAATAATTTTCAGTAAATGTAGTCAATTGACGCCATCGTGAAAATGACTTATTTGATCCATGTTGGCGTATTCTGGTGCATATAATGCCTATATTGGCTTGTTTCAAACCTCTCATCTGCAGGTTGTATAAGCCCCACTCCGTACGCCTTGCAAGAAGCCTTCAAAGTTTGTGTTTTGCACGATGTCTTATAGGAATGGCGAAGCGCGGGTCATTTCTCTCGCTGGCTCGAAACTCGCAGTATCGTCGATAATGTAAGATACTCGCGTACTAAAAACCCACATATATGACTTGACTGGTAATACTTACCGTGGCTCTACCCGATTGTGTTGGTATATTAACTTGCCCAAGTAACCCATACCCCCGCCCCCTCCCCGCTCGATTTTACATTTTCTGTTTTCTCGAAACTTAATGGCATTCACAACTAGTTCTCAAATACCACTGAAGTTCACCCAACACGCAGAGTTGTTTCATTTGGAAAGAATACTACCCTAAAAAATAAAAAATTAAAAATTAATAAAAAATAAATTCAACACGTCGATAACCCGAGCGGCCAGAGGAGCTGTTTCTTATTTGATCACGAGGGAACTGGAACACAAAGAAACACGGTATCATCTTTATTTACATGACTACGAAAATATTACAACATGGCGATTAAACGAATGCTGCAGTCCAGTAGTCCAGTCAGAGCGATCGCGTCTTTAAGGTAAGTCAATTTTCAAAAATCGAAGTAGAAGCCTCTTTCTTTGATCTGTCCCGTTGACTCGTGAAGCCCTACCCTGAGAAGCGATCTCCCGTCGCGATCGTTCGTGGAGAGTTCGGCGGAAGGTCGATAAACGGCTGAAAAACAAGTGTCATGGACCACACACTGCGAAAAGTCTGGTGTGTATTACGACTCAGTTTAACAGCTAGCCGGCGACCAGACTTCCAGTTTAATGCATCAGTCAATTCCAGCTGCGCCCATCCCCCCCCGGGCAACTGTGGGGCATTTGCGTGCCTTGTCAGTCCCGTGGGTGGGGCATTAGCAAATTTGGCACGGCCCGGGGGTCGGGCATTTGCCTACCCCCGGGCTTTTGACATACATGTGGTTTCTGACTCGAAATCCAAACATGGAGAAGTGATGGAGGATTTTATCGCAAAGGACCAGCAGTTCGTCGCAGATTGGATCGTCTGCCAAGGACTGGACAAACTTGTGGAGGTTTTCTCGATTTTATGCATTTCTTCATTGTTCATCAAGGCACAACTATCACTTAATATAGCGAGATCGGGAACGATCAACGTGAATCGACGTACGCACTCTTCTTAAGGATTTAAATAAATTTAGTCGCGATGATTCTTAAATTCTAAACATGTGTATAGGGATCGTCGTTTTATACTTTTGCATATTATTACAGATGACGTTACAACAGACTTTTATAATGTCAAGATTTTTGTTTACTAGCGAACTGTTTAAAACAAAACATTAAAGTAACAATCAACTGTCATGTAGTATTGTTGTCTGTGAAGTATTAAAATATCATCACTTGGCATTTATACTAACTTAATTAACATCGGATAGTGTCGTTACAAACAATAGAGGACGGAGAGGTAGGCCTACAGAAATGAAAAATCACACATAAAAATGCTGAAAGTGGTATTATTGTGCAATGAATGAAAACTGCTGCAGTGTTGATTGGGGACGTACGATCCCGGGGGCGGGGCATTTGCCCTCTTCCTTCGTCCACACCGCGGGGCATTTGGCAGCTAAAGTGTCCCCACCCCCGAGAATTTGCCATCCGAGAGAAAAAAAATGCTAATGCCCGGGGGTTAGCCCGGGGGCGGGGGGGGTCATGGGCGCAGCTGGAATTGACTGATGCATAACGGTTATTTAAAATTAACCCCAGGTCCGCTGGAGAGTCATCTTTCTCTTCTCCCAGAGTAGCAAGAGACAGTGCAAGCAGGTTGCATGTAAAAGGTATCCGTTTGTCGGATGCTAATTTTTACTTTCCATGCATACAAACAGTGTCACGTCTAATCCATGCAAAATGAGAACAGGTCATTGCGTGACAGCTAACCTGCGATCAGGCTCTATTTTCGTTTCGCTCGGTGAAACATTCCGGCGGGAAGGGCGAAGCGAGCGACCCACGTAAGAGAATATGAGAGCGATGCTAAAATTCGGCCTGATCGCAGGTTACGTGACAGCATACTCAAACAATAGCGTCGCTCAGGCGGTGTGCGTCACGAGATTTGACCAATCAGAACGCGTCATTTTGTGAGGCATTTTCGTGCTCGGAAAGAGCTGCTTCGAGGAGTGTATAAGGTGAAATTTTCTTTATTTTCGACGCTTGTGATTTTGTTCTCGGAATTGTACTCCTAAAGTTTTTGGAATAGCATATCTTAGTTCTGGTCAGGTTATCGTTGAAGGTAAACGTTTTAGTCGTGTTTATGAGAAGTTCAAATTGGGCGGCTAGTTGAAAGCCCCCATGTTGATTTCTCTGTTAATGTCACAGTTCTTCTTGGACTCGAAGCTGCTTACCTCTTAACGGGATTTGCCCGTTAACTTGGCCAGTTAGTTAGTATAACTTTTCTTCTTTTGAAATTTCTTCTTTTGAAATTTACGCCTTATGGTTTTTCCTTTACAAGCCATTGAAAGTATCGTAGAATGAAGCGATCGTGTAAATCAAGTAGCAGATCTCCCGGGAAACCGGCTAAGAAAAGTAGACCGAGATGAAAGCCGACACGAAGGGAATAACATCGAAATTCGAAAGACTCTGCTCAATTTTGAACCAGAACAGGGGAAAAAGGTCAATTTCTATAATGCCTCGGTCATTTCAGCATTTTATCTCCCTTCGTTGTGTTTATGAGGTCTGGGGTGCTGTACAAAATGAGCTTATTTTATAATACGAGTCGCCAGTGAAGCTGTTTCTTTCGTTTTTTTAACACAAGACGTAAACAGTGATTTTATTTGTACATTCTGGTAATAAAATGGTGAACAAAACAACTTGTACAAGCAAAAGTTGTTACTGTTTTGACACTGTTTTGTGTGTAATCTTATCATTATTTTCTGACAGTCAGCTCTACAACAACTGTGCACGTCTCTGCCACCAGTGGAATAGATTATGTATGAACTATATTTGAGTGCTTAAGAATTGTGAAGCTAATTTTGATTTCTAATAGCTTATCGGCTTAAGATAGTGTTGCTTATGGATATGTCCACACTTGGTGTCCGTGCAGCGGCACAGACTGGTGCTGTGTTACTGGGTATCCAAAATGTAATATTGTGTACACATTTTAAAAACTGAGCTCTATTTTGCACTATCAGATGCAATTTAAAAATGTGAGCATAGGCAGGAGTTATTGGTATATAAGCGGACTGACAGAAGGTGTTTGCTAAGTTGTAACCTTGAAATTAAAGAAAGACAAACACATGGAATTGGTGATCACTTTAGAGCCCATTCCCAAGCACAGATCTTCACCTTGAAGTTAGGCACCCAAATTCATGCATGAGTACTTGAAAAGAAAAAAGGTGTGTGTTCATATAAGTGCCCAGTGAAAATAGTAATTAGTGCAAAAAGAAATAGGTATTCTGTGTGCATGTAGCCTCTATACAGCCGCCCACCCTCCTCAAGAAAAAGATCAGAAATGTGTATGTCTCATTTGGTTGACTTCTACTACTCTTTTTTGCCATAGTGCTGCTACTGAGATACACTGTGTGCACCAGTCTTTTCTCACAGAGAAGATGAAATAAATATTTACTTGATATTCTTGGAAGCCTTATAACCCAAACTACAAAGTGAAATAGTTGGAACAAAGTTGGCTGTATTGCAAGTAAATTTTAGCACTGTGCTTTTTCACAGTTAATGAACTACACCCTCTTACTTAAAAGACAGTAGTGAAGTATTAAACGTACTGACTCCTGTTGGTAACATAACAAACATCAAAGTTTAGAAGAACAGCTGCATTCAGGGGCCAATTCAATAAAACTTTTGCAACTATTAATTACAAGTGTAGCTATTGTTTTTCAAACTGTAAAACAATAGCTGCGCTTGTAAAAGTTTTATTGAAGTGACTCCTGGTCATTATCAGGTTCTGGTTGGAGCTTTGTCCATACTGCTTTGTCTTAAAAATGTTCATATACAGGTCTGGGGTGGCTAACTACCTTTCAGATACAGCTATTTCAATTAGAGTTGTAGGATTTTAAAGCCTCAAGCTTACGCGACAAGACCGAAAGTAAGTATGGGTAGCTGTACGCTGTACATCTTTTGTGGTTCGGCTGTAATTTCACGGCTGCCGCTGCCATAAGATGGGTAAAAGTATCATAAACACTTGTCCATGTGATCTATTTTCTGAAGAATTGAACAATAGCCTAAGTTTGGTAAATTTATCAATAAATTACCCATAGTGGCTTGCAGTCTTGTTGCGAAGGTTTTCCAACAACGTTAATTGAAATGGCTGTAGGTCCAGAAACACAGGCCAGTGAGATATTTTAGAAGCAATTATCATGATAGCCATCACAAAGTGTCCTCAGGGATTAAAAGGAAATTTGAAGTGACCTGAAAGTGATAATTGAAGCTGTCACGTATGAAGGACTTTCTCAACAATCCTTGCCTATATTTCTGGAACCATCAGTATGCCTTAGCTCATGTTTGTCTTTTGTGGTATTACTGGAGTGTGGTAAAGAAAAATTCATGGCAAAGCTGTAAGCTCCTGGCTTTGCTGTAAATTTCATCTCATCAAACCGGACCAAGAGCACTTGCTTTCCAGGGAAGGTATTCCTGGAGGCAAACAATATCCCTGAGCTCTGATATTACACACTGTCATATATGTGACATTTCAATTACCAGAACAGATAACATTGTTAAAATTATTTACTATCGAGCCCACTATCCAGCCTACACACGTCCATGTGAAGGAGCAATCCACTCAAATGTTCCATACTTTCGACTGACTTGGTACAGACAAGACAGAGAAATACATTTCATTTAATAAAATAACTAAGATATTATGTGCACTCTGATTGGCTGAGATGTGTGGTTGCATGCGAGTATGTTAATACAGTCGAATAAAGCAAGGAAAAACTTTTCCTGTGTTTGGATAGCCTGAAATACAGTAAACACTCAAGTGGGGGGAATTCTCATAAGTTTATATGCAACCTGGGCTGGGCACTACCTGCAAACCCTCAAGGGTTTTCATAACTGTCTTGAATTCTCCCAACCATTCTCGTGTTTATATTGGGCTATGCAAACACAGCAAAAGTTTTTCTATTATTTGCTTGAATTCAATCTTTTACAGTGAGACCTGTGGACAAAATTATTTTCACATATTTTCTGTAAAAGGAAACAACTGTCTTAAGCAGACAAGAAGGTCAATGAACAACATCGGTATCAATTTTTTTTAAAATCAATGTGACTGTAGGAATGTAGGTTAGTAACTTGTTAAAATAGGAAACATATACATGGAAATATGGCTCTGCCTTGGGATCAGCATCACTAGTCATATAGCAAGGTTGAGAAAACTAATGTGCAGTGTTTGATATAAGAGAAAATAAAACATGGTTGATGAGGTACAAGCCATTAGTAAAATCAAGGACAAGAGCATAAATGATGTTATTAAGACAACAAAGTTTTTGGGGAATCCCTTTGAATGGCTGTTACCAGGAAATACTTGAATTTCCAGGACGACTACCACAAATTATTTTTTGTCTAATACATTTTCAGCAAGTTGTTAGGCTATATCCTTGTGTTGCATCTTACATAAGATCGATAATAACTCAAATTAAGACCGAAATCATCTTATTTTAAGATGATATACCCTTAAGTGAGTGAAAAACGTCTTAAATTTAGATGACCACACTCTTACTTCTTTGTAAGATTCTTACCGTCTTAATTGAAGGTTTTGAATACGTCTTAAACTAAGATATCTTGATTCTTAAATTAAGACGCATTATTTTATCATATCTTAATTTAAGAATTACACTTCTTATTTTAAGTTAGGTACTTTGAAATATCTTATCTTAAGTCAGGGGACATCTTAAAATAAGATTGTTCGTGATCTTTAATAAATTTTAAGATGATTTGAAAATAGTTAAGAGCAATTCATCTTAACTAAGATGCAGTGCGTCTTAAATTGACAGGAACAGATTTCTTGGTTGTTGCGAAAACTAAGACCCCCGAAAATTAAGACCCTAAGACCCTAAGACCCGAAAACTAAGACCCTAAAACCGGAAAACTCCCCTTATTTTCTTTGTTTTTGCCAGGTTATTTTCTTTTCTACCCGGTTTTTTTTTTCTTTTCCTTTTTATGCGAAAACTTAGACCCAAAAAGTAAGACCCAAAAAACACAAAAAACCCAAAAAACACAAGGCCGATTAAAGGCTCCGTTCCTTAGTATTGGATATATCTTACTATAGTTTTATTTTCTAAAGTAAAGAAATGATCATCTCAGTGAATTTGCAATTAAAGTAATTGCAAATTGAAAAACGGAAAATCCACCACAATGGTACAACGTCTTCACTCAACATATTGAACTGTTTTATAACATCATACTTGCACTATTGGTATCTTGATACCACGTTGCCTGGATGACGATGTCATATGATATTTTATCATAATACGTTAAGAGCGAATGTCAGTAAAAAACGAACAAAAATTTTTAGCGGTAACAGCTAAAAAATCGATTTCTTTCATTTTTTTCACCCATGCATATGTTCGTTTTTACTGGCATTCGCTCTTAACGCCCAGGTAAGACGCTGTACTTCACACGAGAGGAACTCAATTCAGCTAGGCCTAAGTCCAGTTATTTTTGCACCCGAGTATGCCTCGTCTCTTTCCTCCGATTACGTCTGGTAATTGAGATAACCTTCCAGGACTTCCAGTGATTCTTGCGGCAATCAAAAATCAAGGATTACAAATAACAATAACAATAACAGCAACTGTACTTCTTTAGCTTTTGACGCTGTTGTACATGTGGTGTTGAGAATTTTTCCTTCCCTTGAAGGATGAAACTGAAACACCAACAACGATAACAAAAAGTTCAAAGGGGAACAGGATATTTTATCAACAAAACATTACATAACACGGCCGTAAAACTTACGATTCCGGTAAAAAAACAAACAAACAAAGAAAATAAGGGGGTCTTAGTCTAGTTTTCGAGTTTTCGTCTAGGTTTTTTCGAAAACTAAGACCCTGGCAAAAACAAAGAAGAAAATGAGGGGGTCTTAGTTTTCGGGTCTTAGTCTACGTTTTTGCGAAAACTAAGACCCTGGCAAAAACAATAAAAATGAAGGGGTCTTAGTTTTCTTGGCAAAAACAAAGAAAATAAGGGGGTCTTAGTTTGCGGGTCTTAGGGTCTTAATTTTCGGGCGTCTTAGTTTTCGCAACAACCCAGATTTCTTTCAATTGAAAAGGATCGAAAGTTCTGCTGTTCTCCCGTGCTTGGTTAGTTTCGATCCAAAATGCGTACTGCAGAGGAAACAGCCACGTTTTTGTGCTTGACTCAATTGGTTGAACAGACCAACACGGCATGAATTGCATATGACTTCTTCGGTCAATCAGTTGACATTTGTATGCCCGCAGATTGCGTTGTGACATGCAGTGACATATTTTTCAACTGGTGTTGGTGAATTCATACATTATTTAATGCTGAAGACTTGGGTCGATAAAACGGAAAGAATGTCTGTGAAGTTCAAAGACAGTTTGTCCAAAGCAACTGCATAAAGATAAGTTTACTGAGAAGAAGATGTAATGGCAACTGTTGGGAAAAATATGCACAGGCAACGGATCTGTACCATCAAAAGAAAATCTTCAGGAAGACGTATTCAACCATATTTGACGCTTTTTCCTTTCTTCGCCACTGAAAAGCTCAGCGTGAGTGCATGCAAAGAAGACTGGCAAAGGGCCGCAAAAAAAGCAAAGATACGGTGATGAGCTTGTTGTTCTATCCTTCCTTTTGTGTTTGAGCTGAATTATTTTAATTTAGTGGTGTAATAAAGCGTTTTTGGTTAAAATATGTTTTGTGGTTATTTGTTCATTCTCGTTTTACTGAGCGGGCAAGCCGCGACGCGAAAAAAGAATACGCGCAATCAATTTTTGAAATGTAACGGTCTCCGGAAAAATAAGACTATTTGAAATATTAAATTAAGACGAAAACCCCTCTTATCTAGGCACCTACGGCGGCCGACAGTGGCCATCAAATGTCAAAAACACAAAATCAAAAGTCGATCTGCAAAGTGAAAAGTTAAACTCAAAAATCAAAAGTCGATTTTCAAGAATCAAAAGTCGAAATCGAATGTCGATTTCTGAAGTGCGAAAATCGGGTTGCGAATTCTCACTTCTCACTTTCGACTTTCGACTTTCGACTTTGAGCACCCCTCCTACCCCCCTCCCCTAACATTTTCTTAACGGAGCGGAAGACTGGGACAAAGTTTTCGTGTCATCATGGACGAGGAAAAGAAGACACGCGGTAAGAATTTTTTTTCAATGTTGCAATAAATTGGTCAGTACAAAGGTCTGAAACCGTTTATTTTGGGTTTTATCTCTAGTTCAGGAAACTCGTAGATCAACTGTGGAAAATGGGGATGACAGTCTTGCACGACTCCCACGCTCGTGTTTTAGCCGTTCTCATAACTTTGCTTTCACACGTTTGACTGAAGCGGGGTTCAACCATCTATTACACGTTGCATAGCTATAAAGAAGCTACAACTTCAATTTCATGACGAAGAGGGACTATAGATCACATTCCATGATACGAAACACAACATCCTGCGAAAGAATTTTGTAGAAGCCGGGCCCGACGTTCCAGACATCAGCAGGGAAACTCATCACGTTGCAGATAATATTTCAGATCCTTTATTGTCACAAATATAAAGCTGAGAGGCTGAAAAAACCTATCAAGCTCCTAAACGAAACAAATTCAACGCACCTTATACGCCAAAAGCGGCGTAAAAACCACATTAAGTCGCTTAACAAACGTTCAGAGGTCGAATTTAACTGAGAAATATAACAAACAGGCAAGCCACAAGAATCCACGAGTTATCAGACAATTAATCAGATTTCACCTTCTCGGCGTTAGATTTTCACGTGTATTGTCACGCGACTTTTGATGTAAACAAACCGCGAAAGTTCGGATATTCGGTTCCCAAACAACCACACGTCTACAAATTACGAGTCGCTATTTCAACTTCCCGTTACTATATAATTCAAAATGTCAAAGCAGAAGAATAAGAGCGACTTCAACGCCATGAATATGGCTGAATTATGCAGGAACGTCGAGTTTCAGAAAGCGGATATTTGAAAACTGTAATGTATGCCAGTTAGTGGATTGGTAAATTAAATAGTTAAAAATGTCGTACAACCCAAACGGCGACGAAGAGTTGAAGTTGTTCACGGCCTTCGGAGAAAATGGAGGGGGAATTAGCTTATCATGAATTATTAAATTCTCTGCATCATTAACTTGATCTTTTTCGAAGTTTGGATCCACTGGCAAAACCATTCTTTCGACTGCAGACGCGATTTCCACTAGCGAAGTTTTCAAATATCCGCTTACTAAAACCGACATTCCTGCAAATATTTTGTAAGTTCTGCGACATTCGTGGCGTTGAAGTCGCTCTTATTCTTCCGCTTTGACATTTTGAACCTGAAGCTATTCGAGTTTCAAAGACTTTAAGTAATGGAAAAATTACATAAGAACATGGCAAAAAAAAACGGCTTTGCTAGGCCCAAATCGACATTTGATTTCGACTTTTCAATTTGCGAATTGACTTTTTATTTCGTTAATTCACATTTGATTTTTGATTTTGACTTTTCACTTTGAAGATCGACTTTTGGTTTTCACTTTTTACTTTCGATGGCCACCCTCGGCCACGGCAAGGCACCTCGTGTTTAAGATGTCAGGCAACTAAAATTAAGAGGTTGACATCTTGTTCTAAGACGATTTATCATCTTAAAGTAAGACGACGGATCTTAATTTCATACAAATGCGCATCTTATCAAGGCACCAGTCTCTAAGACGAAAAAGCGTCTTAATTTAAGATTTTAGTTTTTACGGAGTGGGTAAAAATATAACTGATGTCCATTTATACACTCGAGACACGATGGAGTAAAGATCTCACGAGAGACCTTACAATGGCGTTGTGAAAAGAATAACTGAGGACACGAATTTAGATTGTTTTGACTGGTTAATATTTTGGTTTCGTGGACCAGGTGAATAAGTTTTTCACGATCCGCTCCGTAAAAACTAAAATCTTAAATTAAGACGCTTTTTCGTCTTAGAGACTGGTGCCTAGATAAGATGCGCATTTGTATGAAATTAAGATTCGTCGTCTTACTTTAAGATGATAAATCGTCTTAGAACAAGATGTCAACCTCTTAATTTTAGTTGCCTGACATCTTAAACACGAGGTGCCTAGATAAGATGGGTTTTCGTCTTAATTTAATATTTCAACTAGTCTTATTTTTCCGGAGACCGTTACATTTCAAAAATTGATTGCGCGTATTCTTTTTTCGCGTCGCGGCTTGCCCGCTCAGTAAAACGAGAATGAACAAATAACCACAAAACATATTTTAACCAAAAACGCTTTATTACACCACTAAATTAAAATAATTCAGCTCAAACACAAAAGGAAGGATAGAACAACAAGCTCATCACCGTATCTTTGCTTTTTTTGCGGCCCTTTGCCAGTCTTCTTTGCATGCACTCACGCTGAGCTTTTCAGTGGCGAAGAAAGGAAAAAGCGTCAAATATGGTTGAATACGTCTTCCTGAAGATTTTCTTTTGATGGTACAGATCCGTTGCTTGTGCATATTTTTCCCAACAGTTGCCATTACATCTTCTTCTCAGTAAACTTATCCTTATGCAGTTGCTTTGGACAAACTGTCTTTGAACTTCACAGACATTCTTTCCGTTTTATTGACCCAAGTCTTCAGCATTAAATAATGTATGAATTCACCAACACCAGTTGAAAAATATGTCACTGCATGTCACAACGCAATCTACGGGCATAAAAATGTCAACTGATTGACCGAAGAAGTCATATGCAATTCATGCCGTGTTGGTCTGTTCAACCAATTGAGTCAAGCACAAAAACGTGGCTGTTTCCTCTGCAGTACGCATTTTGGATCGAAACTAACCAATCACGGGAGAACAGCAGAACTTTCGATCCTTTTCAATTGAAAGAAATCTGGGTTGTTGCGAAAACTAAGACGCCCGAAAATTAAGACCCTAAGACCCGCAAACTAAGACCCCCTTATTTTCTTTGTTTTTGCCAAGAAAACTAAGACCCCTTCATTTTTATTGTTTTTGCCAGGGTCTTAGTTTTAGCAAAAACGTAGACTAAGACCCGAAAACTAAGACCCCCTCATTTTCTTCTTTGTTTTTGCCAGGGTCTTAGTTTTCGAAAAAACCTAGACGAAAACTCGAAAAACTAGACTAAGACCCCCTTATTTTCTTTGTTTGTTTGTTTGTTTGTTTTTTTACCAGAATCGTAAGTTTTACGGCCGTGTTATGTAATGTTTTGTTGATAAAATATCCTGTTCCCTTTTGAACTTTTTGTTATCGTTGTTGGTGTTTCAGTTTCATCCTTCAAGGGAAGGAAAAATTCTCAACACCACATGTACAACAGCGTCAAAAGCTAAAGAAGTACAGTTGCTGTTATTGTTATTGTTATTGTTATTGTTATTTGTAATCCTTGATTTTTGATTGCCGCAAGAATCACTGGAAGGTTATCTCAATTACCAGACGTAATCGGAGGAAAGAGACGAGGCATACTCGGGTGCAAAAATAACTGGACTTAGGCCTAGCTGAATTGAGTTCCTCTCGTGTGAAGTACAGCGTCTTACCTGGGCCTTAAGAGCGAATGCCAGTAAAAACAAACATATGCATGGGTGAAAAAAATGAAAGAAATCGATTTTTTAGCTGTTACCGCTAAAAATTTTTGTTCGTTTTTTACTGACATTCGCTCTTAACGTGTTATGATAAAATATCAGATGACATCATCATCCGGGCAACGTGGTATCAAGATACCAATAGCGCAAGTATGATGAAATAAAACAGTTCAATATGTTGAGTGAAGACGTTGTACCATTGTGGTGGATTTTCCGTTTTTCAATTTGCAATTACTTTAATTGCAAATTCACTGAGATGATCATTTCTTTACTTTAGAAAATAAAACTATAGTAAGATATATCCAATACTAAGGAACGGAGCCCTTAACCCGTTTTTTGACAAATATTGTCAAAAATGCTGTTTAAAAGAAAAGAAAATAAGGGGGTCTTACTTTTTGGGTCTAAGTTTTCGCATAAAAAGGAAAAGAAAAAAAAACCGGGTAGAAAAGAAAATAACCTGGCAAAAACAAAGAAAATAAGGGGAGTTTTCCGGTTTTAGGGTCTTAGTTTTCGGGTCTTAGGGTCTTAGGGTCTTAATTTTCCGGGGGTCTTAGTTTTCGCAACAACCAAGAAATCTGTTCCTGTCAATTTAAGACGCACTGCATCTTAGTTAAGATGAATTGCTCTTAACTATTTTCAAATCATCTTAAAATTTATTTAAGATCACGAACAATCTTATTTTAAGATGTCCCCTGACTTAAGATAAGATATTTCAAAGTACCTAACTTAAAATAAGAAGTCTAATTCTTAGATTAAGATATGATAAAATAATGCGTCTTAATTTAAGAATCAAGATATCTTAGTTTAAGACGTATTCAAAACCTTAAATTAAGACGGTAAGAATCTTACAAAGAAATAAGAGTGTGGTCATCTAAATTTAAGACGTTTTTGACTCACTTAAGGGTATATCATCTTAAAATAAGATGATTTCGGTCTTAATTTGAGTTATTATCTATCTTATGTAAGATGCCTAACATCTTAATTTAAGATTTTAGTTTTTACGGAGCATGACCCTTTGTGGGCCGTGACGCACACCGCCTGAGCATCGCTGATTGATAACAAACTATTTACATATTTTAACACAAAGGCCATTAAGCCGCCACACAAACATCGTATCAACATGTTTGAGTTAGGTTTAAATAGCTGTAGCCCTCTACTGGCTGGTGTAATAACAGCCATAATCATCATCTTAACCGTCATCATGTTCAGGTTCTTTTCGAAAAAGCAAGTTAGTGACTTGGGAAAGAAGTACGTACTTATCACTGGCTGCGACTCTGGCTTTGGCCGCGAAACAGCCGTTCGACTGGACAAGATGGGAGTTTGTGTGTTGGCGACTTGTTTAACGAAAGAAGGAGAACAGAGTTTGAAATCGGTGGCGAGCAATAGACTTAAAACATTCCAGCTGGACGTGACAAATTCGCAGCAGATTAAAGATCTCTACGAGCAAATAAAGGGACTGCTGTCCTCAGGACATGGTATGTTTGCAATACGAAAAATGTAGGCCCACATGGCGTACAAATACCTGTCAGTAACTTCCCTAAAAGGCATCAAATCTATTAGCAGACATAGAAAGGGTGGGAAAGTGCCATAAGAAAATAATACTCAGTACTTTTTTTGAACAGTCACACTTTTGGATTTGAATGATAACTAAAGAAAGATAATAAATCTGGGGGCTTTGTCATGAGGTAAGAAAGATGCGATAATTCAGTATGTCACACGCTTGGGCTGCGGAAGTTCAGGAGTTCGACTCCCGTCGCGGACTTCGCATTTGTTTCTTTGTTGCCTGTTCGTGAAATGTTGAATAATAAATAATATCTTTCTTCTTAGTTTTGGATTTCATCCTCAGGAAAGTACTGCACAATAGCCTCTATTTGAAACTTGATTTGGAGTCACACTTTACTTAAGATTTCATTCACTCAAATTACCTGACTCACGGTTAGCCAACATCTGCTGGAGAGATTATGCGTTATGCGCTCTCAAAAGCGACTTGCTCCTACGATTTCTACGAAATTTTGCTTTTTAATTCAGGTCTGTGGGGGCTGGTAAACAATGCTGGGATTGCTGTGGTGGCACCACTCGAGTGGATTCCGCTGGAGAAATCAAAGCACATTGCTGACGTCAACCTGTGGGGAATGATTGACATCACGAAAACCTTTCTTCCGCTGATCAAGAACACTCGGGGACGTGTGGTAAACTTTTCAAGTATGTTAGGTAAGTTAAGAAGACGTGTTATGTACCTCTTTCTATGCCTAAAGCACACGTTAACATCAACCTCCCTTCCTCCTGTGAACGCAGGAGCCGTTTTAATCTTTTCAACCTACTGGTAACTTGTCACACATGCGTTACGGGAAAAGTTGCGTGAGACAAGGCAGTGTATAACAGCTCGCAACAGGCATAATTATTGCGAGGCTGACAAGTCGCTGCAGCCGTTGCAGCACCGATGCGTTTCAAGCAAAGTGAATGAAGTGAACTATTGCGAAAGTTTCAAGGAAAGTTTGAGCAGATTCAAACTCTCCGAGAGCGCATAAGAGTCAGACCCTTTAAGCTCCAGTATCAGCAATTATATTCTCCTCACTGTAGTCAGTATATCCCTTCTGGTACTAGTTGGGAGAATTTTCTTAAAAATCAAGACATTCGATCCTGACCCGTATGTTTGATTAAGTAATGATACTGTAAGGGAAAATTAGATGCTTGTCACCTTTGGGGCTTAAAGTGTTAACGTAATCTCGGAGACTCTTGTTTTCCTTTTCCTACTTTTTAATTAGAAGAAAAAATACATTGTGTGGATCCAATGTAGCCTGTTCAGGGGTGCGGCGCTGAGAAAAAAGTAAATGAAAAGGGATGGAAGGCATGCGAGGGGAGGACGAGCGAATCGCCATTCTTACTGACTCTTGCTTCGTCGTTTTCCTGCTCAAGTCGCCGGTCGCCACTGCCTCAACGCCTGGAGTAGGTCACAACCAGTCAAGTTCGTCTCTTTTCTATGGTTACTCCACGTCTTCCATTTTGATTACCAGAATTGCACTAGTGCGAAAAATGAATTAATGCAATACATTAGCAAGCTTGAGTTTCCAGTCAAACAGGCTAAACACCAGCAACAGAAAGCTAAAGAAATATTTTTCTGCTTACCAGGAAGACACAAAGAGCAACTTCATTCTAATAATAATAATAATAATAATAATAGTAATAATAATAATAATAATAATAATAATAATCTTTATTCGATCGATCTGTATGTTTGTAGGGCGTGTCTCCTTGCCTCACATGTCCAGCTATTGTGTCACCAAATATGGAGTGCAAGCGTTTTCGGATGCTCTGAGACGTGAAATGCGCCCGTGGGGAGTGCAGGTCAGCATTATCGAACCCGGTTTATTCAGGACCAACTTGGCAAATGAAGAGCGCAATATCGAGTCATTGCAGGCATTATGGGATGGTCTCAGTCCAGAATTTCAAAAAGATTATGGCGAAAAAAGACTGGAGAGAAGTAAGATGTTATTTCCAACTTACTCTTAAATGGACATGTTTCGCACCGCAAGCCCGTTTCTCGAAGTCCCGAAGACATTTTAAGGCCCGTAAACGTATTGGACATCGGAATAGTTTTTCAGGCCAGAAATGTCTTCGGGAACTTTGATTTCGGGTCCTAAGAGAAATGTCTGCCTTTAAGAGAGGGAGATAAAATAAAGCCAAGAGTATGGCAGGGACCGACATCACGTGTCCGCTCTAGAGACGCGTTTATTACGAAGGAATTAATTAGGACAGGGCCTATGAGTAGGGAGCATGAATCGCGGCAGGGTAGTTTAGTTACTAGTACGTTTGGCTCTCGGACGGGGATCAAAAGGTCGCTTGTCCAAGGCTTGTCTTTGTATTGTCTAGCCAATATCGTCTCTCTCTACTCAAGTCTATAAATGGCTACAGGCGAAAAACAAATGCCTGGAGGTACCTACGCAATAGACTTATTCAGACACAAGGGGAGGTACAACTGCTTCAAGACGTGTTATGCTTGCGAAACCGGAGTTAAGCGTAGGCTCATGGGTGGCTTATTATTTTTTTTATTAATAAATGTTTTACTTTATTGCAACATTTCACACTTAAAAAATAATGACTAACAAAGCAAACATTTTTAGCCGGGTTCCTCTCTGAAGCTCTTCTTTTTTGTCCTGCTTTTCGCGTACTCATAGGCCGCTTATGCCACGTGGCGTCGTCGCATGGCGTCGGCCTATGGGCCGCTTATGGCACACATGCGGTTCAATATGTTTTACCGTGCACGTTATTCACACTCTACTGAGAGGACCTCGCTTAGAATTTTTCCGAAGGTAACAGATTTTTTTTTCTCAACAGTTAAAAAGGGCATCAAAAAAGTCTCTACCATCAAATCCTCTCCCGACACATACAAAGTAGTGGACGCAGTAGTAGATGCCCTAACGTCACAGCGACCACAGACTCGTTACGCCGTTGGACTCGATGCAAAAGTATCCATCTTCGTTTCGTTATTGCCTACTTTCATAGGTGATTACCTTTTTCGAAAAATGGCGCAGTCAGGATAGTACATTTATTAAGTTTATTTTTCACCTGGGAGCTAGCCTTAAGGTTTCTCAGGACTCGCCAGAACCTTGTTTAATTTCTTGGAACTGAGAGATACCTTGTATACTAATGACCGGTGCCGACAGTTAATCTTTTTACTCCCACTTGGAAATTGTGTTGTTATGAAGTTTTCTGCCTGAAAAAATAAAAATTTACGAATTCAGTGGAACCAAACCCATACTACACTTTCTGCTCAAAACTACTGAGTAATGTGCTTCTTCAAGCAACCACCCATAGACTCCAGACCTTGGTTTCTTCTACCACAAGACTGGGATCCTATTCTGACCTTGTTCGGTCTGTTCGAAGTCAGCAATGTTCTGTTAATAAACCTAAGTCGCCAAATATGTTAGCCTAGACTGCTAGCGGGCCCTTTCTGGATAGTCGAGAGGGCGAAATAGCTAAACGAAAAAGCCGAAACTTGGAGCGAACGAGCGGAGGGGAGTTCTCCCCCAATCTCTTTTCGTTTTTTTCTTCTCGCTCCAGTCTAGACAGACACGCTGTTGATAGCTCACGCTTTCGGCTATCTAGAAAGGGACTGCTAGCAGTCTAATTTTAGCCCAATATAGTCAGTATATATATGTCCTTGTTTGCAAAAGTCTCAATCATAAGCTATTAAAATTGTCTCGAATAACAGAGTTAACATGTCTATTACCGAAGGTCAAGTATTCTGTAAGCTTTTTCTGCTATCGAAATAAATGGTTGTTTGCTGTTGTTGCTTCAAACACTTCAGTGCTTTGCTCCCAATCATTGTGTATCATGCAACGGACAACGATGAATGAACCAATCAAATTCACGTATTCACAGTAGACCATGGTGAACAGGCACTTCCCAAAAGTTATTTTGTTTTCTGGTAAATGAGCAAAACTCGCGCGACATATTCATATTAAAATCTTCATAAGCCACAGAAATGCGTGGTTGGTCCAATATATTGAATATTGAGTTCTTACTGGCTCAGTAACCGTAGAATCCCGATACTTATTTGGAAAGTCAGGCAAACACAAAATTTGCCGAGATGTCAAAAGTTTGAGTTAATGAGACTATTTTACTGAATGAACGAAGCAGGGGATCGGAACTGCTTTTAGTTCGAGCTATCCAGAAGGTTGGGTTCGAGTTACCGACATTCCACTCAGTGCTGACCTCTGTACATAATACTAGTAATGGTTGTCACTACAGCTGCCCCCGCTTTTCGATGATTTTAGTGATAATGGCAAGGTAAAATAAGTACAAACAATTACAAAATATATTGCTGTCAAGGCCTGCACAATCGAAGCAGTTTTTTCAAATGTTTATAAAAACGCAACAAGGCAACAATTTAAGTTTGTTGAAAGGAGTTTTGCCCGGGGAATGTCAACTACACTGGACTTGACTATTTGTGTTTCACGCTTTGCATTTAGTGTATCCATCGTTCGTTCACTTTCCTTCAGTTTAAGAAATACAAATACAAATAATATAGCAGAGGGTCGAGAGTGAATTCGTATAACCCGTTTCTTATATAAGCTTACTAATGGTATCACTAAATGCTAATGAGAAGAACAATTAAGAAACTGAGCAAGCACAACTGAAAAGAATTCCTTCAAATTCCTAATTGTGAACATTTCGAAATAACAAACCTTAAAATGAGCTATCCTTTCCTTCCACTGTTTGCATACCAGCATGAGAGAAAGTAGCGGCAAGAGTGTTTCTCTGCCACAGGCGTCAGAAAGTCAGTCGTTTAATTTAACATAGGGCTGCATGTGGGTTACGCGAGAGAAGCGTTGAACTGAAATTTAGTTCAAAATGTCGAAAATCGTGTAATACAGGCACATGTAAAGCGAGCTACCTTATGGAGTTTGTAGCATCCTTATTTTATTTGGCGTATGCTGCACACAGGTAAGCACAGGAAACGCATTTCAATCGTAAGTCGCTCTTGCGTACCCAAATCGGTCATTAGAATATTGTGCCCCCATTAGCATATAAGAAACGGGTTATACGAGGGTTATACGAATTCACTCAAATAAAGACATGCACAGCTACAATAGCTGAAACTATATTTTTAAAACGTACAGAAAAGCAACAATATTACTTAACCCATTGACTCGCGTGTTTCGCATAAAATAAAGTTTGTCTACTCAAGTTGAATTAAACATTCTGATATAGAAAACTATGCGGGTTACGTATCAAGTATTAGGCAGAAAACAACCACGAACACGAAAATTGCTGAAATTTCCCACACGTTGTCGTATCTCAAATTTCAACTTGTTTGCAAATTAGTCCGTGTTTACAAAACGTTGCGTTGCTTCTTAAACCCACCATCACTTTTGTAAAATAGACAGAATAATCGACTAAAGGGTTTTCCAGCCAAACATTTTATTCAAATAAACAATACATTTACTTTTAGTAGCGAGAAACTCTAGAATTTCTTGTGTGCATGGACACACGCATGTATAAACTTTTGCAGACACCAGTTGATCAAAACTGGAGCTGCTTTGCGAACAAAATTACAAAAATCATAGAAATCTCAACTGGATCCAACGATCAGTTAAACAATTTTTGAAAAGCAAATCAGCATTTAAAAACAACATTTACCGTACTGTAGCGATTACCCAGGTCTTGTAAAATCTATTTGACGTCCGCAGTTCGCTTTATTTGGCTCTGTGTTAATATTGCGGTTTCCCGACAGTACCTTGCGCGCCTCGCCTTTGTTCAAGTCGAGGTTCGCAGCGCGAGGCGCCAGAGAGAGCGCGAAGCGCGATCGTGGGGGTGGGTGGTCGGGGGGAATCGGGAATTGGGGGGGAGTCCCTCCCAATCCCACGATCGCACTTCACGCTCGAACTCCCCTTCTCCCTTCCCCTTCGAACGCCGGCCACGCAGGCTATTAAATTCCTTATCTCTAGAATAACTAATTCAGGGAAAAAAAGGCGTTCCTGAGAGCAGATGTCTTCCTCGTTTAACTATCTTCCTCGTTTAACTGTCTTCCTCGTTTAACTATCTTATTTGTTATATAGAATTAACTTTTTATTATAATTATTTATTAATGTAGTTGGCTCGAAGATATTAGCACTTGAGTGCTACACTGTAAATTCGAGGGTAAATAAAGTTTATTGATTGATTGATTGAAACTCATATCAAACCGGTTAAATAAGTTACCAGCATATAAAAGCGCGGGAAAACGACAGAGCAGGAGAAAAAAGACGACTCCGATACTCGTTTTACCGAGCGATGCCTGTTGAAGTCTATTGTCGATATTTGACCGCGGTACGATTTGCCCTTTTTCTGGTTGTGAAAAAACAAAACTTCAAACCTTTCCTCAAAGAAAAACAAAGTGGAAGTCAAGGTTCAGTGCAAAGTGATGCTGATTCGAGGTGAAATGTGAGCTATATCTGAAAATCGGTGAGTTCTCTACTTCTTGATTCTTTCAGCCATCGAAACTATTTTGAGCTTTACAAAGCAAGACTTTATACCTCTCGGAAAAATTTCAACAATAAAGAACTAATTTGTGAGGAATAATTGTCTTTGATATTTGTAGCCTATCTGTTTTTTTACGTTCGCCCGTACAGAAATTTGACATTTTGTTTTTGTTTGAGAACGACAACAACTTCGCTTTAATCGTCAACATTTTTGTCTTATATTTACGTTGTTTCAATAAAACATCTCCTTCTGCTTTTGCAAAATTGCGGGCCATAAATATTTTATTTCATTCAATAATTCTTCTGTAGAAACCCAAAACCGGCAAATTGTTCCCTGAAAAGTTGATTATTCGCGCTATCGCTTGCGATGAAAGATGGCTTCGAAATTCATGGCTTTCAGTTTTGTTTTGTCCTAAGCTCGTATAGTCCTGAAGATCGGTTCATAAATTCTGCTTTGCGAAGATCCTATTTACTGAAGCCACATTTCCAGAGTTACCGTTTAATCGAATTTTATAGAGGTATTGATGGAATTGTTTAATAGTGTTTTAAAATATATACTAAAATCGAAAACTCGACTACACGCGATTTGCGTGTTTGTGGTCCTTTTTGCTCCATCACATTTCGCTGCAGGTTTTTGCGCCCAAAACTCAGTCGATTACCACTCGAATTTGTGCAGACAACAAAAGTATTTGTTATTTAAGTTGCTGGGAGTGATTTATCTGGCATAAATTACCTTCTTTCTTTTTCCTTTCTCAATTAAACTAACAATATCGCAAAATTTAAGTCCGCCATTTTGTTTGTTTTGATCGGTTTTTTCCCCCGATTAGTGAGTTAATCGTTAACCCCTCGTTTATCACTTGGTTAGTGTTAAGGGCCCATTAAAGTATCTCGTTGCTATGATACGCGGTTGCCATGCACGTGCAATTTTACTTCCGGTCGTCCGCAAATTTTTCGCGCGCTTTCTGGCCTCCCGGCGCCGGCCCGTCGCCGGTTCAAGTCGCCGATAATTTTTTTATTTCGTTGCGACAAACACAAAAGAAACTTTTTTGTTTACTTTTTAAATTGATTTTAATTTTCTGCTTTACATTTACAACATATGAGTTGTGCCTTTATTTCTTAAACTGGGTGTTTCAGTTGAAAATGAGCTCGAAGCTATCCACGTACGCAGGTAAACAGAAAGCGCAGCGATGGCTGCAAGTCGATGGGGAAATGCAGATCGCGAAAAGCCGACATTCAAAGATTTTCAGTGTCAGGTCGGGGATAGAAATGTCAGTGATGCGAAGGCAAACCGAAATAAGTACTGTGCCATCATCCCGAACCCATAAAGAAATCCCTGCCTGTGTCCACGGCCGTGACTTCGACTGCTCCCAAACTACCTGACGTCGCTTGCTAGAAAACTGTAATCGATGTGCGAACCTGTGAACTGTCCTTCCGAACCTGAGCAACTCCAGTGTTTAGAAAGCTCTTCAAGAAACGAAGCTCTCGAGGTCACTGACTTGCAGCCACTGTCGCAAGACAGCGTGGAGCAGCATACAGCAAGAAAGGAAGCTTGTAAATTGTCCTTGAAAGTAGCTCTATCGCGCGAATCTCATGCCCACATTGGTTCCGCAGTAGAGTACGCTCAAAGCCATTACTCCTAACTTTAAAATAACAAAAAAGAAACAATGAACAGCAAAAACAAGACCTCTAACACTTTGCCGTATTCCCAAGACTCTTACATGCAAAGTGTGTCTGTTTTTCCTATTTTTTCTTGAACTGAACTTCAACTTTTTCCGCCCTTTTTAGCATCTCGTACCCAGTTCTTCTCACCCTTTTCGCCGTAGCCGCCATTTTGAATGCATCTCCATCCTCGTTGGAGACACGTGATCTGCTGTGTGCCAGCGTCTTCTCCCGAGCCGCCGCCATATTGAAAAGCGAGAAGACCCTGGGGACGAGGTTGATAAACATACATTCAACTCTGGCTTCGGGCACAGGGCACCCAGGGTGGTCACGTACGCAGCCTGAATTTGTCTGCTGCGAAGCCTGGTGGCTTCGCACCAAATATTGGACTGCAGGAAGTATAATGGTGAGAAGTGGTAATATCTTTTGCAAAAGGGTAGACGACGTATGCGTTTAGGCTTTTGTCGTTTAAAAGTGGCAGAAGAAGTCTTCATGGTCGATAAACCACACTTGAAACAAGCATACCCAGGGTACCCCCACAAGTTTTATTGTTCAGTATAGTGAATACTGTATATGACATAATCATATATGTGAACTGCGGATGAAATAAGAAATGACAATGACCCTCGTAGTATCAACTTAAGCAGTTGATGGTCTTTCGATCCGAGCTAGCATCCCGTCATCAATATAAGATACTAAAGGAGCGTCCACTAGAGACTAAAGGAAGGCCGGTTAGTACGTGTTTAGGACTATGCCAGCGTACAAATACCATAAAGCGAACAGACTACCGGTATATTCGTGTTAATTCACTGGAACCTATTCCGTTTTAGGAATAAACGGAATATCATTTCTCTCCATGCCCCTTACAGCAGAATGAAAGGAATTTGGTTTTCTCGAACTTGGAAAAGACAATTACGTTGTCGTTTTGGCTAATTAGTAAGTTTTCTCGGAATGGGCAGAATTGAAATTCTTTTTGGGAGTTGTTGACCCTTTATTCTTTCACCGGGAATAGAAATAGCCAAAATAATCTTAAATGATACGCCCAAAAGAGTGTGTTCCGGGGAGGGAGGGGAGGGAAGGATTGGCACCCTGTGGAATTCTGGGCAGGGATGTCGAAGTCATTGTCGTGTTCAGATAAAAATATGCGAATTCTGTCTCTCCTTTTCGACATAACATTTCCCTTGAGGCCAAAACGGCGAAAATCTACAGACTTCTACTCCACTGGTTCAAAATAATAGATCATCATCTCGAGAAAAGCGGAAAATAGTGAGTGACCAAAATCTTAGTTGGGAAATACAATTGAACTCTTTCGGCTTTTCGGGAGTTTGTAAGTTTCTTAGAAGTAATCTTTTTAAGAATCTCAATTGCGCAAGAAAATTGAGGAGGTCTGGAATTTTCGTCAGTATTTCTGAAGCTGCTTATCACTTCCTCGAAGAAGAAATAAACTGAAACGTCCACGGCGAAACTCTCAAATTTTGAGTTCATCTTGAGCTAAATTCTTCAAATAGATACTTATAGTGTTATACATTCCTTGCGCTCTTTGATCGCAGCTGGATATTGTTCACACGTTTCTTGACAATAACTTCACACTCGGTAATAGCTAGTAACGTGAGCTGCAAAAAGAAAAGGCAAACCGCGACGAAAGATTACGCCTGAATTTCCCTCCATCATGTCGCTTGTAATCGCGATGGTCGCAGCTGCTTCTTCCTTGTTTTTTGTTGTTTTGTGGATTTCCTGGAAGAGAAACAACGCCAGTTTAAACGTAAGCGGAAGGTATGTTTTGGTAACGGGCTGTGATTGTGGCATCGGTCGAGAAACAGCCATTCGACTGGACAAAATGGGAGTCTGTGTGTTGGCGACCTGTTTGACAAAGGAAGGAGAACAGAGTTTGAAGTCAGTGGCGAGCAACAAACTTAAGACGTTTCAAATGGATGTTACAGACTCGCAGCAGATTAAGAGCGTCTTTGAGAAAGTGAAGGACCTTCTTGATCAAGAAGCAGGTAAAATTCTTAATTAATACAATAGATGTTCTGCTCTTTATCAAGGTTCAACGGTAAAATATTGGCCCCATGGTCTAGCTGGAAAAAGCCGGCCGGCCAGTGACCACGAACAATAGTTCGAAATATAAAGTGTTTTGACAAAGCTCCATTAGTGAATTAGACAAACCTTTTTTTTTTTTTTTTTTTTACATCAAGTTTGACCACTTGACAATGGAACTTGTAGTTATAAAAATGCTTCCGGTTACCGGATGCTATATTTGAGGACCTGCAGCGAATATCAGCGACTTTCAGATTACGAGCCAAGCTGACTACGAGTGGTTTCTCTTTACGCTCAGGCGGTAGCCGAGCGAAAAGAACACGCGAGCTGACTGCGAGTAGTCTCTAATTTTGGGGCGCGCGCTAAATTTCGAGGAGACGCGACGCGAAGGGACCGCGGGGCTCGAAAATTGGGGGCCTGTGCTAATGCGCCGATCAATTCGAAAGTTCAACATCCCCCCCCCCCCCAGGCAATCCCTCGGGCATTTGAACTTTTAAAGGTTGGCTTCTTCAAATTCCCTCCTATCCCCTCGAAGCAAAAACCCTTCAAATGCCCCACCAATTAGTACTGAACTACCTCTCCTCAAAGACAATTTTGTCTTCAATCAAACACTTTACTCGCCTTTCAGAGAGAGATATTCCGTTAATGACCTCTTCAAACTTCTTTTAAGAACCCTTTTGAAAGAGTTTCATTAAACAAAGGCGAAAGTCTATCTTGTAAATCCGTCAAACCCTGCAAAAACCGAAAAAACTCACAGGCGTATCACGTCAGAACAAAAGATAAATCCGGTGCAAATTCCCCACCTTTCCAACGCAACGATCAAATTTCCTCCTCCCAGGGCACGATGCACAGTCAAATGCCCGGGGTATGCCCGGGGGGCGGGATGTTGAAGTTTTGAATTGATCGGCGCATAAAACCCAGACGATGGATTCTGACGGTCTATCGTCTACTGTCTATCGTCCAGAATCCATCGGATGGGTTTCAGCAAATGCCATTTTGGTAACTTGAATGACCTGTGTAGAGCAGCTAGTGGCCTGCGTCCGTCGCCAAAACCTCGCGCACAGACAATACCGCCAGCTACGCAGGCTAAGCCGCTACTATTGGCTCTACGCGCGCTCCTCACTTTTCCTCTCATCACACGATTTTCAAGGTCGCTTGTGTGTTCTTTTTGCTCAACTGAGAGAAAAGGGAATCATCCTGTAGTGTAAACCCTTAACGTCTGTTGAAGCTGAAATCGTGATACTGTATTCCTTCAGATCAAGCCTTTCTACATATAGAAGAGATCGATAACTTTGCTTTCATTCCAGGTGTGTGGGGACTGGTAAACAATGCTGGTGTCTTGGGCATTGGACCCGCCGAGTGGGTACCGCTGGCTGAGTACAAGAGAGTCGCGGACGTCAATTTATGGGGCTTGATAGACGTGACCAAGACATTCTTACCACTGGTGAAGAAAACCAAAGGACGTGTCGTTCTCGTCGGAAGCATAGCAGGTAGTGTTGGTTGAAGATAGAAGCATAGCAGATAGTGCTGGTTGAAGATAGAAGCATAGCACCTTAAATGATTTAATAACCACTACTCTCTGTTAAACGTCTCTTATCCAACAAAAGCCCCCTTAATAGGCATTTGTCTACAAACGTCCCTCTCTAATAAACGCCCCTTATCTAGTAACAGCCCCCTTTCTAGTGAATGCCTTTTCCGAGCAACTGTCTTATTTAGCTAGGCAACCTAATCCAACCAAATTGTTCTGGAGCTAGTATCAGTGATATATATTTTAAAACCTCCTCCCAACTATGTCTGCTTGTTCCGATATTCACTTGGCCAACAAATAAATGGGGGTAATAAAGGATGACTTAGACAATGTTATTGATATCGAGAAGTACGTCGTCGTTGGGTTTTCGCATTCATGGTGTAGCTCCATCTAATTTTTAAAAGAAAACTGGAATCTTAGCTTTTTCACCTGTTCGGACAAATTCAATTAACGGCTCTCTCTAATTTACACCACGTATTCAATAAACGCACCCATAAAATCCATCAAATTTAATAAATGCCCTGTTCTTTTTTTAGATAATTTAAGGTATTCGGTGAGATCCTAAGCTCCAAAGTGGAATATATAAACAAAATCGCCGTAGGGCGTGGCAAGCTCTAAGTACAGTAACATGGATATACCGTAGGTGAATGTAGGTGAACTCTATGAGCATGGGTTAAGTGTCATTGAAACTCATTATGTGAGCAACGTCGTGCTGAAGAGCCGCAACAAGGGCGAAACAACTGTCCATTACGGCTTTCTAGTCTTGAGCGCTGTTCATGTCAGGTCTGGCTCAGTAACCGAAGTGCTGTGTGAGTCTTGCTATCTCTTACTCTCAAGGGCCAGGAAGAGAAAATTGTTCGAGATTACGAGAATGGCTGTCAAATCTCGTATTTTTTTAAAACAATACTCCCATACTCCATTGTGTTACTTCTGGATCAATGTTTTGTATTTTATCAATCTACGAACTATCAAATGGCCATTATAAGGAAATTTCGTTGGCGAACATCATAACTTAAGGATCAAGTTTTTATAACTTTTGAAATTTTAAATTTCACCAGGTAAGTTTTTAGTGCAAAACTGTTTTCTGCTGTTATTCAGTCGGTATATTATAGCAGTTACGGTAGCTCCACATGGAGAGTCGATTTAGGCCACAGAAAGTTTATACACCTTGTTCAAGAGGAGGGAGATAACTGAGTTGGAGAAAGGTAATAGTAAATTGCTGAAAAATAGTCACTGAGCAAATGCGAGGAGAAATGGTTTCAGGTCGAGATACCTGGGCGTTCGGGATAGCGGAGCATAGCCGAGGATAGCCGGGTCTCGAGAGAGTGGCAGTCTACCATTATGAAAAGGTGTTTCTCGTAGATTTTATTACTTCATGTATTGTTAATTGCTCCTTTTCTATGTTTATGTAGGCGTTGTTTCACCTCAAGCGTTTTCCCCGTACTGTATCACCAAATATGGCGTGGAGGGATTCGCAGATTCATTGAGACGTGAAATGCGCCAGTTTGACGTTCGGGTCAGCGTTATCGAACCTGGAGCCACGCGCACTCCCATACTGAATGAAGAGGCATTAGCTGCTTGTCTTAGAAAACAGTGGGACAATCTTCCATCGGAGCAACAGAAAGAGTATGGCGAAGAATACCTTAAGGCCGGTAAGTAATGATAAGCTGTGGGGTAACGGACAATACTCAGGAGCCTATGTTGTGTCAACCATCTCCTATGCCAGGCTCTACGTTTGTGAATCAACGAAGGAAGGTGAGGGGCGAAATGAAAATGCATTGTGAGCAGAAAAAAGAAGAGAGATCAAGATCCATTCAGTGTTTAAGCGGGACTAAAACATATCTGCTCAGGGGCACCCAACGGTTCTTTTCGGTGGAGTATCTGTTCGGAAGACCTTAATCGGCTCAGAAATGTTGGTTTAATTGTTATGAAAGACTAGAGTTTTTGTGAAATGTCGCCTCGAACTTTCATACATAAATAAGGCTACTTTCCTCTTTCGAGATGCCAAAAGCAGCTCGGAAATTTTCTGGTGCACAATGTTCCACTTTCAGGACAGGAGCCCCAGCAGCGTAGTGACTCTCCGGCACGTTCCCAAATTAGCGTTCCATGTGTGAACAAACTGAAGCTTTTCTTTATGGGTTTTAAAGTTCGTGTCGACACAAAATCCATCCTTTGTAAAATGTAAGCTGGTGAAGAAAAGAACACACCTGACAGCCCAAAAATGTGACCTCCTCGTTGTGGGTACATTTCATTACAAGATTGGGATAGGCTACTTTGTCAGTCATGTCAGCTGTAGAATTATTGTTCTGTATCACATTATATTAACTTCCCTTTCTTAAAAATTTCAGCAACAAAAGGATTTCAAGATTGGTGCAAATCTGGATCCCCCAACCTGAGTCACGTTATCGACGCCATCGTGAGTCCTCTGACGTCACAGTTTCCCAGGTCACGCTACGTGGTTGGGCGTGACGCATGGCAGCTAAAATTGAGTGCGCACCTCCCTGAGGCAGTGCAAGACCTTCTTGTGAAAGATTTTCCATTCAAGATCGTGAGGCCGCAGCTTCCTGAGACAACTGTCCGCTGTTGTCTTTTTTGAAAATGGTCACATGCGTGCAAAGGCCAGATTTAAAGTTGTTGTTGTTGTTGGTTTTTAAATAGTCAACTTACAAAATTACTACTAAGTTGGGACTCTTTGTGAATAAAAAATTTAAATTCTTAAAATTGTCTAAAATATAATAGTTTTTGTTTCCCTAACTGAAAAGATATTTTTTATTTTATTTTAAAGGGTTTCACTGTTTGCAATATACCCAGGAGAATTAAAGAATTGTTCGTGTATTTATTAACTCTAGCAGGAGCAATTAAGAAAATAATATATTGCTTCGATGAATAAGGCATGTTCAGATACAATGGCGCATATACGACAGCTGTATTCTAAGTTGTCATAAATAAAAACACGACGGGCATTTCAGGCATATGACAATACGACAGAAATGTAGATAGTATTCTATTTACACCGGTCTTACCCGCACTCCTTTAAGTTATGGGAAATCTGGCGGCCACATAAGTGAAATATACATGACCAGGCAACTACAGAAAACACCACCCCGAAACTCAAAAGCACCCAAAACTCAAAACACACCAAACCCAAAAGCACCCAAACTGCGAGATACCCAAACTCAAAAATGAATTCAAGCTCAAAAACAAGGCACGCGGGACCTAGCACAAAGGCCCAAAATTAGAAACAAAAAATTAATTCCGTAAAACGAAGAGATGGCACAAGACCAAGAAAAAAGCCGAAAAAATCTTGAAACAAAGGGTGAAGCCTTTTGGGCCTTCTAAACAGGCAATGACGATGGCAAGTGCAAAGTGAAACGCCACGAGGAACAGACTGATAAATTAAAAAATTTGTCTTGCGTACCGGAAAAGAAGCGCTGTAATAGTTAATTAAGCGAAGCTCAAGGAAACAGCAAACAAGACACTACTGACGAGTGACGAGAACCAAAATAAAACCCGATAAATCCTGTGAAAGAGCAGAAGCCTTTAGGGCCTGCTCAAAATAAAAACAATGAAAGGAATATAAAAATATGTAAAAGGAACAAAATAAAAGCAAATTACAAACTCGCAAGAAAGCAGAAGCCTTTTGGGCCTGCTCAAATAGAAAACAAATTAAAGTATATGCAAACAACCAATGAGTACGCAACGAGGAACAAAATCCTTTTGGGCCAGCCCTGCTGAAATAAAAGCAAACAAAGGCCTATGCAAACTACAAACAAATACGTCACGCGGAACAAAATAAAAGCCAATTTCATATCGAAAAAGAGCAGAAGTCTTTTAGGCCTGTTCAAGTAAAAACAAACAAAGGCACATGCAAACAACAAATCGTAACGAGGAACAAAACAAAAGCCAATTAATCTCGTGACAAAGCAGGAACCCTTTGGGCCTGCAACAGCATAAGCAAATAACATCTCATACCGGAAAGTATGTGAAATAAACATCAGCCATGAACCAAAAAATTATAAAACTTCTAATGCTGGAAATATTAAACTAAACACCGGCCATGAGGCAACAATTTATAAAAATTATAAAACATGGAGCCACTGACACTCAGTACAAGCTCGACAGAGTCAGGGAACAAAAATTACCGTGAAACAACTTCTGCTCTGGAGCCACATAACATACCGACAAGGCCAGGGAACAATAGATTTAGCGAAATTAAGCCCCTGCCACTAGCAAAAGCTCGACAGAGTCAGGAAACAAAAATTGCTGTGAAACAACTTCTGCTCTGGAGCCACACAACATACTGACAAGGCTAGCGAAGAACAATAAATTTAGCGAAATTGAGCCCCTGTTGCTAGCATACGCTCGACAGAGCCAGGAAACAAAAATTGCCGTGAAACAACTTCTGCTCTGGAGCCACACATTATACTGACAAGGCTAGCGAGGAGCAATAAATTTAGCGAAGTTAAGCCCCTGTTGCTAGCATACGCTCGACAGAGTCAGGAAACAAAAATTGCCGTGAAACAACTTCTGCTCTGGAGCCACATAACATACTGACAAGGCCGGGGAACAATAGATTTAGCGAATTAAACCCCTGCCACTAGGACACGCTCGACAGAGTCAGGAAACCAAAAATTGCCCTGAAACAACTTCTGCTCTGGAGCCACGTAACATACTGACACGACTAGCGAGGAGCAATAAATTTAGCGAAATTGAACCCCTGTTGCTAGCGCACGCTCGACAGAGTCAGGAAACAAAACTTGCCGTAAAACAAAACTTCTGCTCTGGAGCCACAGTACAGAACTAACAAAACAGCATAATGAACGAACTGTATGAGAGTAGTAGGAAATGCGGGCACGCGGTATATGACAAAATATTAAAAGAAAGGATATTTACCTGACCAGGTGTAAAAACATTGAAAAACATGCAAAACAGGAGCGGAAAGAAATTTTACACATGTAAAAATGCCCACGGACTTATACTCATGAAGAACAAATTCCTGTCATCCCCTGAGCCGGGAATGGGAAAAATAGAGGCTGATTTGCTACACTTGAAATGCAAAACGGAAAAACCCTGTCGAGAAGATTATAACCTAAAAGACAAAAAAATACGGCCTAAGAACAACGACAGGAAAACGAGGCTCAGGGGATGACAGATTTGCGCGCCAGTAATCCGACAGGGAATTAGACTCCCTTGCAAAACTATCATCCCAGGAGCGGCAGCAGAGAACGAAAAGAGAGATGAACAAAACGGAATGGTAACGCCAGCAAAATAAAGTAAAAGCCAAAAGCACAGAACGCAAAGTAGAAGGCAAATACTAACCTCAAAGTAGGGAAAAGTTCAACGAAGCGTTGACCACGTGGAAACGGCTTAGGCAGCTGCGACAAACATACTTACCGACTGGATAGCTGAAAAGAAATGTCTGGAAATTTGAAGATAAATATAATAAAAAGCTAATAAACAAAGACTCGAAGCTAGAACGAAAATGCAAACGGGTGGAGGGGAGAAGAGGGGTTGGTAAGTGCGTTTATTAAATAAAGCCAAGAAGAACCGGACGTGTCTTCTATCGAAATGATAATGAATTCTATGCGTATGTCTCTCTTATACTCGCTTGGGTAAGACCGCTGTAAATTGCACAAGACAGAGATTAGTGCCTTCCTCTAGTTATCAAACATTCTCGAATTTATTTTATGACTGATATCATACGTAAATGGTTTTGTCTTCTTCATATGCTTTGTGATATGAAATGTAAGCTAAGGCGAAAAATGAAATGAAACGAGCTCTCAAAGCTTTATTCCTTCACCCAGTGTTTTATTTTCCTTGTAAATGACTTGTCTGTATACTTAGATGTCATAACCAAAATGTTTACGGAGAATTACATTACTATTTGGGTTGGGGAATTTAGTCTATGTGGTGCCGGATTTATGCTTTTATTGCCATTAAATTGCAATAAATAGAAAAAATACGTCAAACATGCTTTCTTCTAAAGATTGATTTACTTCTGCCTCGCTGAATATTGAGATACCTCAAAAGCGATAAAAGCTCTATGTTATTGTTAGTTAAGTGTTGTTTGGAATTTGCCTTCAGGGTATTGGGGGCGAAAAAGATACACCTTGTATTGTGGGCAGCTAGAGTGTAGCTAGATGGCTAATTAGCTAATTAAAAGTGAGTTGCTTGCGGATCAATACAAGCGATACACAACCAATACACAACCACAGAGCCGGAAGATTCTGGAAGAATTTGAAGAACAGTTATTTTCCAAGATTTAAGTTGACGCCTGAAGTGGTGTAAATTTTAAAAGCACAACCCCAAACGGTAAAGTTATTTTAATATTTAGGGTTATTTTAGCTCCAAACAGGAGTTATTTTTTAAACTTCGTAAGGAGTGAATTCAATTCCGTCGTGCTTTAAGACCTCATTTGGGACCTAAATTCGTCGTAACTTCTTTTCTCTAGTTTATTTATTTATTTGTTTATTTATTTAATTATTTATCTATTTATAATAATTTCTTATTATATATTTAGTTATTACTATAATTTGGACCATTGAGGAATTTCAATGCCTGGGTGGAGTGTCTTCTGGCGACGTGTGGTGATTTAAAGCGCGACTTTAGTAAGAAAAAACAAAAAGTTTTAAGCGACTTTGGGAGACTAAAAGTGACTTCCAGATTAGGTCTGAGTTTAAAGTTGTTAAAGTTAAGAAGTTAAAATAGCACCCCAAATCGGGATTAACTTGAACGTCCAATCTTACCTCTATTTATGGAGTCAATAAATAACACGTTGAAAATGCGACGAAGCAAAACTCTTTCTGCGCCATTTCATCGTATTAGAATGACAATGCAACAGACGTCACCTACTCAGTTCATTTGAGTTGCATCTTGTTCTTTGAGAATTCTAAGAATTGTAGAAACGTTGAAAACGAAGGGCGGACCTTTTATATAGTGTATTATACCGAAAGCAATCAATATCACCCTCTGCGAAACACGGATAATATTAAACTGAAAGAACAATTCTCTATTTTGATCCAAGATTTTTACAGGCGCAGTTGGACTTAACTTAATGATGTGCTTTGCAGTAGCGACAGCAACAGTTTCTCTTGTCATTCTTTTTATTGCTCTGTTTGTTTCGAGGAGGAAAAACAAGGCCATTTTAAACATAAACGGAAAGTATGTTCTGATAACTGGCTGCGACTCCGGCTTCGGACGAGCAACAGCCATTCGACTGGACAAGATGGGAGCTTGTGTGTTGGCGACTTGTTTGACCAAAGAAGGAGAACAGAGTTTGAAATCGGTGACGAGTCACAGACTGAAAACATTCCAGATGGATGTGACAAACTCACAACAGATTGGAAAAGTCTTTGACGCAGTCAAGGAACTTCTTGGTGGCAAAGGTAGGAAGTGAAACTTTTCTTAAGTTTCGCACTCTAAATACAAACAAGTGTAAGGCCTTCACAACTGAACGGTTACACTTTACGACTGACTTTAGGACTTCATCTACAAGCTCACAGGTAGAGCCACCTCATGTGTTGCATAATAAACAGCTCGACGAGTACTGCTTAGTACTTTTCGATTGATGGTCACTCTGAAGGATACCATCCACAGACGTATAAGTTAGAACCACCTTGTACAGCATAATAAACATCCACAGACTCAAATATAAAAATACCCTATGCAGAATAATAAGCAGTTCGAGTGGTCGAAAAATAAACAATTTGAGTGGTCGTACTTTAGGATTTTGCCCAGGACTCAAAAGGTAGAAAAACCTTGCAAATATAACAAAAAGCCTTGCATGGCAGAAAAAACTGATCAATGACTTTCATTTGAATGAACTGAATCAGGTCGCCCTTAAATAACTCATTCAAGAATTCAAAACTTGCAGTGATGTACCTAATTAAAGAAATTGCTATTAAGCCTGAAAACAAAATTCAGCGCAATTTCTTTAATTGTGTACAACAGTGCCAAAATCTTTCTTCATTCGATTTTACTTCAGCAGTTGATATAAAATTTATCATATATTCCTGCATTGTCATCTCAGTTATGGATTGACTAAATTAAATAACCGATATGATTTGATTTCTTGGTTGACTAATTGATGTTGCGTAATCAAGGCTTTCAATTCTCTTGCCTTAGGCTTGTGTGCTCTACGCAACCTCAACTAATTTTAAAAGAAAGTGATTAGACAGTACGCGTCATTACGCGCGCTGTATATATGTGACACTGAATGGCTCAAGTGCAACATACCTACCTACATACCTTTTCATACATCTGTAAAAAGTAGACTGCGAGTAGTCTCTAATTTTGGCGATTGTGATTGTGGGGCGGGAAAAATACACACGCGCGCGTGCGAAAGTTCGAGGAGACGCGACGCGAAGGGAGCGCCGAAAATTTAGACTGCGAGTAGTCTCTAATTTTCGGCGCTCCCTTCGCGTCGCGTCTCCTCGAAATTTCGCGCGCGCGCGTGTGTATTTTGCCCGCCCCACAATCGCCATCGCCAAAATTAGAGACTACTTGCAGTCTAGTAAAAAGAATCTGTTGTCTTTTTCTGCACTGCTCGCTTTTCGCCCTCGAATTTTGTTGAAAAGAGGGTTTTAAAATTGGTAACGCGACTTCATCATTGTGTATTTATATTCGTGTTGAACAAAGCGGACTACCGTCTTATTCTTTTTAATAACTCGTACGATTACCAGTTTAATGCCTCGCGGTTTCTTTGCTGCGCCGTTGCTCTTTCCATTCTTCTTGCTTTCTTGGATGCAAAAACCTTGACGGCTTAGATGAGCCAACAGCCCCAAGGAGTAAGATATCTTCACTGGCAGATACAGCCACAGATAATAATGATCGATAACTCTACTTTATTCCAGGCCTGTGGGGACTGGTAAACAACGCTGGGGTCTTGAGCATTGGACCCGCCGAGTGGGTACCGCTGGCCGATTACAAGAGAGTCGCGGACGTCAATTTATGGGGCTTGATAGACGTGACCAAGACATTCTTACCATTGGTGAAGGAAACCAAAGGACGTGTCGTCTTTGTTGCAAGCATTGCAGGTACTTATGTTTGGAATTAAACGAAGCTTAGCACGTAAGTTTGTAAGCTCCCAGAAGAAAAGAGTTGTTTTAAGATATAATTAACGAGAAGGTATTTCTTATAAATTCAGTTACTGTGTGTTATGGTAATTCTCCATTTTTATGTTCAGGTGTTGTTTCACCTCAAGCGTTCTCCCCGTACTGTATAACCAAATATGGCGTGGAGGCATTCGCAGATTCATTGAGACGTGAAATGCGCCAGTTTCACGTTCAGGTCAGCATTATCGAACCAGGAGCCACGCGCACTCCGATACTGAACGAAGAGGCATTAGCTGACTGTCTCAGAGAACAGTGGGAGAACCTTACATTGGAGAAACAAGAGGAGTATGGCGAAGAATACCTTAAGACTGGTAAGCAATGATTATATCAGAATCATCCTCAGGCAATACTAAATAAGTAGGTAATTGCTACACTGAAAATCCAAAGCCACTGAAAAAATTCAGTGGCTTAGGTGGACTCGAACCCACGACCTTCGGGTTACTTAAGAGCACTGCTCTACACTAGTCACCCGAAGGGCGTGGGTTCGAGTCCACCTAAGCCACTGAATTTTTTTCAGTGGCTTTGGATTTTCGGTGTAGCAATTTACTATTCATTTCCTGTTCCAATTAAGCTTCAGGTCTTTGAAGCAACGAAGGAAAGGCGTGCAGCTTAGAAACTGTATCTTAAGCGTAAAAAGAGAGAACTAGGACTAGAGAAAGCGTCTTTTGTTACTTTTTTTTATTTTCTTTGCTGGTTCCCCCCCCCCCCCCCCCCCACCGTTCCGCATCATAACTTGCGCTCAGATCCAACTTTGATGACGATAACGTTGTTTAGACAGTGTAAGAGACCTACATACTGCTGCTAAATAAGTGTGAATAGACCAAACAAAACGATGACTTCGTTCCTTACTCTTTCCGAATAGAGACGCGGTTCTTTTACCGTCTCCTAATGTGAGCAGATGTTATTGTAGGAGACAACGCCAACAGCTCAACGTCATTACCAAATATCGCGATCATCTGAACAGAAAAGCGTTTAACCCAGCTAGCATCATATTGCCAGTTATTCTATAAAGTCCCTGGATAGTGACCAGCAGGGATTCGAACCTGTAGAAAGGAAAGTATGAGGCCCAGTGGGAAGGGCGCAAACGGGGCGCGAACAGGTGCCCATTAGGCGCCTGACACGAGGTTCGCGGAGGCTTCCTGAAGACAAACGTCTTCGTTAGAGAGTCATCTAAGCTGTAGAACTTTTCTGTTTATAGTGTATTGACGGGCTGCTCCGTTAGAGTCATGCAAGCTGTATAATTATTTTTCTGTATCACGTTATATTAACTTCCTTTTTCTTAAAAATTTCAGCGACGAAGGGATTTCAAGATTGGTGCAAATCTGGTTCCCCTAACGTGAGTCACGTCATCGACGCTATCGTGAGTCCTCTGACGTCACAATTTCCCAAGTCACGCTACGTCATTGGGCGTGACGCGTGGCAGCTGAAATTAAGTGCGCACCTTCCTGAAGCGGTGCAAGACTTCCTTGTGAAAGATTTCCCATGCAAGATCGTGAGATCGCAGCTTCCCGAGTCTTCTTATATGAACGGTTCAGCTTCTTAACAATGTTTCTAAAAGGGAAGGGAACAAGTGCCGCGATTGTCGTTTTAAAAACAGTTACATGGCGGGATGCAAGAGACAGATTTACTTACAGTTTTCATTATTTCGATATGAAAAGTTTACTGTTACAAAGTTTTTGTGCATACAATTTTTTAGTTCTTAAAATCACCTGAAATGGCACCTACTATTGAAACACGCGACACTGAGGAGCTTAGAATGGCTCGTTATAAACGTGTACGTAAGCCAGTTGAGCCAAAATGCTAGGTACACGTATGGTACTTAATGTGTGGAAGTACTTTTCCAGCGATCACGAATTCAATAAAATCCCAAATTAGCAATGATATGCCTTATAAAGTTGTAATTAATGCAGATAATGCGATTCTTGCGCGTAACTGAACCTTTTAAAATTTTAGTTGTGTTGTCTGACTTGTTTAGGTTGTGCAGTTAACTTGTCCGCAGCGTCTCGCGCTTTAATCGCGCGCAACGGTTGATGGGAGGAGAGAAAGAAAAATAAAAAGACGTCCTGCCAGCGTCTTATAGTTATGTAAAAGAAAACTCCAATTTTCAACGCTGAATTATAAGAAATGGGGGAACAGACAGATAAGAGAGACCCATGATTTCTGTAAACTAGGCAAGGACCACTTGTACAAACAGGAGCAATTTATGTCATTTATACCTGGATCTTCGTCTAAATCAGGATCAGTAATATAGTAGATAAAACATCTTCAAAGAGGCAAGGCTGGTCAAACAGCTAGTATTATAATAGGATTGCCCAATATTTCGGTTAGACGAAACTAACCTTGATCAAGGTTAGTTCTTTTCTATGCAAGGGCTAGTTCTTTTCTATGTAAATTACTAGCTGTTCGATCAGTCTTAGTTTTAGACAACAGAGACGACTGGGAACGAGTCAGCTTTCCTTTTTGACCAGCTACCTTCGACTTTCCACCCGCTATCCGCGTTTCAGAAGCACACCGAGTTATGGCTTCTATGTTCGTCGTCTTATGCCTGGTATCAGCTGTATTCTATCTTTTAAGATGTTTCTTCATGACTCTTCGTAGAGATAAGGATAAAATCGATGGCATAACTAACAAATATGTTCTTATAACCGGCTGCGGCTCCGGATTTGGTAAGGAGATCACGCAACGTTTAGATCAGCTGGGATTTCGCGTATTCGCCACTTGCCGAACAAAACAAGGCGAAGATTCTGTGAGAGAAGTTTGTAGTGACAGAGTGAAGACGTATATCATGGATGTCACAGACTCGAAACAAGTTCAAGATGTCTTTGAGAGAATCAAGAAAGAGATTCCAGATAAGGAAGGTAATTCTAAAAAGCGGCTAGCCATAAATATTTTAACACACGTCACCTCAAGCAAGAATCGGCACCCGACGGCCATTGTCTGAAAATGTGAGAAAAAGAATGCTCGTTTAAGGATCTTGTGTTGCTCAAAACAGGTGAGCAAGCAGCAAATTAAGTTTTACTTAATGATATCAATTAGGGTGAGTTAAATCGTCAGCAAAGAATGGCTTTGACGATTTATTTGTTATTGTTGTATTATTGTTTGGTTCTCAGTGCTAATTAGAGCGTTTCTAGATGCTAGCTTTGTCAAAATACAAAAGCCCTTTTGAAGACTTTCAAATCAACACGTCGAAAAGTGTATGGAGATTTTGTGGAATAACTTTAGTGGCATTTATCCACCATATTGGCGAAAGCGTGCCACAAAACGCTCTAAAGCTAAGCACTTAAAATTTGTTCAGTTAAATTCGTTCATTATCGTTCTTAAATGCGTAGAATTGGATTTCAGAACTGAACTGGCGAATGACTGTTTCAGGTGACTGTAAAAGAGAGCGAAGGGAATTATCTTGGTCAGTGATCTGTAACTACAACACAATACACGATCTGTAATTTACATTTTTGAACTGGAAGAACACTGCATACTAATTAAAACCTGCTTGTCACGAAACGGCGGAGTGCTTTAAATAGGTGGTCAAAAGGTTAGCACATATAAGAAAGTAGGTCAAGTAGGTACAAATCTGTTGATTCTCGAGGCGGGAGGAAGTAACTCTTAAACGTTTCTGCTCTTTATCATTCATACCGTAGTCGAGAAATCGTATAGGTCCGTATAGTCAGGAGACGGTGCCGTGGTCCAAAGTCCAAAATACAAAGCGACGGTCAACATTAAGATTTTACCTGCTGTGATAAGAACTAAAAGAAAAGATTACTACCATTTTCGTTCAACCCTGAAGCGTGACGATTTTTTCGCGTATGTTTACTTTTCAAATGTGACAGTTTCCCAGACATCAGTCTCGTCTGGCCCAATGAAAATGCGCTGTTTTGGGCGGGAAACGAACAACGTTTGTCAAACGACAGTTGCATGTTTAATTCACGTGGCTGGCAGGTTTTCAAGTTTTCGATTGTACTTTTCCTCATATAATCTCTTGATCGGCTGGCAAGTTTTAGGTTTTCAGATTTTGTCGAGAATAACACAGATGGCTCCCGTACAGATAAAAGTAGTTTATTACTATTATTCTGCTAAAAGAACCACGCCGTTCTTCATAACAGAAGAGGAGGTGTTAAATTTGGACTTCCGCAGCTTTAAGAGTCGACTCCTGCTGGAGGTTCCGCACATAGCAAAATCAACATCAGCAAAGGCGCTTCGATTGACCATGAGCGACGAGAACCTGGAGGTTGATCTCTCTCCTATATACTTCAGCTTCCAAATCAAGGAAATCATAGCTAAAAAGACAAACATTACCGTACAAGCATTTTCGTTCGAGAGCCCCTCGGTGTCAGTTGACTCGACAGCCCGTTCTGCATCGAGGGAGTTCACTGCTCAGAAAACAAACACGGGCGGACAGGAACCCGAAGCTAAGCGACAAAAACAAGGTTCACTAGAATATGCATCGAAAGCCCGAAGATCTCATGATTTGAAGCAAGAAACTGAGCTCAATCAGTCTCTCGAAGGGCTAGACGAAGTGTTCGAATGGCGCCCCCCCAATAAAGCCCAAGACCACAATAAACATCAAACACCTCTTCAGAGATACGCGAGTAAAACGGAGGAAGAAATCCTTTCAAAGCAGCAGTACATCGATCAGCTGAAGGAAAAGGAGAGCGAAATCGTAATCAAACTTCAGGTTCTCGTCGCTCATGGTCAATCGAAGCGCCTTTGCTGATGTTTATTTTTCTATCTGCGGAACCTCCAGGAGAAGTCGACTCTTAAAGCTGTGGAAGTCCGAATTTAACAACTCCTCCTCTGTTATGAAGAACGGCGTGGTTCTTTTAACAGAATAATAGTCATAAACTACTTTTATCTGTACGGGAGCCATCTGTGTTATTCTCGATAAAATCTGAAAACCTAAAACTTGCCAGCCGATCAAGAGATTATATGAGGAAAAGTACAATCGAAAACTTGAAAACCTGCCAGCCACGTGAACAAAACATGCAACTGTCGTTTGACAAACGTTGTTCGTTTCCCGCCCAAAACAGCGCATTTTCATTGGGCCAGACGAGACTGATGTCTGGGAAACTGTCACGTTTGAAAAGTAAACATACGCGAAAAAATCGTCACGCTTCAGGGTTGAACGAAAATGGTAGTAAATTGATTTGAATTGCAAATTCTATTATCCACAACAAAGTCCTAACCATTAGGGACTGTTCGTTATTTATGGCTTAGCGGGGGTCGGTGATTTTCAACCAATTCAGGCATATGAAAAATTTACCCCTCCCCGAAAGTGGGTATTTTAAAAAATTACCCCCCGTTTATGTGACAGTTTCAAAATTTTAACCCCCCCTCCCCTACCCTCAGGACGCCACGTGCTTACAATTGCGAAATTTTGTACATGTGTTCTGGCCGCGTGCCGATAAACCAGAATCAAGTGCAAGATCATTTGTGATCGTACAGTATGGAAGCAGTCAGCAAGGAAAGTAAATTTGCAGCGCCGGTATTAACGTGCGCCCAGAGAAGATCCGATTCGAGAGAGAAATCAACGGTAGGAAAGTTTGTAAGAAGTTCATTGCAAGGCTTGAACCAGTTTTGCTGTTTGAGGATGGCTATATACGTACGCACTACAATACTGTAAACTACAACTGGTCCCGGCAAATGACACGTGTGGGGTTTGCTAATATTAAATATCAGATTGCATGTATTTTAAAGGGATTTAATAAGTAATATATTGGAACCTTTAAATAACGCTACTCCACGTCACATTTTCTTGGCTTTTCAAACTATAAAGACCAGGTTCTTTGGAAATAGAATTCTCGAAACAGAGATCACATTTTTAAATATGTCTGCAAAACGGCTACACAAGTGTTGAAACACACGGTTTCTAAAAGTTTACCCCCCTTATTTCTACTGTATTTTAAAAAACACCCACCCTTTTTCATTGATTTTGAAAATTTTACCCCCCCACTCTAAACACCGGCCCCCCCTTAGGCATAAATAACGAACAGTCCCTTAAATGTTTTCCTTGAGCATTATTGTTCCCAAAATAAACGTCTTTTTAGAGGGGGCTGAAAATAATGAAGTGCTATGCAGTTTGTGTATCAATGAATACTTTTCAACAGAGTATGAGTGTTCAAAAATCGTTTATCAAACAAGCTGTTTTAGCTGACTTGGCTCTGTTCACCTCTCAGGACTTTGGGGAGTGGTAAACAACGCCGGCAAACTGAAAGTCGGGATGGTTGAATGGCAGTCGCTGGACAGTTTTAAGAGCATCGCAGATGTCAATCTCTGGGGGATGATACTAGTCACGCAAACTTTTCTCCCTCTGGTGAAGAAGGCGCGAGGGCGGCTGATCAACATGGGGAGTATCTTAGGTAAGAAGTACTTCAGTGCCTTCAGTGGTTATCAGGGAGTGCACAGAAAATGGAACAGTCTTGGTACTGTGTGTCAAACTGTCGATCGGGGGCTTGGTGGACAGTAGACGTCATGAGCTCTGCATCAGGAGCCATCATGCATGGGTTCCTGAGCTGGTTCAAGATTCGTCTAAGCTGTTGTGTTGTTTACTTATACAAGAAACTTTGCTCCATATCGCGTCTCTTTACTCAGGTCTATAGCTGGGTAGCAAACTCGGATATGAACCGTATGGGAAACGCAACACACTGCTGGGAGGTGGAGGAGGGGGGGGGGGGAAACCCTGTGATTGACCAGCATCCCTTCAAGGGGTAGTGGGGGGTAGGCAATAATGGTCGTAGCTGGTTCATGTCACAGCAACCAGCCGGTTACAAGGTGCCAACGTGATCGTTGACACCTTTGGTCCAAGTGCAATGTTTAGTTACCTTTTAATTTTGGAGATAAATGTTTCAGGGCAATAAGCAATCAGATGCAGCATTCTTAAAGGCGGAGTAGCGTACTATCTAAAGGCGTTTTCCGCCCGAAGATTTTAAAAGATTAAAACATTTTCCATGAACATGCCCTTCTGGCTTAGAACTTGATTAGAGTTCTAAACCAAACATGAGTAGTGATGTGTGACTAGCGTGGAATTTCCCGTGTCTATGGTCAGAAGTGCTTTCCAGGGTACACGGTACACAGTACACAGTACACAGTACACAGTACACAGTACAGTCGTTAAGCAACCGTGACGGCAACGAGATAGGGAACGTCACAAAACAAGTTTTAATGAGCAAAACAATGGCTCTGCACGTGCGTTCTGGTACATTTCTTCAACGTTCTCTTCAAAACAACAACGTGAAAACAGCAATTTTAAAGTACTATGGAGAACGCGAACACGCAAGGTGTATTGTCTTTTTTTGTTTACTTGACCGCCGCCACTCTCCTAATTAATTCAGCCACATCAGGCAAATTGAACATAAACTTATCACGAAGCAGGTTAAACAGAGTGAACGTATTTTTTGAAATGACGTTTAAGTTTACGTTAACGCTGCCGTCGGGGTCTCTTTAAGTTCCTAGTGTAGTGTGGTGAAACGTCGGTCTGTTTTTTCATGCTGTGATATTTTGTTCGTTAGGTCGAATAGTACTACCATATCTTTCCGCCTATGCTGTCTCTAAATATGGTGTTGCAGCCTTCTCTGACGTGCTTAGGCACGAAATGCACCCTTGGGGGGTACGGGTAAGTATAATTGAACCGGGGGCTTACAAAACCAAGCTAGTGAGTGGAGATTTGTTGGCAGAACAGTGGCAATCAGTGTGGGATGAACTCGGTGATCAGCTGAAACAAGAATACGGCGAGGAAGGGCTTCAAAAAGGTACGCTATCTTAAAAGACACGAAACAGCTTTTCGGGTTAGGGAAGCGCGGGCGATAACCTGGCGATACTGTCATCTCTCGTGGCGCAAGGCCTCTTCAGGGGGTAATTCTGCACTTCTAAGCTCGCATTTTACCGGAATTTTTTACAATGCAGCAGATATGTTCAGTAATATACGAAGTTAGTTCGACACAGCAGGAATGTGTACAACACTTAAAACCGATAAAAATTCGACATGTGACGCGTGCGACACAAATTTGACAACAGATTGGCCTTCAGATATGTCTAAATAGCTGAATTGAATTCGACACTACGGAAAAATGACGTTTGAGCCGGGTTTAAGAGACGTTTTTCTTGGCAGTTAACCTGGACTTGACTCCTTTGTGTATTTTTTCGCAATTTGGTTCAATCTTCGCTCTAAGGTGTGCTATTTGTGCAATTTGTTGCCTTGCGTGTTTCTGTGCTGGATTTCGATTATTTTCTGTTTTTTTTTTTGGAGCGATCACACATGGAAAGTGTATAAAACATCGTTTTTAAGCCAAGAATGTTTTTTGATAGGTTTGCAAGACATGAAGCTTTTTGACAGTGTGACTTCGCCGCACACCTACGAAGTGGTCAACGGTGTCGTCCACGCTCTTACATCACGTGACCCACGGAGTTATTACGTCATTGGTCTAGACGCCAAGGTCATGGCGTGGTTATCAGTTATGCCTTCTTGCATTACTGACTTTTTGGTGTTAAAACTCGCGGGAGGTACGCCTGGGCCTAAAAAAAAGGACCTTTCAAGTTGACGTGCAGACACATCAATCTGGAGACACATCAAAGCAATGTCAAATTGCAATCCTGAAACCAGATCCAAGTACCAAGATGGATCGTTCAGAAAAAAAGGATACAATATCATCCAACATCGTTGGATACAGCACCCCCCCTGGGGGGTGGGGGGCATTCGACCCATGTTTGGGTGAAGGGGTGCAGCTGAGGGTATGAGACCCTGACCCCGTTTAGGAAAAAAAGCCGTAAAATATTAACTCTGCTTTTGACAAAACCCTCCACTTTAGGTCCCTGCTTAGGACAAATGACAAAATACACACTCTCTTGTTTTACACAATTTTAAAGTGTTTTAAACACCGGCAAACGTCTCTGATCTAAGATTGATGTATATTGTCTAAGCCATATTTAGCGACCACAATCGTGCAAACATACCCTGTTTAGGACAAGTTTAGACCCTGTTTAGGACAGACTCTCTTGAAATTATATACCCTGTGCAGGACAAGGAGGCCAAAAACCAAACCCTGTCCAGCGGCACGTCCCCGTATAGGCCATGTACGGGAGTACCCCCTGGAGATACAACTTTGTTGTACTGATATTAGATGGCAACAAACTTTGTTTAACACTACTTAGCATCATTGAACATCCTTCAGAATCATGCAACGTCATTTAACAGGACGCGCAAAAAGGATTAACTTGCCGAATTCAATAATGTTGAATGGTGTTGGATGGAGAAGTTGAATCCCTTTGACCCTGGCCTGACGCTGCCTCGTCCCCAGGCGTCTCTCCTTATTATGCCATGGTGCGCGTGGTATTGTGCGCTTTTCCACGACGCCCCGCGCTCCCTGTTTGCCCAACTAAACCCTCGCCTGGGAACGAGGCAGGGCCTGACAAACTGAAAACTTGTGCCATGGAGGACAAAATACCCTTTTTTCAAGTTTTTTTGTTCCAGCTAGCATGAAATCTAACAAACCTGAATAACATTACCTATTTAAAGATTTTTGAATTTTGTCAACGAAACAAAATAGAAATAAAATGGAAAACAATTCATTATTTGTGCTTCTTTACAAACCGCTGTCATCTCTTTTGAGGAGCAAGAATCGAAGGATAAAGTCGGAGAATGCCACAATCAGTGCCATTATGTTGGAACACCATCAGCTGAGCAGTGTCTACCTCCCTCTCCCATCTTAGCAAAAACAAATGAAAACAAAGTGAAGACTGGCGCTTTTTTGTGTGACCCAACAGTGGACGAGGGGAAAGTAGCCTCTCACCTGCAGCGCATAGTCAATCTGGGTCACACTACTGCCCGGTGTAAGTTGAACCAGGGTAACACACACAAAGAAATCTAAAGAAGAAAAAGGATAGAAAACGGGGGAGATACGAAAACGTAACAACTATTCGACAAATGCTAGACTACGAGCAATCTCTCTTTCCGCTCAGGGATAGTCGCGCGAAGAGAAAACGCAATCGAGCGCTAAAATCGCCTTCCGCGTGGAAATGTGACGCGCGCGTGATGACCCGTTAGTGCACTGAGCTGGCTAATCACGCGCGCGTCACGTTTCCACGCGGCGGACCATTTTTGCGCAAGCTCGCGTGTTCCTTTTGCTCGACTATCCCTTAGCAGAAAGAGGTAATGGTCGTAATCTACATAATCGTGTATTTGATAATCAAGAAGTATTTAAGTATTAAATATTTTAATAATTGTACTTACACCGCTTTGTTTCTAAACTGCCGTCTAATGTGGTCGCGCTTTGGGTTTCACGTGACCGCGGAAAGATAGATCAGTACTCGCTCCTCAACTCTCCTGCTTTGGATCCGATACGTCACATTGCTTTGACCTTTTTATTTCCTTTCTTTTAAATTTTTATAGAGACAGTTGTTCCAGGATAATTCCTTTTCAGCTGCGAACAGCATAGAACTTGTATGCACTTTACTGGATACAACGCATATCCCGGTAAAACTACTGCTTTTTAGAAATATTTCAGCGCCTTTTTCAAGCTTAGACTGTAATTTACATCGCAGCGCGCTACTGTGACTGTATTAATTTAGCTCACGTGCATACTTTACGTGAGAAAGGTTTCCAATCGGAATTCAAGGTTAGCCTCAAGTCAGCCAACTCAAGGCCACAAGCAGCCTCGTTCTCAGTAGTTTGGCGCGTAAAAAAAATGTGACGTCACCCTCGAGCTAGCTCTTGTGTTCGGTCCAAAGCCTCCCTCTGTCACTTGATAGCGCATGAAGACCTGGGGACGAGGCTGGGCCACAAGCTCGAGTTGGTTTCCTGGGTTTCTTGAAGCTGCCCTTGAATTCTGATTGGATCAGAAAATTGGATCTCATTACTTATGCTTCGCTAGGAGATATGATGATAAAGATGAAAATATGCGAACAGATTATAGAGTGCTCATTTCTCTATGTGACAGGCCTGCAGGGAATCATGGGAGTTGTGTATCAGGCCGTCTTCTGTTCTTCAAATGGAGTATTCCAGGTGAGAATAAGTAAAAAGTCGAAATATTTGATCAGTAAAACGCACGTGTATACTCATCTCGGAGTTTTCTTTTCGGACTCTTATATTGCATACAAACTACAATGATTCCGTGCAAACACGCCAATAAAACCAAAGTTTGTCGAGATAAGGGAAGAACGAGAGAACGAGAGAGCCACTAGCAACATCATCAAATGTTCGATATAGCGGGGAATTCGGGAAAGCCGGGTTTCGAGTTAGCGGAGGTTTGGGATAGCGTTGTCTACTGTTGTCACGCTTTTGTGAGTCGCGCTGCAGTACATGTAGAGCAAAAGTAATTTGTAAACGTCAAAACTGCAAAGTATCGGTCTGCTTAATTTTCTTTCGGCCTTCTTACATGGTTTCCCAACCAAACACCATTGATAAATTTATTAGTGGTAGTCACTCTATAGAGTTTCGGGGCGCACTAGTTGGAGTAATTTAATACAAGTTAAATCTACAGAATATTCGTCCTAGTTTTCTCTTGGCCTTATTGCACTGGCAGTTTCCTAAACAAGCATATTGCTATGGCGAAATGTATTGCTATTCCTTGTGTCACTATAAATTTGCTCAAAATAATGTCAAATCACAAACGATTACCCAGGCCCCTGGCGTAGAACTTTCGTACTGGTATACTTTTATTAACTGTCACTATTATGCTCAAAAATATGTCAACTTAGTAAGTCAAAGCAATGTTTTTAACCGAAATCCTTTGCTTTACTCTTTAAGCTAAAAAATATGATAACTTTTTAAGTCAAAGCAACAGTCATGGTGCAAGCCAAGAAGAAAGGAACGTTGACCAGATGATGAACCGCAGCACTGGGGGGTAGCAGATCGCGCCATATGTTGATGGTATGATACGAGGTCTTGTACTCGGGCTTGCCGGTATGAACCTCAACCGAGCCAATCACTACCGCCGGAGTGGCCGAGTTGCACCAGTCATATTCACAGCAAGACAATGCGCAAGCTGCACCTCTTCTCTTGCATCGCAGCGAAGCCATATCGCAGTCTTGCTCCCAGCACCCTTTGATAAAAGTATTATTCTGGGTTTTTTGATCATGCAACTGTAGATGCATACATGCGGGCTTCGATGCTGGACATGTAGTTTCAGTTTGATTATAGACGCATTTGTCCCAAGAATGAGTGCTCCTGCATTCATAACATTTACGGGCTTCCACTGCAGAAACAAAGAAATAATTGAGTTTAATGCATTGGTCAGTCTCCGTGTAAGAACAGTCAATCGGACATTACGTCTAGACCAAATATTCAACTTCTTTGGTCGGTCTTAACCCCCCCCCCCCGGGGGGTACTCCCTGATGTGACTTATACGGGGATGTGCCGTTGGACAGGGTATGGTTTTTGGCCTCTTTGTCCTAAACAGGGTATATAATTTAATGTGTCTGTCCCAAACAGGGTGTGTATTTTGCCATTTGTTCTAAACAGGGATCTAAATTGAAGAATGTTGTCCTAAACAGGGTAGGTATCTTAGGGTATTTTAGGCCCTTTTTTGTCCTAGACAAGGTCAGGGTTTCAAACCCTCAGTGGCATCCTTATACCCAAACATGGGTCAAGTGTCCCCGCCGCCCCCCCCCCCCCCACCCCTCCCCAAGCGTCTTGAAATACTGGCAGACGAATTGAATAATCCATCTTATACCCATTCTTAGCCGGCCTTGAACAAACGTAAGAGAGACTGGTGACGAGCTAGGCCGCATTTATTAAGTTTAATTGGCACCCGTCCTGCATAATCCTGCAAACTGCTAGGAACAGCAGCCCCCTGTGTGTTAGCAAAGGAAAAAGGCGGCGGAGACGTAACGTGATAACCAAGAATAGTTTTTAAGGACGTTCGCGCCCAAAAGCTTCCCACGTTCAGATTCTTTTCAAACTTGTGCTGCAGTTAGATAATGACGAACTCATGTCAGAAAAGTATGTAAGGCGAAATCGGCTTTTTTGCTACAAGGAATAGAATAAGTTACGTGGAGGACTCTAGATGGTGCTGATCTTTTATTTCATCACAAATGGACCTATTTAATACATTTTTGCAGGTAATTAGCCTCATAGAAGGATAATTGTATGTATACCTGCATTCGTAGAAAAATTCGATCGTATTTGAGTAGAAATAGCAATATATTTAAAACTTCTCACGTTCAGAATTCATTTGTTTTTGGACAAAATGCGGAGAACCAGTAAAGGAAGTATTTATCGAAAAAAAAGAATGGGGTCACCGTGCATTCATAGAGGATATTACACGGCGGCGCAAAGATGTGAATTTTATTTTCGAGTGGCAAAAACAGTATTTTACGAACGAGCGCAGCGAGTGAGTAAAATATTGTTTTTCGCCACGAGAAAATAAAATCCGTATCTTCAAGCGACCGTGTAATTTTCTGAGATTTTAGTCCCGTGCGACCCCTTATTGTGTACATCACGTGATATTTGTCGCTGCTACATGTCGCTGAGAATCGCTCCACCTCATCCTCTCTTGACACTATCGTAGATTCCGAGTGCATGTAAAAATAAATTTCAACATCCGTCTATCCAACAACAACAGCAAAAAAAAACAAACAAACAAACAAACAAACAAACTCGCTTGTTGCGTATTCTTTCATGGTGTGCGGTTATTTCGCTGTTTGGGCTTTTTTCGTCACCACTCTGTTATCCCTTTACAAAGTGGGAAAGCTGTGCATTTGGCTTTGGACCGTAGTCCACTCCAAGGAGGTTGGCAAATCCATCTGATCGGGCTTCGACAAAACGCTGACCCCCTACTGACCCCCCCTTACTGACCCCCTCTAAAAATACACTGGAAATAAATAAGTAATAACTTGAACTAATGGAGAATATTTTTTTTAAATACGTTCACCTTTAAACTACAAATATGCATGGCATGAGATCGTGTTTCTGCTTCATGCCATCGTTGCAACTCCTTTTATCGCAAATGTTAGTTCCTTTTTCCGAAAAACGAGTGGGAAATGTATCGAAAAAACGTAAAGTTTGTTGTCCACGTCCACGAGAAAAGAAAAAATAATAAATAAAATCAAAATAAACGTCTTATGCCGGAGGACAAACACACATTGGAACAACCGGAAGATGTCATGTATCTTTCCAGGTTGTAGTTCCAGATACCGCCGTCCATTCACCGCTTGCACGTGGGATTTAATATGGCAGGTTTGTCTGGTATGTGGCATCACTCAACGAAGCATTAATATGATAAAACAAGATGAAAATGGAGAAACTGGGAGACTCATCTCGAAGTCGACCCCTAATCAATTCACAAGCACCCTGTTTTAAAGATTATCAGAAGTGTTTAGTAATTAAATTATATAATTTTATACATGTTTTAAATTTAGTTACCTTTTAGATCGTTAGAATACTTTTACCTTGTCTTGATCATGTACCACCAATGGTCGCCTTCGCTCAAATCCTTACAAAAGAAGGGAATGGCTGTGCCCACATAACTAGAGCATGGCCTGGCACTACTAAGTTATAGACAGAACCACTTCCGGTTTCTCGCAGGTTTGTTCAATAACTGTCTAGTTACATTTTCCCGGGCAACACAGTTCTTTTTTCAAGGAAGTGGACAACAAAGTTGATAATGTTTCGATACATTTGCCACTCGCTTGTCAAAAAAGGGAGCTAACATTTGTGATAAAAGGAGTTGTAATGATGGCATGAAGAAATAATAATAGATCGACTATCTCACGCCATCTTGGAAGTTTAAAGGCGAGTATTTAAAAATTGATGAAAACAATATTCTTCATTAGCTCAAGTTATCATTACTTTTTTTTATTTCCAGTGAATTTAGAGGGGGTCAGTAAGGGGGGGTCAGTAAGGGGGGGTCAGTAAGGGGTCAGTAGGGGGTCAGGTGACCGGCGGTCAGCGTTTTGTCGAAGCCCCATCTGATCGGCCATTTTTTTTCGCACAAAGTTCAAGCTGTACAGTTCCTGCATCTCTGCAAATGTGTAATCTAAAAGAATCCTCGCGCAATCGCGCAATTTCCCGTCAAAGATCCTAAAAGTTGGCCGGGAAAGTTCGTTTCTTTCTGCACGTGCAAGTGATCTCGACTTTTGGAGAGGGGTCGGACAGAGGTCAAATCAGTTTGCCAGTAGCTAACGTGACACAGTCAATTTATGTAGCTACAGGGAACATAAGTTACACTAGAAGTCACGAACGGCTAGGGCCATCGAGTACGCTTTAGTATATTGTTTGAATTATAGGTAAACAGGGAGCCGTGCAAGGTCAACACTCTTCTTTAGCCATAACAGGTCAGAAGTTTTAGTAATTTGTTTTCTTTTCTTCTGCCAATAACCAGATTGCTAATTGTAACGGTCTTTCAGCTGTTTACATCGCATGTCGGAAGATGGTCACTTTCCTCTGCTGTGCATGTGCATGTAATTGTAACTATGAAAACCGTTATAAGTTCATCTTAATTGAATTTGAAAACCCAGCTTACCAGTTGGAAGCAAGACAGACAGAAAAACGATCAAGATACACCAGTTTGCCATAGCTTATGAAGCTCGTGTTCGTCGGCCTTCAAATCCTTTGTCACTCCAATGTACACGTTTGAAATCAGTAATGCCTTTTAAAAAAACCCAAGTTGTGATATAAAACGGCAGGAACGCGATAAAACGCTAAATGCGATGAAACACTGACGTGCACTTTTAAAATCGTTCGAATTGTACCTACGTGTTTCCTTAACTCGTTTCCGTAAAACTGTACGCCGAGACAGCGCATTGGGTGCAATAAAATCTGTCAAAATTCTATTGTTGGCATAAGCGTGCTCGTATGCATGGCTCATTCCTTTGCCGTCTCCTGCGTTAGTTTGTCTGTGGGTTTGCTTCATCTGTCTACTCTGGAAAAGCAGAATTGTGTTGTTGTTTTTGGGAAGTTTATATTATGGTCTAGCATTTTTTTTTAGAGTTAAGTGGATTTCAACTGACAGAGCTTTTAAAAAACATTTGATGCCCTGATATAAAAATGCACATTTGTGCACATTCTCCTTACTGTTTTCCATACATTTCTTATGGAATAGAAATGAGAATTTGTCTAAATATCAAGACATCTTATCCTTGGTGATCAGTTCGTTTATTCTCAACACTTGAATATTTGAACAAGCAGAGAAAATGCGAAGAGAAATTTCATTTTCATCCCTGTTAGGGCTTAGAGGGTGAACTCAGTGAGCGACCCGGGAGTAGTTCTACTCCCCGGACGGGATGCTAACTAAAGCACTTAGACATAAACGCTCTCCGTCTTAAAAAGCTCATTTTTATTTGCTCGTCATACTAAATGCTTATTTTCAATGCTTGCTCCTCCTCCTCCTGCTACTACTACTATCCTTACCTTAATTTAACTCAACTGGAGTATTTAATTGTTACTATTGATAAATTAGTGTTCTTGCTTGAAAAGAAAATTTTCATTGTCTTTCTGAAGAGTTGAATGACCCTATTTGCATTACACATAAAGTCAGTAAAGCGAATTTAATTAATAATTCAGCGAACGCTGAATCTGCAATATCCTGCCGACTTTTTTCCGGGACCCACTGTCAAGTTTCTAGGTGAGCACTATTGCTTCAGCGATATGTTTTTTTACTCCTGTGCAGTCAAAATTATGTTAACATATTAGTGAAAAATTGCTGCTTGATCCAGTCATAATGAGTCAAAACAAAACAAGGTTTCTTTCGCAGGATCCAAATGAATCGCGGCTGCCGGCGATCTAAGGGGATGTTTTGTCACGTGGTTCTCACCATCCTAAATCACGTGACAACACATCTAACACCATCACTTGATTAAGAATTCCCCGACGGAGTCGAAAACTTGTGACTTAGTTAAATTTTGGATCCTGAAAAAGGAACCTTGTTTTGTGTTGTTAACTTAGTTTGTCAAAGCAATGATGATGCAAGCCACGAAGACCAGACCCTTGACGACATGATGAGATGCACCATTGGGTGGTGGGGTACGATACTTGGTAGGGTAAATTCCTCCCTTTGGAATAGCCGAGTTGCAAAGGTCACCGTCACATGGCGTGCCTATGCACGCATTCCCACCGCAAAGAGACCTGATTGAACCGTCTGTGCATCCTTTGATAAACGTATCCTTCCAGCCGTTTGCATTATGTCGGCGTATTTGAAGGTCGAAACACTTGGGCTTTGATGCTGGGCATGTAATTTGGGTACGGTAATACTGGCATTTCTCCCACGAGTGATCTGTGTGGCATTTCCAGCACTGAATGGAAAGCACTGTAGATTGAAAAGAAACAATCTGGTAAATGGCTTTTTCATATGCAGTAGACTTCTGAAACTTCTGATCATTTGCAAATTGGACATTGTATCTAGACCAACAACTTAACTCAACTGGAGTATTCGAAAAGTTTAATTGTTACTAATGATAAATTAGTGTTTTTGCTTGAAAAGAAAATTTTCATTGTCTTTCTGAAGAGTTGAATGACCCTATTTGCATTACACTTAAAGTCAGTAAAACGAATTTAATTAATAATTCAGCGAACGCTGAATCTTCAATATCCTGCCGACTTTTTTCCGGGACCCACTGTCAGGTTTCTAGGTGAGCACTATTGCTTCAGCGATATGTTTTTTTACTCCTGTGCAGTCAAAATTATGTTAACATATTAGTGAAAAAATTGCTGCTTGATCCAGTCATAATGAGTCAAAACAAAACAAGGTTTCTTTCGCAGGATCCAAATGAATCGCGGCTGCCGGCGATCTAAGGGGATGTTTTGTCACGTGGTTCTCACCATCCTAAATCACGTGACAACACATCTAACACCATCACTTGATTAAGAATTCCCCGACGGAGTCGAAACTCTTGTGACTTAGTTAAATTTTGGATCCTGAAAAAGGAACCTTGTTTTGTGTTGTTAACTTAGTTTGTCAAAGCAATGATGATGCAAGCCACGAGGAACAGACCCTTGACGACATGATGAGATGCACCATTGGGTGGTGGGGTACGATACTTGGTAGGGTAAATTCCTCCCTTTGGAATAGCCGAGTTGCAAAGGTCACCGTCACATGGCGTGCCTATGCACGCATTCCCACCGCAAAGAGACCTGATTGAACCGTCTGTGCATCCTTTGATAAACGTATCCTTCCAGCCGTTTGCATTATGTCGGCGTATTTGAAGGTCGAGACACTTGGGCTTTGATGCTGGGCATGTAATTTGGGTACGGTAATACTGGCATTTCTCCCACGAGTAATCTGTGTGGCATTTCCAGCACTGAATGGAAAGCACTGTAGATTGAAAAGAAACAATCTGGTAAATGGCTTTTTCATATGCAGTAGACTTCTGAAACTTCTGATCATTTGCAAATTGGACATTGTATCTAGACCAACAACTTACCAACTGGAAGCAAGAGAAACAGATGAACAGCCAATATTCTCCAGTTTCCCATAGCTAAGGAAAATATATAGGGACTAGAGGACCGAATGAGTTCGTAATCTTTCCGTTTAAATTTTATTTGGTTTCGCTTTCGACGTTTAGTTCTTCTCAGGCTTTCGGTTTCGGCCGACAACGCATAGGCTTATTTTGGTTATGGCATTTCTGTTCAATGTTGTTCCGTTTTAGCTTTCGCTTTCAGGAATCTAACTTTCAGTCTCTGGTTCTTGGTATTCCAACTTCAATCTTCCAACATCTAATGTAAAACTTTCAACATTCAGAGCTTTGGGTCTACTTGAGTTTTCACCATTTTAATGACAGGCCCTCTCTTATTTCGTTTATCTGGCACAAGATGGGCGTTGCATGTTATCTAGACCAAATATTTTAATATTTTAAGAAGTTGACAGACTTCTTTCGAATTCATCCATCTTGAACGCGGTGCAATAAACCAATGCAAGATTCTTTCGTTTTACATTTTAAAACTTTTTTCAATGCTTTTCTTAGCTAAGTTATTGCATAGGCCTACTTCACATGAACGAGGTTCAAAACTAGTTACAGCTTGGCAGGCGAGGTTCTTCGAGTTCTGACAGAACTTAGTAACTGTTCAAACATTATCTTAGCGCAAAATTCGGCACGTTCACCTCTACCAGATCGTTTTCGTGCGTTGTAAAGTCGTACACGTTACTTGTTACTATTTCGTAACTATGAATACGATAGAGTATTTTATCACCGGCCATGCCTCATTTAAAGGCAGCTTAAACCTTCCCTGGTCTGAAAACTCGCGAACGTTTCCGAAACAAGTGGTTAACGGGACACTGAACTGTGCAGAGCTAATTTTTTTCGTCGTAAAAGGGGATCACAAACGCCTAAAATAGCAAAAGATAGAAGTTTCTTGACTATATTGTTAACAATATTGATTAAATAATTGTCTCGTGAGGGTCATGTCCAACTTACCAACCGGAAGCAGAAGAAACAGGGAGACAATCAAGATTTGCCAGTTTGCCATAGCTAGATCAAGTCGGATTCAATGACACTGACTCACTTTAAAATTCCTTATATACATTTTTAATTCCGTGCAGTCGTGATCAAGGTAACGGGTCAGTAAACTGACGAACGTTTTGAATGAAATTTATACGCCGCATTTTAAGTTCGCGAAATGACGATATTTTAAAGCTCGCAGGACAAATCTTTTTGGGGACAACTTTCATGCCAAAATGACGAGGTATAAATTAAAATGCAACAAATAAATGTCTTCAGTTGAACTCTCGGCCGGCATACAGTTTTACGACTTTTTGTTTGTTTGGAAGTTTTGTTATCCCCAAAAGCCCGGAATTGCTGACATGCAGTCATACTAATTTTAATAGTCAAATATTTAATGCCTGCTCGTATAACATACATTTTGCGTGTTTTCAATTATTATATACGCTTAACAGAACCCGTTTCACTGATACCGAAGCATACGCCGGTAGTAACACATCTGGAACGCGATGAAGCGGGGGCGCGCCTATTTACCTCCGCTGTGTATACATGTTCCGTTTGCATTTAGAATTAATCACAAGAGTTCGTTATTTAAAAAAAAAAAGGGTAACTTAATAGTGATTCAAAAGTTGGATGTTTGATAATCGACATGCAACGGAAGGGGAAGTCATATTTTTACATTCGCTGTGGCTTTATGATATAGCCGACAACGAAGCACTCGAGCGAAGACCGAAATACGAAGCATCCTGAACCTTGAAAAAAGGAGCTCCCCAACTCGAAAACGAAACACCTCAACTCGAAAACGAAACAGTCCTCAAACTCGAAAACGAACTTCCTAAATAGAAAACAGACCAAAACAGAGTACCCTGATGCATGTCGGTTCCTCTGTTGGTTAAGATAACTCAGCTCACCTCCCATGGAAGTGGTAGGGGAGGGGGTTACTTAATAGAGTATTATAAGTGGCATGTCGGCGATCGACCGTTGATCGCCTAAAACAGTCCCTCCTGGAGGACGAATACTAGCCTCCGTGCAGACTTCTCTGTTTTCCTTTCTTCGCGTGAAGCAAAGGAAATACATGTGAGAAAAGTCGACACCACGCAGGCTGGACTGTTGCATAACTTCCGCCATACGTCTCGCACGTACTTAAAAAGAAAGTAGAGGGAGTAGGGCGTTTGAGTAGCGTTCCAGATCCCCTGAAGGTATTTAAGAAATCAGAATGAAAGAAAGGGAAGAAATTCATTGTTTTCCTTACTGGGTGTTTAATAATGGGATTGTAAATTTTTTTGTTGTGGCAAGCTTTATTTTGAAACTCAATAAGAACCTATACACACTGTACACAGACAGTGCGTTAGAACAAACGTGTACAAATGTTGCCATAGAACGTCCGAAATACGCTGAAAAAGTAGTATTTTCTAAGGCTAAAGACAACACCAACTTTCACAATTGGTGTTGTCTTTGTCCCCAAAAATTACTAGTTAGTTCGCAGAAAAGCTTTGTGAGCTTACAACGTTCTAAGCAGTAAAAAGTAGACCGTAAAACAGCCGCTATTTCTTTTAACATCCGAGTGGCCAAAAATGCGATACTAGTGAGGCGCAAGGCGCGATATGCAATAGTCCACTGATATCGGCTCACCCCACTGCATCTACAAATATTAAAATCAATTTATTTCATACCGCTATTATATTGCTTTCCCCCTGTACGAGTTTAAAGAGAAAATTCAACATCTGGATCAGCGTAAACGAGACTATCTTCTGTTGGGCCGTTCAAAAAAGCTACTATCACGCGCTAGTATGGTCATCCTAAAATTGGAAATTTGTTTTTTAACAAAATTTCCCTCAAAGATGATAAAAATCTTTGGTAAATAAAGTTATTTTGAGGATTATGTATCATTCATCCTCTGATAATCATTACATCTAGAAAACTTCATCTCTACCAACTCCAGGTGAGGTTGTCCGGCTAGTCAGTCTCCATCAGTCAACTTCAGATGCGAACTCATTTTTTTAATAAAAAATTTCTTTCGCCGCTTACCATAAATCTTTCTGACCCTAAGGCTCAGCACGGCTGCAGAAGCTGCGATCAGGCACCACAAGCGCTGTCCTTTTTTGTCTTTATCTTCTGCAGGCAAAGCTCGTTTGAACTCTGCACGAAACCTTTTCCAGACAAAGCCTAAAATGTTTACTTGCATTGTGATGTCCTATCTCTATGATGATTTTTTATGGAGTTTACATTATGGTCTAGCATTCTTTCGGAGTAAGTGGATCACAACTGACAACTGCCGGGGCTTCACCGAGTGAGCGACCCGGGAGTAGTTCTTCTCCCCTCTTCCCCCTGGAGGGGATGCGAAGCACTTAGACAATAAAAAGCTCTCTTGAGCCAGAAGCCCATTACCGTTTGCTTGAGCTTCATTTTTATTTGCTCGTTATACTGTAAATGCTTATTTTCAATGCTTATTACTGCTACGCTATTCTCACCTTAATTAATGACAATAAAACTCGAGTGTATTCGAAAAGTTTGTTACTATTGACACAGGGACCGCGCGAGGGGTGGGCTGAGGGGACTTTGGCACCCCCACTTTTTGGTGCCATTGAAAAAAGTAATAATTGAAAAGGTTGGAAAATTCACTAGTCAGTGATTGGTTCCAGGGTTAACCAGTACTTGGGTTTCCCCGCTTAGATCGATCTAATATTCATATGAACCAAACAGAAACGGAATACTCTACAAAAGTTCAAATCGCCTTGCTTTCATTTGATTTCGGATTAGCTGAAACTCATGAGCGCTCTAGGGAACTCTATCTTGAAGAGTTTGAACCTGCTTAGGTTTTAATTACATGTACAGTCGACGGAAGTGGAAACTCTAGCTGTCGTTTGCCGTCTATCTCTCTTGAACACTCATTGACTATCCAGTTGACTGGCCCGAGCATTGCGAACTGTAGTCTGTCTCCAGATAGGATTATCGGCAAGAGCGTGCTTTGATCAATGTGACTTCTTCAAACTTTTCTATGCATGTAAACTTTGCAACTAGTATACCTGCTAAAAGATTTCTTTCGCTCCTAAGGCATTCAGCAGTCAGGACATACCAACAAACTGACTTTGGTGAAATATGCATTTCATGATACTCAGCTCAGTGTTCTCAGTTGGCCTTATTCTGTAATGATAACGGGTTTGCTTGCACAAGTTTTAGGAAAATATGTTTGAGTTTGAGATCTTGTGTGGAGATAAAAGAACAGGTTCAGGCGTATTATTTTGAGACTATCCGGGCTATTCCTATTTAAACAATAGAGTTCTTCTGTCGAAGGCACGATCGTGTGATAGGTTGCCCGAGAAAATTTGGTGTTCACAACAAATATTTGCCCGAGAACGTAGTTCGAGGGCTTATATGAAGTTTGAACATTAAATTTCCGAGGAAACCTGTCACACATAGGGCCTGAGACAGAAGGACTCTATTGTTTTTATTGTACAACGCTAAATTTTGAGCGAAAATTGCCAAAAACGGGTACTATGCGCTGATAGGCCCCCGCTGAGGAGAGACACTATTGCGTCACGTGATCAATTTCAACCAATGGAAGCACGCCAAGATTTAGCGTCGTACTATAATCTGGTTTAGGAATAACAGAATATCCAGAATACCGACTCCCTAAAAGAATGCAATTTTCCTATTCTGAGTAAATCAAAACATTCCAACCGCATTTCGTTCAATTTGTTATCACGAATATATTACTGCGCTTAAGGAATAACATCCATACTTAGTTAAGGCACTACAAGTGTCGACATTATTAGTCACTCGTAGGTCGAAGAGTTTGATACCCATAGCATAGCTCTGATACGTTACTTATGGGTCTGCACGACAGGTATGAACTGCCAACTTTCAACGCACCTACTTGGTCGCCCTAGATGCATTGTTAGTCAGCAGAAAAGAAAAAAAAATCGCTTGAGGTTGTAACCCTCCCCCCAGCCGCCCCTACTTCACACTTGAGCGATCGGGTTAGCCCCCCCCTCCCCCCCCCCCCCCACTTCAAAATAGGCCGCGCGGTCCCTGTGACAAATTGGTGTTCTTGCTTAAAAAGAAAATTTTCATTGTTTTTCTGAAGATTTGAATGACCCCATTTGTGTTACAGTTAAAGTCAGTAAAGTGAATTTAAGGTTAACTAATTTAGCAAACGCTGAATCTGCAATGTCCTACCAACTTTTCTCCGGGACCCACTGTTAGGTTTCTAGGTGAGCACTATTGCTTCGGCCATATGTTTCTTTTTTATTCCTGTGCAATCAAAATTATATTAACTTAGTTTGTCAAAGCAATGATGATGCAAGCCACGAGGACCAGGCCCTTGACGACATGATGAGATGCGCCATTGGGTGGTGGGGTACGATACTTGGTAGGGTAAATTCCTCCCTTTGGAATAGCTGAGTTGCAAAGGTCACCGTCACATGGCGTGCCTATGCACGCATTCCCACCGCAAAGAGACCTGATTGAACCGTCCGTGCATCCTTTGATAAACGTATCCTCCCAGCCGTTTGCATTATGTCGTCGTATTTGAAGGTCGAGACACTTGGGCTTTGATGCTGGGCATGTAGTTTTGGTACGGTAATACTGGCATTTTTCCCACGAATAATCTGTGTGGCATTTCCAGCACTGTATGGAAAGCACTCTACATTGAAAAGAAACAATGTGGTAAATTAGTATGGTTGGCGAAATGGTGCATTAGGGCCGTAGACAGTATGAGGCAAACCGAGGCATTTGCCTCAGTCATTTTTTTTCGTTTAATACCCTAAATATTTCCTCAGTCTTAATTTTTTTCTGGCTACGGCCCTGTAAATGGCTTTTTCATCAGTGTGCAGTAGCCTTCTACATGAAACTTCTGATCATTGACAAGTTGGACATTGTATCTAGACCAAATGCTTTAATAATTTAAGTTCCAAACAACTTACCAACTGGAAGCAAGAGAAACAGATGAAGAGCCAATATTCTCCAGTTTCCCATAGCTAAGGGAAATATATAGGGACTAGAGGATTGAATGAGTTCAAAACCTTTCCGTTTAAATTTTATTTTGTGTTTCGCTTTCGACGTTTACTTTCTCAGGCTTTCAGTTTCGGCCGACAACGCATAGGCTTATTTTGGTTATGGCATTTCGGTTCAATGTTGTTCCGTTTTAGCTTTCGCTTTCAGGAATCTAACATTCAGTCTCTGGTTTTTGGTATTCCAACTTCAATCTTCCAACATCTACTGTAAAACTTTCAACATTCAGAGCTTTGGGTCTACTTGAGTTTTCACCATTTTAATGACAGGCCCTCTCTTATTTCGTTTATCTGGCACAAGATGGGCGTTGCATGTTATCTAGACCAAATATATTTTAAGAAGTTGACAAAGAAGTTGACAAATATTTTAAGAAGTTGACAGACTTCTTTCGAATTCATCCATCTTGAACGCGGTGCAATAAACCAATGCAAGATTCTTTCGTTTTACATTTTAAAACTTTTTTCAATGCTTTTCTTAGCTAAGTTATTGCATAGGCCTACTTCACATGAACGAGGTTCAAAACTAGTTACAGCTTGGCAGGCGAGGTTCTTCGAGTTCTGACAGAACTTAGTAACTGTTCAAACATTATCTTAGCGCAAAATTCGGTACGTTCACCTCTGCCAGATCGTTTTCGTGCGTTGTAAAGTCTTAAACGTTACTTGTAACTATTTCGTAACTACGAATACGATAGAGTATTTTATCACCGGCTATGCCTCATTTAGAGGCAGCTTAAACCTTCCCTGGTCTGAAAACTCGCGAACATTTCCGAAACCAATGGTTAACGGGACACTGAACTGTGCAGAGCTAATTTTTGTCGTCGTAAAAGGGGATCATAAACGCCTAAAATAGCAAAAGATAGAAGTTTCTTGACTATATTGTTAACAATATTGATTAAATAATTGTCTCGTGAGGGTCATGTCCAACTTACCAACTGGAAGCAGAAGAAACAGGAAGACAATCAAGATTTGTCAGTTAACCATAGCTAGATCAAGTCGGATTCAATGACACTGACTCACTTTAAAATTCCTTATATACATTTAATTCCGTGCAGACGTGATCAATGTAACGGGTCAGTAAACTGACGAACGTTTTGAGTGAAATTTATGCGCCGCATTTTAAGCTCGCGAAATGACGATATTTTAAAGCTCGCAGGACAAATCTTTTTGGGGACAACTTTCATGCCAAAATGACGAGGTATAAATTAAAATGCAACAAATAAATGTTTTCAGTTGAACTCTCGGCCGGCATACAGTTTTACGACTTTTTGTTTGTTTGGAAGTTTTGTTATCCCCAAAAGCCCGGAATTGTTGACATGCAGTCATACTAATTTTAATAGTCAAATATTTAATGCCTGCTCGTATAACATACATTTTGCGGGTTTTCAATTATTATACCCGCTTAACAGAACCCGTTTCAGCATACCGAAGCATACGCCGGTAGGAACACAACTGGAACGCAATGAAACGGGGGCGCGCCTAGTTACCTCCGCTGTGTATACATGTTCCGTTTGCATTTAGAATTAATGACAAGAGTTCGTTATTTAAAAAAAATGGGTAACTTAATAGCGATTCAAAAGCTGGATGTTTGATAATCGACATGCAACAGAAGGGGAAGTCATATTTTTACATTCGCTGTGGCTTTATGGTACAGCCGAAAACGAAGCACTCAAACGACGACCGAAGTACGAAGCATCCTGAACCTTGAAAAAGGAGCTCCCCAACTCGAAAACGAAACACCTCAACTCGATAACAAAACAGTCCTCAAACTCGAAAAGGAACTTCCTAAATAGAAAACAGACCAAAACAGAGTACCCTGATGGATGTCGGTTCCTCTATTGGTTAAGATAACTCAGCTCACCTCCCATGGAAGTGGTAGGGGGAGGGGGTTACTTAATAAAGTATTATCTGTGGCATGTCGGCGATCGATCGTTGATCGCCTAAAACAGTCCCTCCTGGAGGACGAATACTAGCCTGCGTGCAGACGTCTCTGTTTTCCTTTCTTCGCGTGAAGCAAAGGAAATACATGTGAGAAAAGTCGACACTACGCAGGCTGGACTGTTACATAATTTCCGCCATACGTCTCGCACGTACTTAAAACAAAATGGAGGGAGTAGGGCGTTTGAGTAGCGTTCCAGATCCCCTCAAGGTATTTAAGAAATCAGAACGAAAGAAAAGGAAGAAATTCATTGTTTTCCTTACTGGGTGTTTAATAATGGGATTGTAAATTTTTTTGTTGTGGCAAGCTTTATTTTGAAACTCAATAAGAAGCTATACCAAACAAATGTTGCCATAGAACGTCCGAAATACGCTGAAAAAGTAGTATTTTCTAAGGATAAAGACAACACCAACTTTCACAATTGGTGTTGTCTTTGTCCCCAAAAATTACTAGTCAGTTCGTAGAAAAGCTTTGTGAGCTTACAAGTTCTAAGCAGTAAAAAGTAGACCGCAAAACAGCCGCTATTTCTCTTTAATAATATCCGAGTGGCCAAAAACGCGATACTTGTGAGGTGGAAGGTGCGATATGCAATAGTCCACTGATATGGGCTCACCCCACTGCATCTACAAATATTAAAATCAATTTATTTCGTCCCGCTATTATATTGCTTTCTTCGTGTGCGAGTTTAAAGAGAAAATTCAACATCTGGATCAGCGTAAACGAGACTATCTTCTGTTGTGCAGTTCAAAAAAGCTACTATCACGCGCTAGTATGGTCATCCTAAAATTGGAAATTTGTTTTTTTAACAAAATTTCCCTCAAAGATACTATAAAAATCAGGGGCGTAGCTACCTGTACGCCAGTACGCACGTGCGTACCTGAAAAGATCAATGTAAGATTAATAAAAACAAAAACAAAATAGATAAAAACAAAGCAATGGAAAAAAAGGTGCAATTGTTTATGTTTCTCCGCTTTACTGCGTTCAAATATATATTTTTTCAAAACAAAATGCAGTGTCTTTCCCCGATGATATTGCCACACGCGATATCTGAAGATGGGGTCAGCACAACCAAGAGAGATGATTACCTCACCATACTGAGGCGAAAAGGAAATTTAATCAAATCACTTGCATGTAAACGATTTGGGAGACGGGGTAGGGTAGATATATTCGATTTGGAAAACTGTGCGTACCTCTGGAAAGTTTCTAGCTACACCCCTGAAAATCTTTGATAAATAAAGTTATTTTGAGGCTTATGTATCACTCATCCTCTGATAATCATTACATCTAGAAAACTTCATCTCTACAGTCCCTACCAGCTCCAGGTGAGGTTGTCCGGTTGGTTAGGTTCCATCAGTCAACTTCAGATGCGAACTCATTTTTTTAAAAATTGTTTTCGCCGCTTACCATGAATCTTTCTGACCCTTAGGCTCAACACGGCTGCAGAAGCTGCGATCAGGCACCACAAGCGCTGTCCTTTTTTGTCTTTATCTTGTGCAGGCAAAGTTCGTTTGAGCTCTGCACGAAACCTTTTCCAGACAAAGTCTAAATTGTTTACTGTCATTGTGATGTCATATCTCTATGATGATTTAATGTGCGCGGAAGTTTATATTATGGTCTAGCACTCCGGCATTCTTTCGAAGTTAAGTGCATCACAAGTGACAACTGCCGGGGCTTCACCGAGTGAGCGACCCGGGAGTAGTTCTTCTCCCCTCTTTCCCCTGGACGGGATGCAAAGCGCTTAGACAATAAAATAGTCCATGGGCCAGACCAAATTTTCTTACCAGTTTTAGGGACAAATTTTGAGTAGTGTCATTTTGAAGAATGTACGGAAGTATTGAAAAAAAATTATGATAGCCATCCCCACTGCGTAGCTTCAGGCTCTATTTTTATAACTAAGAATCTCAAAAATTACCCTCCGACATGAAAACAAGGCTCAAACAAATTACGTCCCAAATACGGATTAATCTCAAAGTCTTCGATAGCAAGCAAGAAAAACAGACAAATGTGGTTATTTAATAATATTTTTGCAGTGTTTATTTTGCAATCGTGCTTTTTAACACATTTTTCTAAAAATAAAATGATCTGCATGATTTGCTATGCATTATGGATAACCAATATGGTGGCGTTCATGTCAGGTACTGTAATTCTCTTGTTTTTTCGACCGATTCTTCGGGTTTTTTCTTGTATTCTTATTAACAAAAGGTCTCGATAAACACTCTTTACATACAATAATTCCAAGAACATTTTGAAGGGATTTTGTTAGCAGAAATGGAGCGAATACTGCCAGTGATTCTGATTCTGCCAATAATTCGTTCATCGTCATCGAGTGTTCGAGGACCGTGAGACTGACCTAGGCCCAAATGGTTTGCCTCTATCTTTCGCAACTAAAAAGATGGATTATTCGGTCCTTAAAAACCTAAAGTACTATTCTGAAAATATTTTTCTGTAAGTCAGTGAGACTTTCATATGAAAATGCAGCCTGAGATTGCAAGAGATGAAGCCGATGTACAGTTACTGTCAACACTGGAGGGCTGGGTGACCCGTTACAGAGCCAAGGGCAAGATCTCATCTGTTTATCCACAGGAAAGGTGGCCACTGAGGATGTTGCTCGTGATCTACAAGCCAAATATCTGGGCGAAAGATCCTACCGAAAGTTAAGCGAGGAAAGGCTGGAGGCTAATCCCCCGAAAGTGAGATTTCAAGATACAATGTCAAAGGCAAAGCTAAAGACCTTCAGTCACATGAACAAGAGTGGAGATCTGAAAAGGAACCGCCAAAGAGATTGTACTCAAGGCCGACGATGCGCTGTTTGCACAGATGATTGTTATTGCAGAGGCAAGGCAACTCAGCATGAAAGAGGTACTCTCCCATCCACTGGGTCCGCTACCTTGGTCTCTGGCCGCTTCTGATGGCTCCCTGAACAGCGAAATCTTCATTGGCAAAAGGTTACAGAAAGATACTCCGGCGGTTGAAAATCTTCCACCCCAGTCGGCTTGCATTATCGATGGTATGGCAATGGTCCAAAGGACCATTTAGAGAAGTTGCTGATATGCTGCTGGCCATGTTCCTACCTGAAGGCGCTAGCAGCTCCAAGACCGATGCTGTGTTTGATGACTAGCGAAAGTTATCGATAAAGAATGCAGAAAGTGAGAAGAGAGGGGCTGAGATGGACAATGAATAGAGACGCATTCGGCCTGATCATCGAGTTTAGTAGTGGAGAAGGTTTCTGTCAAACCCAGAGAACAAGCAGCAACTGATACACTTCATCGTTAACGAATGGCGGAAGGAACGTTGCAGTGTCAAGCTTGCAGGGAAGAAGCTGTACGCCACAGCAGGAGAAGAGTGCTATGAAATCTCGTCAGATGGTTCAGTACTGTGCGAAGAGCTAAGGTCTATACAAAAGGAGGTAGACACAAGGCTGCTGCTACACACATATCATGCAGGAACAAATGGCTGCGCTACAGTCGTGATTTCATCTGACGATACTGATGTGTTCGCGCTCTGCCTTGCGTTCAAGAGTCTCATTTCCTCGACAGTGTATATATGAAGTGCGGAACACAGGCCCGAACAAGGTATATCGACATCACACACGTTGTTCAGCGCCACGGTTCAGAGCTGTGCAGATGTCTTCCTGGGTTACACACTTTTACTTGTTGTGACAGCGTAAGCGCCTTTTCCGGGTAAGGAAAACTGTCTGCATTGAGTTTGACGAAGCAACACTTGAAATTCGAAGAGCTATTACAAGCAATTGGTACCGAGTGGGAAGTATGGGATGAGTTGTTTGCACACCTCCAAGAGTTCACCTGTTTCATGTACAGCTCAAATCCGGGAACCAGTGATGTAAATGACCTGCAGTACCGTCTCTTCTGCATCAGAAAAGGAGACCTCGACTCCAACCAGCAACCACCACGCGTCGACACTCTGTGCAAGCACTGCGACCGGGCCAACTACCAGGCTGCGATGTGGCGCCGAAGCCTCCAGAGCTGCCCGCAGATACCCTCTCCAGTTGACCATGGGTGGAGTCTTGAGGAAGGCAGGCTGATACATGGTTAACTGGATGAGTAGAGAGCCTGCGCCCATGGCTGTGTTGGAGTTGTTATCCTGCCAGTGTAAGAGGCGCTGCCAGCTGCCAAACTGCATTTGTGTTTCAAATGGTTTACAGTGCACGGATCTGTGTAGATTGCAAGACTGTGCCAATCGGCATGAGGACCCGACGGAGGCTATCGCCGAGACTGAAGACGACGATGATGATTAAATACGTATTAACGTCAAGAAGAAACGTAACAAAAATGACTTAAGTAAGGCAGAACAGATCTTGTACGGAAAGATTGTAGTGTAGTGAAGGATTCCCTAACAAGTATAACCATTGCCATGGTAATGAAAAGAAAATTACGACTTTGAGGATACATTCTATTCATAAATCATATTTTGTAGCTTAAAGCTTTAATTAACACGTTATGAAATGTGACCAAAGAAATTTCCTAAATGGCTTGCACAAAAGTAGTTTTTTCACGATGACGTCATTTCATTCTAACTTTCAAATACTAAAGAAGCTGAAGTTTATTAGTTACAGGCTAGAATACGACTAGAACTGTGAACAATTCTTGCCAAAACTCCGTAGAGAGTAAATGTAGAGAGAGAATTAAAAAAGGAAATCATAAATAGAAAAAAGAATATGGAGAAACCTTTCTTTTAAAGAAAATGAGGCTTTGTTGCCATAGCAACCAAACAGAAACGTCTTTGTAAACATTTCTCGAACTCGAAAAAACCTGTGGCATTTATTTATCGTATTTAAACCAGAGCCTGTTCACAATTTACAAAGTTAAACATTTTATATTGCAATAGTCAGTCAAGAAAAGTAATATTCTATGATATTGGTGACGTCATTTGATCACGTGATTTACACAATAAAGCTATACCGTTAGCGCGGCTATCATACGTAAAATTAAGTAGAGGAAACAAGGTTTCTAAAAAGGCATGAGAGCCTTTGTCCCTAAGAGTGGTAAGAAATTCAAAATTTTGGGGTCCTGGCCCATGGACTAAAAAGCTCTCTTCAGCCAGGAGCCCATTACCCTTTGCTTGAGCTTCATTATTATTTGCTCGTTATACTGTAAGTGCTTATTTTCAATGCTTAATACTGCTACACTATTCTCACCTTAATTAATGATAATAAAACTCGAGTGTATTCGAAAAGCTTGTTACTATTGACAAATTAGTGTTCTTGCTTGAAAAGAAAATGTTCATTGCCTTTCTGAAGAGTTGAATCACCACATTTGTGTTACACTTAAAGTCAGTAAAGCGAATTTAAGGTTAATTAATTTAGCAAACGCTGAATCTGCAATGTCCTCTAGTGCCGACTTTTCTCTGGGACCCACTGTTAGGTTTCTAGGTGAACATTGCTGCTCCGGCGATGTTTTTTTTTTAACTCCTTTGCAGTCAAAATTAAGTTAACTTAGTTTGTCAAAGCAACGATGATGCAGGCCACGAGGACCAGGCCCTCGACGACATGTTGAGATGCACCATTGCAATTGGGTGGTGGGGTACGATATTTGGTAGGGTAAATTACTCCCTTTGGAATAGCCGAGTTGCAAAGGTCACTGTCACATGGAATGACTATGCACACATTCTTCTCACCGCAAAGAGACCTTTTCTCGATCGAACCGTCCGTGCATCCTTTGATAAACGTATCCTCCCAGCCGTTGCATTATGTCGCCGTATTTGGAGGTCGAGACACTTGGGCTTTGATGCTGGGCATGTAATTTGGGTACGATAATACTGGCATTTCTCCCACGAATAATCGGTGTGGCATTGCCAGCACTGAACGGAAAGCACTGCACATTGAAAAGAAGCAATCTGGTAAATGGCTTTTTCATGTGCAGTAGCCTTCTGGAAATTCTCATTATTTACAAATTGGACATTGTATCTAGACCAACAACTTACCAACTGGAAGGAAGAGAAACAGATGAACACCCAATATTCGCCAGTTTCCCATAGCTAAGGGAAATATATAGAGACTAGAGGACCAAATGACTTCACAATCTTTCCGTTTATATTTTATTTTGTGTTTCGCTTTCGACGTTTAGTTTCTCAGGCTTTCAGTTTCATAGTGACAACGCATAGGCTTATTTTGGTTGTGGCATTTCAGTTCGCTTGTGCCATTTCGGTTCAATGTTGTCCTGTTTTATCTTTTGGGAATCGAACTTTCAGTTTCTGGTTTTTTGGTATTCCAAATTCCATCTTTCGACATTTATTATAAAACTTTCAACTGTCAGAGCCTTGGATCTACTTGAGTTTCCACTCTTTTATGGTAGATTGAAAAGGAAGAATGGACTACTGCATTTAATATTCGCAACCCCAATTGATGAGGACTGTTCTTTTACCCTTACTCCTATAGAAATCCTTTAAAAATGTCTTAACCCTCAGGAAATCCTCTAAAAGTGTCTCAACCCTAAAATGTACTATGTCCCCTCTAGGATCCCTTTAGAAATGTGTTTGCCCCCGAAGAATTCCATGGAATTTCTCTTCACGGGTAAGGAATGCCATTAGAAGTGTAGGTATTATCCCCAAAGAATTGCATTTTTGTTCAAACATACCCGTAAAGAGTTCGTGTGTTTTCAACCCTACAACTTAAGAATTCCATTGCTTTTTCGCCTTACCTCTAAGAATTCCACTGTTCCTCAACAGGAGAGGGGTGTAAGGGAAAGGCTGCACATATTAAAAGCAATAGCCCAATATGGACGAGGCCCCGGCTCTCTTATTTCGTTCATCTGGCACAAGATGGGCGTTGCATGTATCGAATTCCTCCGTCTTGACCACGGTGCAATAAACCAATGCAAGCTTCTTTCACCTTACATTTTAAAACTTTTCTCAATGCTTTTCTTAGCTAAGTTATTGCATAAGCCCAGTTCACATGAACGAGTTTCAAAACTGAGTTGCAGCTTGGCAGGCGAGTTTCTTCGAGTTCGGGCAGAACTCAGTAACTATTTAGTTATCTTAGCGCAAAATTCGGCGATCACACAGACAGTGTGTTAGAACAAACATGTACAAATGTTGCCATACTGAACGTCCGAAATACGCTGAGAAAAGGAGCATTTTCTGAGGGTAAGGACAATACTCACAATTGGTGTTATCTTTGGTGTTATCTTTGTCCCCAAAAAGTACTAGTCAGTTCGCAGAAAAGCTTTGTGAACTTACAACGTTCTAAGCAGTAAAAAGTAGACCGCAAAACAGCCGCTATTTCTCTTTAATAATATCCGAGTGTCCAAAAAGGCGATGCTTGTGAGGTGTAAGGCGCAATATGCAATAGTCCATTTAGTGATATCGGTTCATCCCACTGCATCTACGAATATTAAAATCAATTTATTTTATCCCGCTATTATATTGCTTTCTTCGTGTGCGCGTTTAAAGAGAAAATTCAACATCTGGATTAGTGTAGACGAGACTATCTTCTGTTGTGCAGTTCAAGAAAGCTACTATCACGCGCTAGTATGGTCATCCTAAAATTGGAAATTTGTTTTTTAACAAAATTTCCCTCAAAGATACTATAAAAATCCTTGATAAATAAAGTTATTTTGACGATTATGTATCATTCATCCTCTGATAATCATTACATCTAGAAAACTTTATCCCTACCAACTCCAGGTGAGGTTGTCCGGTTGGTCAGGCTCCATCAGTCAACTTCAGATGCGACTCATCAGTTTTATAAAAAATTTCTTTCGCCGCTTACCATGAATCTTTCTGACTCTTAGGCTCAGCACGGTCGCAGAAGCTGCGATCAGGCACCACAAGCGCTGTCCTTTTTTGTCTTTATCTTGTGCAGGCAAAGCCCGTTTGAACTCTGCGCGAAACCTTTTCCAGACAAAGTCCAAAATGTTTACTTTCATTGTGATGTCATATCTCTATGATGATTTAATGTGCCCGGGAGTTTATTTTATGCATTTACGAATATTAAGATCAATTCTATTTCATCCCGCTGTTATATCGCTTTCTTCGTGTGCGAGTTTGAAGAGAAGATTCAACATCTGGATCAGCGTAAACGAGACTATCTTCTGTTGTGCTGTTCAAAAAGCTACTATGACGCGCTAGTATAGTCGTCCTAAAATTAGAAATTTGTTTTTTTAACAAAATTTCCCTCAAAGATACTACTAAAATCCTTGATAAATAAAGTTATTTTGGGGATTATGTATTACTCATCCTCTGGTAATCACTAGATCTAGAAAGCTTCATCCCTACCAAGTGAGGTTGTCCCGGGGAGGTTGTCCGGTTGGTCAGGCGCCATCAGTCAACTTCAGATGCGAACGTATGCTTTTAATTGCTTTCGCCGCTTACCATAAATCTTTCTGACCCTCAGGCTCAGCACGGCCGCAGAAGCTGCGATCAGGCGCTACAAGCGCTGTTGTTCCTTCTCTTTATCTTGTGCAAGACAAAGCTCGTTTGAACTCTGAACGAAACCTTTTCCAGACGAAGTCTAAAATGTTTACTTTCATTGTGATGTCATGTTGCCATGATGATTTCTTCCATTCTAAATGTGCGCGAAGCGCGCGCTTATGATCGTTGCAAGGTTTCTGCAGACCAGGATACGCGGTGCAGTATCGCACCCAACATTGCCAGCAATATCGTTCCACCATTTTCTGCACTGTTGCTTCTTCTTCTGCTCATCATTCTACTTTGTGGAACAATTAATCCGGCAGACGCACGGTGCAAGTTATATTGTAGGCAAACTGTTCGCCAGGCCTGTTCAGTTTTCTCTGCCATGCCTCTAATTTTTTCATGTTTTATATTCTTTTTGTAATTTCAGAGATTGATATTTGCTCATAGCCTTACCTCCCCCGCCCGCTTTGCTCGTCACACAACCATAACCCCATTTTTTGTCCGAGGGGCTGGGGGTGCTCAATAAAGGTTCCTACGGGGAACTTCAATCGTTGTGTTTTAATAGCGCGCTAAACCCTAGAAATCGCTAATACTCGCTGTTCAGAGGCACAATGACGACAAAACACAACGATTGAGCTACGATTATGTTTATTTTGAACTTAAATGTAAATATTTCTCGCAGCATTTCACGGTATTAGAAACCTCTCGATTTTCTCATACATTCCCTTATAATTTTTAACTACAAACGGTCACACAGTTTGTGTGGGTGCCCTGTGGGCAGAAGCTAAGAAATAGCTCCTCCTTACCAGTAACTGAAGGCAAGTAGAATTTGTTTCATGGAAATGAATCTCGGAAACTTTCTATTTTCTTTCCCATCATGGATCCTGCTGATAATTGTCGGCCTGCTTACGATCTATCTTGTCAATTGTTTGTTACCAAGGCCGAAAATTGATTTACAAGGAAAATATATTCTGATTACTGGCTGCGATTCTGGCTTCGGGAGGGCAACAGCCATTCGATTGGACAAGATGGGAGCTTGTGTGTTGGCGACTTGTTTGACTAAGGAAGGGGCACAGGATTTGAAGGCGGTGACGAGCGACAAACTGAAAACATTCCAGATGGATGTGACAAACTCGCAGCAGATCAAAGACGTGTATGCAGAGATCAAAAAAGAAATTTTACCAGGTAGGTCGGTCGGTTAGTCAGTGTATAGTAATGTAAACTGCGGGAAAAATGCAGACTGCAGACTGGCCAAACCACAGATTAGGATATGCCTAAATCCTCCCAAACTTTCCTCTGCACAGTGCAGTGTGTCATCACTCAAAAGTCTAACCCATGTCACACGATGCTATACAGGGGTGTAGACAGGTTTGCTCATGGGGGGGGGGGGGGGGGGGGCTTAAATAATCATTGTTAGGTGCCAGAGTTCCACTTTAGGTTTCATAGGGGCAAGTTCCCCCACCTCCCCTCAGCCTCCCATTGAAATCCTATTACTTTGTATGTTGGGCAATCACTGAAACTGTGGAGAATTTTAACCAACATGCCTCTGGAGGGGTGGCAACCCTGCTATTGGCAAGCATCCCATCCAGGGGGGGGGGGGGAGGGGCAGTGCTGCTCCTAGCAAGTAGTTTCATACTACAAAAGCCGTACTTGATAAGCCACATGGCATCAATTCATACAATGTTTAGTCCAGAGGACTGGACAATAAAACAACAACAAAATAACTCTGATGATGACTTCGGCTCTGGTTGTCGAAACATCAGTCAATGTTATCACAAACAGTCCTTCTCAGGGCTACACTCATACTTTACCAACTTATGACAAAATATCAATTAGTTAAAAACAATTTGAAATTCATAAGACTGAGAAATAATTTCTAGCATCTTGGGGATTTTTTAATTCTAACCAACACAAATGTCTCCCTTTGGTTTTCAGCTGGATTATGGGGTCTGGTAAATAATGCAGGAATTTTATATTTATGCCCAATTGAGTGGACTCCACTAGATGTCTTTAAACGATCTGCAGATGTTAATCTGTGGGGAATGATTGACGTCACTAAAACCTTTCTACCACTGGTGAAGGAATGCAAGGGTCGAGTGGTTAATCTTTCAAGTATATCAGGTTAGAAAATGCATCCATGGGCTTCTTTCCCTACTAGAAATTACTGCGTCTTTCAATAACAAACAAACTCTGAAGTTTGTATGAATTCGACGCAAGCAGTGGTTACATTTTGTCACTGCTGACACTACCAGTTAAGTTGTTTTCACTACTGTCAATCATTGCAGTTGGTCTTTAGAAGTTCAGGCTAACAGGGTCAAAAGGTCAAGTTCATGCCTTATGATCGTTGGATTTTGATCCACTTTGTCAGTTTTTGTTTGCATGGCTTTGACGGTCCATTGATTGTCGACATTACTGTGATTGACAGCAGTAAACAGTTTGCATGTTACCAAAGGCGCAATAAATGTTTCACTTTTTAAATACCCCAACCCTTTCACTCAATGCAACATTATGACAGTACAGGCTCAGGATGACTGAAGCCACACAAAGATCACTTCTATCTTGCACTAAAATATGCTCAGGTATTTGCCTGTCTGCTTGGTGAAGTGTAGAGTTTTCTTCGAGGGAAGCTTAACTGAAACTGTGTGCCTTGAAAAACAGACTAAGTCCAGCCAAGGACAAAAATGTAACCCAATGTCATGTCATGACCATCTTAAACAGGGTTACCTCATCTGCCAGATTGTTGAACTAACACCTCCTTGTCTTGTTAGCTCCTGACCAGTTTGAATCAGTAGTTCACTGTTTGTGATTTTCTTAGGAGAGTCTAATCTAAGCCCCCTCCCCAATACCATGGGTGAGGTTTAACACAAAAAATAGCATGCCTTCATTCTCATCCAAACAATTGGCACCTCCCCATTACTTGTAAATCCTAGCACCCAGGAGATTTTATTTCACCTTGTTTACCATCTCATTTCCCCAGGACGTTTTTCTGCAAACTGTTATGGATCTTATGCTGTGTCCAAATATGGCGTGGAGGCCTTTTCTGATGCTCTGAGGCGCGAGATGCACCCCTGGGGAGTCAAGGTCAGCATGCTGGAGCCTGGGTCCGTTTTAACAAACATCTGTGCCCCTGATGCATTTGAAAGACAACTGAGAGAGGGCTGGGACCAACTAAGCACTGAGCTAAAGGATGAATATGGAGAACAATACTTGAATAGAGGTATCGAAAAGTTAACATAGGTGCAATGTATAATGATAGGCCAGGGATTTCATTGTAGATTGTACAAAGACCCTGTATTTTTGCCACATTTGAGAATTTTGTGAGAACTTCTGCAAAATTGGCTCGAAAAAATAACGTTATGCATAGCTTTTTGTCATGTATGTATTTACCACTATAGATGCATGATGCTCTTGGCAGATGTGACAAAGCCTTAAAACAAAACCTAATAATAATTGATAATAATTTATGAATTTGTATAGTGCACTTTTCATGACACAATGATCAAGTGTGCTTTACAGTCAAAAAATTAATAAAATAGAATAGAAAATGACTGAAATAAGAGTAAATGAAAACAACATCGTGAATTAACTGGGAAAGGCTAACTTAAATAAGTGACTTTCAAGAAGAGCTTTAAAAAATCGACAGTTCTTGCATTCTTGATATCAGTTGGAAAAAGAGTTCCACAATCTAGGGGCCGCCATAGTGAATGAACAGCCTCCCAGTGTACGACATGACCTACATACAGGTGTGCTTTATCAAACAAACAACTTCAGGCTGTTGGTATTGCATTCATTCTTTGTTAACAAGTTCAAGAACTTGACCAATAATTTCCTAACACAGACCAGACAAACCAGTACAGCAATACCTAATAATATAAAACGTTGTCACTGATAAATTATCATCTGATGACTGAAGGCTTAAGCATGTTAGACCTACACAAAGTGACTTGATTTTCCTGGTTGAAAAAAAAGATACTTGAGCAGGCAGTGTAGTCCCTGGATCTGATCTGCCCTCTCTACAACGTCTCACTAAGTTTTCTGTCCTTTTTTCAGTGATTGAGGTAGTCAAGAATATATATCGTACTTCAGATGTCAGCCATGTTGTTGATGCAATAGTGGACGGTCTGACTTCATCTTCCCCTCCTGACCGTTATGTACTTGGTCGAGATGCTCGGTATTTGTTCATACCGTTCATCTATTTTCCAGCTTCTGTTGGTGATTTTATCATGCGCGTTGGATTTAAAGCACCCCTACCACAAGGATGTCTGAAATGACTGGAAGGCAAGCACTCAAGTCTGCACCGCATCTCGGACTGTATTCCAAAATTAATAACCAAATAATGCCAGCAGTAGAAATAGAAGACAATATAAACAGAGGTGAATTTACACTGAATTGTACCTGCTGTGGCCTTTTTTTGCAAGGTTCTCAAAACTGCAATGTAGGCTGGATCATACAGTTGCAAAGCAGTCATCAGTTGTTTAGCTGTTTTAGATTACGTAAACAAAGGTATGGGATTGCACACAGTATTGTACTATCAAAAGCATGTTCTTTTGTAAAAGAAATAAAAACAACAATAGCTTTGTCTCCGCATAATCTGAACCAAACCCTTCAGGAATTTAGGCAGAAGTTGAAAGAACTTATGCTCTGAGAACCTTTCCATGACAAACGTACAACTTTGATACCAGCACGGCTCAGTACATTTATTCACATGAAATGTCCAAAATCCTGTATTGGTGAAATTCACAACAGTGTGAGTTGTCCCTGGTAACTGTACCAGATCGAGATTCATTTTACAAAAAAGTTGACGCTTGAATACTTATGCATGCACGTGTGGTGTGGCCATTTGTTTTATTATTATTGTTTTAGTTTTAACCAATTTACACTGGCATGAAAGTGGCTTACATTAACGTGGTATAAACTCAAGTTTTTATGTTGTACCGGTATCATGTAAACACCTCCTTATAGTATTAACCTCCGATCTCTCACTCAAATTTGATAAACTTTAAATTTTCCCAAAGCCCTTTCTGTGTTCGCACTTGTCCCCTTCCTCTAAGGTGTGTAATTTTCACAAGGTTCTTTGAAGTGTTTCCTAAATGTTCCTTTATTAAAATGCCTTAATATCAAGTAAGATTGATAATAATAACAATTTTCTAGAAGCAAGATGTGAATAGCTATGAAATATTAATGTAATGATTATAAAATATTACTTCAAATGTAAAACAGAGTTTCTTACAGAGAATGTACACTCTAAGTGACCTAAATGAATTTATATTAAATAAAGTATGCACAAGTTCATGAAAATTTAACACTACAGACATTAACTCCAGTACATTACTTCCAAGCAAATTACATCTTAAAGCAAAAAACTGTTAAATAATAATTATTCATTAAAGAATTAAGCACAACCATGTTGTTTCAGCAAACAATAATAATAACAAAAATAATAATTAATGATGATGATAATAATAATAATAATAATAATTTTAATAAACGTTGTTTAAAACTTGCATCTCAGAATGTTGGCTTAACCAAAATCTCAGTCAGAGACAATATCCCTGCTGAAATATTGTGTTTTCTGAAGTATGATCCATAGGAATGCACTGTAAGGAAGCAAATTGCCACAAGTGATGGAATTAAGGAGATACAAACTTGAGTGACAAAATAACGGCTTAAAAGTCCCATCAAAATTACAAGTTTGATTTCTGAACACATTTTATTCTTCATTAAATTTTTGAAAAGATGGTAATTGCAGTAATCAATTTCACTTTTTTACTGCACTTTTCAAGAGAACACTGCTCCTGTTTGGACTGTAAAAGCCATTACAGGATACATGAATGTTGCTTTGCACTAATATTAAAATTGATAATTATAAAATGATACCCTACATGTAGTGGTAAATGCATTTAATACATGTAAAAAACCCTTTCGACTTCTTAAGTAAAATTTAAATAAAATTTTTTCCCTAGCAGATAATTTGTGTGATCCTCATGTCCAACTACATTTTGCTTGCCCACATTTTTCTTTGAAATGATTAAAAACCAATTATTAAAACTTGGCTTAATCCCACTAACTAAGACAAAGTGGTGTGGAATTGTCTATTAAATATTGTCTTGACATCTTGGCGTTAAAAAGTGAAGTCATTATGTTGGAAACTTTAGCTTGCCAGTGAGAGTTTAAGACTGTCTCAGAATGCCAAATTTGGAAAATGATAGGAGATCTCCTAGCAGATAATTTCAAATGACCGAGGAAGGACTATTGAACTAATTAATAAGCAAAGCAAAGCTTTTTGTTTAATGTCTCATTTCAAAATTTCCCCTCACCAAGAAGTGGTCAGGGCTCAGATTTTTGAACTAATTCTTTTCACTTGAAAAGTCTTGAATATACCATTCTTCACCCCTGTATATAATATTGTTAGGCTAGCCTAACAGAGGAGCTCCTAAACAGATAAAATAATGACCACGTATAGCAACTTGCATAGATGAATACCTCTCACCTCCGCAGAGGCTCCTGTTAGTAAATACCAGTGAAAGAAAAAAAAGAGGGAAGCGGGAGCACTGGAGAGAGAAAAGGGGAGCAGCGATCCCCCCACTTGAATGTTTCCCTCTTTCAAGCCTCCACGCGTTTCTACCCAGCGCGCGGCTGTTGGAGGCCTCTGCAGAGGAGAGAGGATGAATACACAGCAAAATGACTCCTGGGGGATTGAAGCCCAAGCCTACCAGCTTAGTGCAAATCTCTGCATCATTGCGTCAAAAAGATGGTATACTAACAGACAAGTATGGTACCCTGTCCATGCAAGCCAAATGGAAATTGACTAGTCTATGATTCACTGTTTAATTTTCATATGGCACTAATTACAATCCAAGATTGGAAGAACCATCTCTTCAGTGTACAGTCCAATGACAGCAACACTATTTTGGGTCATTACCTAACTGTAGTGTATTAATCCTTTGAGCCCTAACAGTGGCGCAAATGAAATTTCTCTTTACATTATCACTGCTTGTTCAAACACTCAAGTGATGAGAATACAGGAAACAATTACCAAGGATAAGATGTCTTGATATTTACACAAATTCTCCTTAATGGTTCCATAAGAAATTATGTATGGAGATCAGTAAGGAGAATATGCATTTTTATATCGGGCTCAAAGGGTTAAAAAATGTGAGCACACAGTTCATTGTTTCACATTATTAGTCTTTCCTATTCATCACTCAAACCCTTGCCAGTCACTATGGTCTTCCTCTTCATCTTTCTCGGCATGTATGCATCGTATACCTTCCTTCAGCATAGGAGTTCCTTTGCGCAGTCCTAAAACTCGTGCATGAAGCACAATCACAAATTCCTCTCCAGCTTCATTTTTTAACACAAATTTGTCCCTAAGAAGTCCTTCTTTATGTGCATCAAGCTCCAGAGTGACTTCATGTCCTTTACCATCACCTAATAATAATTATAATAATTAAAAATAATTTCAAAATACCCTTGAAAGCTTTAAAGAATGAATCTACTGTTTTCTAACTGGACCTTATGATGAAATATGGGTGACTAAAAGAAGCTCAATAAGTGAAACGTGTGTCCATGGAAGGTTCAGAAAGGGAGGAAAGTAATCAGTCGGAGAATACGAAGAGACTAGAGACCCAATAAAATGCTTACTAATGTGATTTAAAACCTATGACCTTCTGCACACTGGTCAGATACTATAGTATAACCACCAAGCTTTAGGGAGAAGTGTGGAGAGGAAGGGCATAACTTGTTACCTGGGGGCAACTGTTGGTTCTGAGCTTTGTGCTTCCCACATCAGTCTTGGTGCCTCTTGTCCTTTTGTACTTAATTTCCATTGCAAAAACAAATTAAACAGTGCTAAACACATTGTTCCCCAATTCTGCTGTTTTCCATCACCTTGGGGTTCCCCCTTCCTACTCTATCTCTTCCTGCATCCCACAGACTTCCCGACCCTACTTACTCACGAGTACCCATCCACTACCCTCCACCAAACCCACCAAATTGATGAACTTACCTAGTTTTTTGACAGATCCTACAGCTATGAAAGGAGTGTTGATTAAAGGTGTTAAAGAGTTAGATCCTGGTGACACTGGAATGTTGAACTGCACTTCATACTTGTGTTTATGCTGTAGAAAGCCCAGATGAGCATTCACTATTGATTCTCCTTTCATTCGTAACTGTATCTCTGTGTTTGCAGTCATATCCTCAGGAAAATGCACATGATGACCTGTCAAGATAAGATTGCTATGAATTAAACACAGTTAAATGCGATTTAACTGAATTAAACAAAAAGAGTGGTATTCACATCACATAGCGGTAAAGTCGCGGCTACACGAGCGATTTTTTGCTTGCGATGGTCATGCAATTTTTTTGAAATTGTAGCGTTGCCAGTGCGCAGCGAAAATCGCATGTGGAGCCACCCTCTGACGAAGTCCGTGATTTTGTTGCAAAAATTCAACTCATTGAATTTCTCGTTATTTTTTTTCTGCGATTTTTTCATGTCGCATCACCTGTGCAAGGGTGGCTACACATGCGATTTTCTCCATGCGCTGGTGACGTGACAATTTTTGAGAAAATCACCACCATTGCAAGCAAAAAATCGCTTGTGTAGTCATGGCTTAAGCAGCATTTAACAATTATCCTGCGAAATTGCGCGGAATATCACCTGATACTTAGCCGACGAGGCTGTAGGCCGACTTGGCTAAATCAGGGGATATTCCGTAAGATTGAGCAGGATAATTGTTTTGTTATTCAACAAATTCTCATCGACTAACATTTTCAGAACGAGAAAAACTATGGTTCTGTGATATTTAGTAAAAAGGTCAAAAGCTAGCAACACAAAAATACTGAAGCAAAATTTCAAGAAATCGAAGTTTACTATTGTTCACTAATAAAAAGACTCACTTACAAACTCATGTATGGTAATGACTAGGAAAAGTGAAAAAAAAATATTGCTACCTTACCGAGAACTTTAACTTTAAAACTTTCTGTGAGCGAGTTTGAAGTGTCTTCTTTGCTCGCAAAAGCATTTTCTAGGTTGTGTTCTCCCTATGAAAATTCCAAATCAACCTCTGGATATCCTTGTAAGCTGAAGCAAATATTTGTTGACTTTTTGAGAGGATTAAATCTTGGAAAATTTCTTCCAGGGTGTTGAGACTATTTTCCGGAAAACACTGCTAAAACTTCCTCGCTTTTCAAAATGGCCGCCTGAACAGACCTGCAGTGCACTTCCAAACATGGTCAGCTACGTATATATCGCAGGATATCTGTCATGTACGGATGACAGATATTGAGGGCTTCCTGACCAGATATGAACATAGTGACAATTTGTTGAATAATAACAACAGTTGTGCGTGAACAGAAGTGTTGCCTATATCCCAGAGAGCTTTGGTTGAGTGGGGGTGAGGTGGTGTAGCGGTTAGTGTGTTGGAGTTCAGATCTGAAGGTCCGTGGTTCAATGCTCCGTCCCTGCCATTGTGTTGTTTCCTTAAACAAGAAACTTTACCCCAGATTGTCTCTCTCCACCCAGGTGTATAAAATGGGCACCAGAGACATACTGCTGGGGGAAATCCTGCGATGGACTAGCTTCCAGGGGGGACTAGCATCCAGGGGGGGGAGTGACAATACTCTCAGTTGCTTTATGCTACAGAAACCGGGATAATCTCTGGCTGTGTGGGCTTCCCTGGCTCACTGTGCGACTTACCCTTTGTTACCTTTAGTTGAGTGGCAGGCTTTGCCTCATGCTTTGAGCCAAAGTGCTCTTGTTTGCTGTTACTGTTAGTCGCATTACCCTATCCCCCCCCCCAAAGTAGTCAGCCTTGCAGACCTGCATGGAAACTCATGGCTGGGAAGCAGGGATTGCCAGCCATATACTTGTCAACTCTCATGCATCATGCGTAAGTCTCATGCCTGTGGATCAAAGACATCGATCTCACGCATTGAGGACAATTTCTTACGCCTGAGTCACAAATCCGGACGACTTGTTCTTTAACACTTTAACAACAAAAATTCAATTCAATTCCCCTGAAAATATTCCAATACATGGCGCTTAATGTCGAGTTTGAGTCCTAAATAACAAGCAAACAAGATCGCCCAGAGATTTTGAGCTTCGCATCTCAACATTCGGCAACCTTTGGAAATCATCGGGAATCTTCGGCAATGTTCGGAAGTCGTCGGAACATTTTCGGCAATGTTTGGAAGTTGTCGGAAATTTTTCGGAACTTCGGACTACATGGATACAAATATCTCACGCATTTGACTTAGGAAAAGTTGGCAGGTATACAGCCATAGGAGTGGTACTGTATCTAATGCCTAGCTGGCTAGGTCCCATTGAAGGTCTCTAGAATTCCCAGGAACCAGTCTTCTTTCAATTCATGATGCAGTTGAACCTTACACATACTTTGAGAGAGCTTTTCATTTGTATGAAAACAAACTAGTGAGAGTTTTCCACAAACAACCGACATGGTACTAGTGGGGTGACACAACTGGTAGAGTAATATTCCAATAATTCTGGTAAACATGAGAAAAGAGGACTACCTCTAATGGGGTTCTGTTTCTGAAACATTTCCTGTGTAAAGGACTACTCCATTTCATTCCCAACTGGGCAGGAACAACCAGTTTTTCCACACAGATGGAAAGCACTAGTTTCCAATTCTTCAAGGTATCTGAGTTTAAAGGAGAGCACAGTTCTCAAACAGATCTTTGTGCCTCATATTTGCATCTACCCCTGGCTACATTGTAGAATAATTATTATTTTATGAAAATGACCCAAAATTGGCCAGAATAATTTTTGTGGCTAAGCTTTTTGCGATATTCAAGGAGTCACAGACAAACACTGGGAAAAAAGGGTTTCAGACAAAAGCATGGAGTTTTTTTTATGAGGCAATACCATGTAAAATAACGAAAAGAAAATATTAAACAGCTGTCATCACTACTAGTACCACAACCCTACAGCAATGAATCAAGTAACTGATGTGCTCTTTCTATGAATTAATAATTTTACCTTATTAAATGACGCACAAAAACAACGAAACAAGCTCTCACAAAAATAACCAAACCATTAGGGTAAATTCGGGGTAAAAGGTGTAAACATATTTATTAGTTTTTTTAACCTGATGTCTGCAGTCACGTCACAATGCAATGCACAAGTTTCACAGAGAGCTAACAAAAAATGTTATGGGTTTCAAGGGCGATTCAGGTGCGAGACTCCTTATCTCTGCAGTGCAGTGGGATGAATAATTAGTGGAATGACCACAAGCGGTACAGCTGTACTTCCCAATTCGGTATATTTAAGCTTGAGTGATTGCTAATAACCAGAGGGAAAGTTTTCATATGTAAGACTTATATGCAACTGTTATATAAGCTTAATATGATTTAAAAAGTGTGTTTGTAAGATTCAAAATTGAGGTGACAACGTTCCCAATGCAAAACAATTATCGAGCTACAAATTAACTCATCACGACCTATTGTTAAAACAAATTCAAATAACAAAAAGAAATTCCTTTCTTTTAAGTTAAGACGATAAAACGACAAAATTTTTCATATTCAGAAAACTCTACCCAATATTATTTTAAGATACTGTAATGCTTGTATCGATAAGGCGGTTGTGATCGACGGATCGATTAGCGAAGACTACATAAACGGTTCTGCTGGAGTTTTGACCCCCCAAGGGCGCGAAAACACACTTTCCACGCTCTATAACTTGCCAAAAACTTTTCATCGAAGTCACGAAGCTTCAGACGTAGAATAGGTATGTGAAGAGATCGTTGGCGATAAACAAAAGCTCGTTGCTCGTCAAGCGGGAAACGCGCATCAAGTCTGAGTCCTCTTAAAGTCCACTTAAAATCCAAATAACTGCCCTTAATACTCACCATCCTCATTATCTTCTTCCTCGTGTATTGCACCGCGATGATGTGTCTCTGCCATTTCGTGTTGAACCGAAACAATTAACTAAACAAAACTTACACGATAGTTTTTTATTCCGGAAACGCGTTAACTTCAACCTGCGTGTTGCATGAGCTGAAATGAGATGAGCAACAAATAGTACTTCTCTAGGGTAGGATAAGTGACTTTGTCTCCTTCGGGGTGACGCTATTTTTTTAAGTCAGAATATTGGCTGTTTGTTTCTACTGAAGGAGGAAGAATGATATTTACTTCGTTAATGTTACTTTTTCTCCAAAATATCTTTCAGACTGGAACCAGAAATTAATCTTGATCAGTTTTGCTCCCCCCTCCCCTAGTCGTATCAGTTTTGCCTTCCAAGTGCCTGGTCGCTAAGCTTGTCGAAGAAGTTTCTTCTAACCGGCTAGTGTCTTGTTGTCTTGTGTAATGTTGAAAATGTTTCTATAACCCTATAGAAAGGTCCTTTTGTCCCACTAAACTAGCTAATTGATTGCTTTTAGGGCCTCTTGTACTCCTACCAAAACTTATACAAAATGCAGCACGATGAGGTAAGATGTGGTCAAAGAGTTTCAAAACACACGTGCTACATTTGACTGAATACTGTCTTGCTTTTGCTCACTATGTCACCAATACGTCAGCAGCTAACACTATTTTTTCATTTTTCAGGTGATATGGCAAGTAATAAACCCAGGTTTCTGTTCTTTCAAAGTAAAGTAAGTGGTATATTAACGTTCTTAAATGTTAATTAATATGCCTGTTCTCCTCACTGTTATCCATAAATTTCTTGAGGTATGACTTGGGAGAATTTGATTACACATCAATACATTTCATATTTGGTGATCATTTCCTATATTCTCACGATCTATGTGTTTGACCAAGTAGTGATATTGTAAGCAAGGTTAAATTAGATGCTTGTCACTATTTGGGCTTAAAAGGTTAATTTTAATTGGTGTTCAAGTTCCAAGGGGGGGGGGGGGGGGGCTCGAGTATATAAGCTACACAGGTATTTGCCGCTGTGAAGGGTGTGGTTTTCAAGCAGTTTAGTCTGGGATAGGCTATAGAAAACAGAGAGTTTTGTTCTACAATAGGGTTTCATTTTTTGGGAAACGTAACAGTTGTATGAAGAATTTAGTCTAGAAGAGGAATTGGCACTCGGCCAGTCTGGGATAGGGTAGGGATTTTTGTTTGGAGTCTAGTCTAGAATACATTTGCACAATGCAGCTAAGCATGGTCTGGTTAAGGTTAAGAGTCTCAGAGTCCCAGTGGCACAAAAAACCCACCACCCCCCCCCCCACCCTCCAATCCCCATTGACCACAGGGTATCCAAACGCCATGGCCCACTGGGCATAATGTAAGAGTCATGAAGATTTTGTGGAATAATCACAGGATGACACAATAATTGTATTAATGTCAAGCCTTACTAATATTGACACCAGAGAGATAGGGATAAGTTTTGTATTTATGGAGGTGTCTGTGTTGCAAAATTGGTCAAGTTTATATGCAGAATTTGGTCCCAGCAAACTGTTCATAATAGAGGAGTGAGTTACCAAAGAAACTGTGCTGTTGTATTGGTAGAGAAGTGAAACATGGAGATTTGGATTTATCAACTGAGTTGATGAGATAAATTGACCACCATAAAGAGATTCAAAAGCTGATTTTTTTTTGGTGTTATTCCTTTATTTGAAGGGGTGCCTGGAATAAAGCCCCAATGACTTCTGATGAACTGCTAATTAAAATTCTCCTTCCAATTTTCCTTGTCTATGTTTGTAAATCAAAGGGAGAATTTGACATTAGATCGGGAGTCACTTAGAGCCTTTTTCATTTGAACAAATAAAGAAATTGTGTGTTGTGTTTGATTTTTATATTTATATCTTAATTCTGCCATTCAATATACAAACCACACTTAACTCACAATTTCTTGATTCACTCTGATGAAGGGCTAACACCTGTGACATCAGCTTTTAAATTTCTTAACAGTGGTCAATTTACCTTATCTAGTCAGGTCTGTTAGTGTTTTGATCGTGCAAATTTGGACGGTGGTGCCAAATTTGGCATGGTGAGTCTTCTGGGTGTCAGAAGGGTAGCCACCTGATCGGAGTTCAGGGGGGGGGGCAGTATGGACATCATTTTGAAATATCTAATTTGCAAATGATACCATCAGCGGTATCCTCCTGAAAACTTTGTTAAATCGGCAATGTTAGGTAATAAAGGGCATAGTCTCGAGGCTTCTAAGAGAATATGGAGTAGATTAATATGCTATTCTCACTTTTCAGGGGTTTTCACTGCTTTATTTTTATCACAACATGCTGCAAGCAAAGTAGCGGAGGAGTCTTCATAACTATTTTGCAATATTCTCGCCCGTAAAAGCGAGCCAAGGCTAATTGGATGACGTGTAACAAAAATTGAGTTATCAGTTGATGTTGTTTGGTACAATTGTGCAGTCTGCGGAACACGCACAAAGCTCTGTGCACGATTAATTTGCCTTAACACATTTGCATCTTTTGGTGCACCCTTTCTTGCAGCCACATTTTAGAAGGGCACTGCAAACTTTGGAGACCTCTGGCATAATAGTCCACAGCGGCTGCCAGCTTTCATCTCTTGACGTCCACCCGAAGTGTGATGGCGAGGGCAGGTCTATCTGGCTGCTTAGACTGCCGTTCCACAATCATTCCCTGATAAAAATGTTGGAGCAGGGATCCCTGTTTGGACAAGGAGAGAATGAAGAGTTACTAAGAGTTCATCTTTCAGCTTCAACTTTTCTGACAAATAAAACCGTTGATACCTTCCTGTGTTGGAGGGATGTATTCCAGCATACGGTTCTGCTTGGTAAATAGCTGCCGCCTGGGGTCATTCACAGCTATCAATGAGCTAGTTTTGTGGTAGATCACAACGGCGAATCTTTCTAGAATCTCAGATTGAGGGGAACCTTTCTCTAGCAGCTCAAATTGCTGATCCCGCAAGAACACAAATATGTCTCTGTTATATCAGGAAGGCAAATCAATGCAGCCCAGCATGACTTTTTGCCTTTCCCATGAAAGGACGAATTGGTGTTGCACCCTGTGAAGGCATGAAGAAAGGGAAGCCCTTTGGATTACTGCTCTCCGATATGGTCACATCTAGCATTGATGCTATAATGTCGATAACTCTTCCCCATGCCGAACGCAACCCAGACAATTCGGGAGGACTAAAGGGACTTCAGTTCATGGAAGTGTCCAACTAGAAACACAATGACGTCTTTGTCTACTGTACTGACCAGGAAATTCCCATGCTCCTTTGCTGATGGCATCTTTGATATGCACCAGGATCCTTGTGTCTGCCTCTTCATGGTTGCATTTCTCCACAGCCTGCAAAGGACTGCTTGGAAGCATATTTTCCCCTTGAGTGATATAGATACACTTGTCTTCAGGACACCTGACGCCATTTATCTTCTCCGATAGAAAATAAAACAGTTCTACTTTGTTTGACGGGACTTTAATGAAGCTCTGCCAGTCGCGTGGTAGTTAAGTGTTATCGGCAACCTTCTTCCTCTTTCCCTTCCCTCTTTTTCTTCGAATGGCTTCCTTCACACTGTCCCATACAACATCCACTCTGTCACAGCTCTGCAGCTGGCTTATGAAAAATGGAATAAACACTTTCTCAGTACGATATATTCTGAAAATGTGGCAGATGTGCCTTTGGAACGGCGTAACCTAATAGGTTACGCTTTGCCTTTAAATGCTGCTCCATCAAAGACTTAAACATCATGTGTAGTTGGAGGATCTAATGATGGTCCTGGGGTTCAAGGCAGACTACCAAGTCTGACTTCTTGCAAAAGCACATTTTCCCATACTTGGACAGTGAAGGTGGGAAAGGAAGGTTCTCATACTTGAAAAATTCTTCTAGGTCTCCATCGCAATTTTGGTTGGCAATATGTAGTTGACTGAATAATGTACGGTCACTTTTGAGCACTGAGAGCTTCTTGGCCACCTTGGTCGTACTCCTCAATCCCTGATGCTGAAACAGAGGAAAACTATTTTTCTTGATTGGGCTATGAATCAACACAGTCCGCTGTTTGATACACAAACTTCTCATATTGTGCTCTTCCTTGCTCTTCGATGGTACAAACCATTGCTACAACGGACTTGTCTGTACAGTCGCGCGTGTCCATTACAACAAGCTCTGGACAGTCCTCGCAGAAAGGATTGCCCATTGAAGTGATTGTGTTTAAAAGGCTGCAAACATGCTTGTGGAATACCCTTTGGTGAGAACGTCTCTTCCTTGTGATGTTTCGGGCAGGTTGGTTTGTCATTGGAGGGTAAGGTACACTCAAACTCCTGGAGACGTCGAACCATCTCGGGCCCTACCACCATCCATCTTCGTAATGCTGGGGTTCTCTGTAAGACCAATAGCACCTCCTCCCTTCACCAGTGCATTGTACAACTCATGAGTTTGGTCCATTGGAATTGCAGAAAACCTCCTATTTTTCTTGTGAACAACCCAGTGCTTCAAAAACTTTTCCAGAAACTTCTTACATACATTCATCCAAGGATGGATAAGTTAAATCTGGGTACATTTTAAACTATTTGCGATTTAAATTCCCCTCTCAAACGGGCACGTGGACACTGCCACTGAAAGATTCATATGCAAATTAGGTTTATCTAAAAGGCCCTCTCAATGCCTGTCCGGGACCTCAAGTTCGTGGCTACCCTTCTAAAATTGTAAAGCAAACCACAGTTACACTTTGTGCAAGTTTTCATGCCATCGTCCGGAAGTGCACGATAACGCCCATTTTTGGCGTGAACAGACCTGACTATCAGCTCAGTTGATAAATTCATATTTTCATGATGTAGTAGCTACATGTAGATGTTCATGTTGTAGAGGTAATGGATAATGGATAACTTTATGAGTGAATAAGGAGAGGAGGTACTGTTACTGATTTATGCTTTTCTTGCAGAACTGCCACTCAGAAATTCTGTCGTAATGAATATAATGTGACAGGTCTATGCAATAGACAGTCTTGCCCTCTGGCAAACAGCAGATATGCTACAGTCAGAGAGAAAGATGGTGAGGATTTTTCATTTTTTTTCTCCCTTATGCTTCGTCTCGTACTAACCAAGTAGAGGGGCACAGTTGTGCTAATTCCTTAGACAAGAATTTTAACTTCACGTTGTCTCTTTGTGCACAGGGAAACCTTATAAAATTCTGGGGATACCCCTGGGAAAGACTAGTATCTGGGTACCAAGGCCCCTTGTCCCTTTTTGTCGCAGAACCTAGAACTAATCACTGGCAGCTATGGGATTCTTGGTGAACAAAGGCCCCAAAGTTTAGTGTTTTTTTTTTTTACATTTTTAATTAACAACATTTTTTTCTATTCTTTTAGGTGTTTGCTATCTTTACATGAAGACCATAGAGAGAGCACACTCACCAGCTAAGATGTGGGAAAAAATAAAACTCTCCAAAAACTATGAGAAAGCATTAGAACAAATAGACAAGAACCTGTTATACTGGCCAAACTTTATTATACATAAGTGCAAGCAGAGATATACCAAGATAGTGCAGGTGGGGAATGTAACATCACTTTTGAAATGAAGATGTGACCAGCGCAATTTAAGCAATTGCAAATCAAGCCTGAAAAAAAAAAAGGATTTTCAGGGCCTCAACAGGCTTTGAACCTGTGACCCATGGTCACATCTTCATTTCATTTGTAGTTCTGCAGTTCACACCATTTCATTCTAAACATCACTTTTATTGGCAAAACCTGAAATCAGTTATAATTTCAGGCAATTAATTATTATTTTGTGCTTTAGAGCATTGTTGTTGTTGGACTATCAACTGATAGTTGAACAAGTTTAACTATCAACTAATAGTTAAACAACAACATCTGCACATAACAATGCAATCAGCTGTAATGATACAAAAGAAACAAGCAAGCAAACAAAAAGTGCTGCTGGTGTTTTCTCTTAATTCATTGTCCTGAAAATGAACAAAGAGAGAAACTGAGCTAATCATTCTTTGTATCTTCGGTTAAAATGTCAAAGTTGTTTCCTTTCTTATTACATGCACCTCTTTTTCTTTATAGTACTTAATAAGGATGCGGAAACTCAAACTCAAAACAAGGTGGGTAAAACCAGTTACCGGTAGCTGTCTTATGAAGGTCATTATTAATTTTTGGTTATCGAATTTCCAGCTTTCTGATTGGTTCACCACACACAGGTTATCAACAAATAACCCTGCTTTTTTCCTTATAAGGGCAATGGATGCTATATCAAGTGCTGTGACATTCAAAAGTTTTTGTCTCAAAGTTGAAGTTTCCTCTGAAAATATGCCAAAAAATTGGCACTGACTGCTGAAGTTGAGAATGTAATTAAACAATTATTCCACTCAGGTAGCCATAACATACTTGATGCCTTGTTTATCACGTCATAAACAACATGACAAAAATGAATTTTCTCATTACATCACATTGAAGTGATGAGAATAAAGAAAATGGCCACCAAGGATAAGACGCCTTGATATTCAGACAAAATTCTCCTTACTAGTTCGATATGAAATGTATGGTGAACAGCAAGGAGAATATGCATTTTCATATCAGTGTATTGTTTAAAACTGCTGTTATTTTTATTTTCAGTAAAAAACTTGTAACAGTAAACAAGAAAGTCGAAAGAAGGGAAAGAACAAGAGAAGTGAGTATTGTCCTTCTTGGGAGTTCTGTATTAGATTTTATTATTGTGCTTATGAAATGGACTTGTGGATAGTAGGTTGGAAGGGATGGTTGACTTAGAGACCCTGGTTTATTGCACTGTAACTTCCCTAGACAAGATACTTTGTCCACATAGTTTCTCCACCAAAGTGCATTTAAATAGCTCCACTGAGTCATAGGGTAACACCAGAGGAGGTGCGAAGGCCTGTTTTGGGTTTAAAATTAGTGATCTGGGCCCTTTTTGGGGTTAGGAGGTTTGGCAGGACTTTTTTTGGGCTTGATAAAAAATGTGCACACCTCAGCATCTCAATTTAATGTTAAAGAGCTGCATATGTTTCATTTGTAAACTCAGAAGAATTTGTTTCATGCAGATAAAAAAGGACTTTTTTAGGTGACATTCTGGGCTGTTGTTGTGGGGGCGCGGTGGTGTAGTGGGTAGCACATTGGACTTCAGATCTGAAGGTCGGTGGTTCAAGCCCCAGCCCCTTCCATCGTGTTATTTCCTTAGACAAGAAACTTTACCCCACATTGTCTCTCTCCACCCAGGTGTATAAATGGGTACTGGCAACATACTGCTGGTGGTAACCCTGCAATGGACTAGCATCCCATCCAGGGGGGCGGGGTAGCAATACTCTCAGGCGCTTCATGCTACAGAAACCGGGTTGAGCTCCGGCTGTGTGGGCCTCCTTGGCTCGTGTGCAACTTTACCTTTACTTTGCCTGGGTTTAGTTTTAGCCTCCTTCACATCCCGTCATCACTAATATACCTGAGCACTCTCCCCACCTCCCCGCTCCAGTGGGGAACCAAACTAAATGCTGGGTTATCCAATCCCCATACACATACTTACACATCTAGCATTCCATCCAGGGGAGTAGAACCTTGCTTTTATGCTACAAGAACTGGGTTTCAAAATAAGCTCTGGCTTTGTTATTATGTGTACAAGTAGTATGATACCATTGACCACAAAACGGGTTGTCTTTCTTTACGTTTAAAACATGTTAAGTGAATGATAGAATTGACTGATTTCTAATGCTTGATTTTTGTTGTGTTTTAGCGGAAAGCTTTAGTAGCTGCCCAGCTGGAGAATGCCATAGAGAAAGAATTGCTTGAGAGACTCAAGAAAGGAACGGTGAGTTAACAGAATGTGTTCATCAACTCTTGCTATCCACTGAACTTGGTGAGGCATTTTTGTCTCCATGCTTGCAAACTCCCTTAAACTATGACTTATACTTTCAAGAAGAGTCAAGCTGAAAACTGCTCAAAGCTATAAAATGGAAAAGGAGAAGACAAGAGTGCTCCCTTTGCTATTATGTTGAGATTATTTTGTAGCAGTTAAACAGGATGTGGCTCAAATGATCGTATCGCGGTTCAGTGTTTGATGTGTAGGCATGACCTATAGAACTATGTCAGCTGGAGTCTTGAACTTTCAATATGGTCACTCAGGTCAGGTCTAAGAGGAGAGACCAGACAGGGATCTCCTGATCCTCTAGGATGACAGTTGGGCAGTAGGCCTACATGTACCACCTACTCTTGCAAAACATCTTGATTACAGAAACATCCACAGATTACTGTATACTGTTTACAGTCAAGGACGGTCAGGCGTTCTCATCGTTAAAGGACTAATGAATTCGTTAACGGAATATTGATTCCTTTCATTGGTTGAATAATCCATTCGTGAAATGAGTAATCCAATATTCAAATTGAGCCTTGATTCAGTAATCAAATGTTGATTGGATTAATGAACAAAAGCTATACCATATATAGGGAAGGTACCTTTTTTCTTGGCGGGGGAGGGCTGGGGAATTTTGGTATTTTTTTCCCCAAGAAAGTGTTGGCCCTCCCTTGCGTTTTAATTAAAAAACTCCTTACCCCCCACCTTTAGGTGACTGACAAAAGTGTGACCCTCCCCTCACTACTACATGGTATGTTCCATGCTGTAGAAACCTCAGAACGTTTCGCTTGTGAACGCAGTGTTTGAATATGAATATATCTCGATATTGAATGTGTGCGTGCTGAAACAAGGAAGTTGCGAACAATCAGTGTGGGATATTTACGTTTTATAGCTGAAGTTTGAATATGGAAGTATTTGAGTATTATAAAAGTTTTGAACATAAAATATGTAAGGGAAAATAAACGCTCTTCTTTCTCCGTCTAGCCGGCATTGCTGTTGGTTATTTTAACAGAAAGGTTTATTTGTTTAGCATGCGAAATCTGCCTCTCAAAAACAAATATTTCCTACATTTTCGACAGGGTAGATCGCATTGTTGGATCTACTAGTAACTCTTCAGAACTAAACGACTCAGGAGATCAGGCAGCGGATAGCCAACAGCAAGAAGCTGAAGAAACGATACCTGAGTCAAGTACTTCTCGATACGGATGGAAAAGGACACGAGTCCTCCGAGAAACACTATGTGCCATGGCATAATATACATGTAGAAATGTAACCTAGTTCCTATAATAAAACACCAAATTAAATCAAAGTAGGTGAAATGAAAAACTTAATGTGTAAGAAAAATGGAAAGCAACATCGCAAAAATTCTCATGAAAAAAATTCTGGAAAAGATGTGTGGCCCTCCCTTGAATAGCTCACATGAGGTATGGCCCTCCCCTTTTGGTTCTCACTTTCACTGATGACCCTCCCCTCTGAGGCCCCAGCCCTCCCCTCCCCAAGAAAAAACGTACCTTCCCTATAGAAGGGAGTGCAACCGGCACTCTATGGTCGGGCATGGATATTTTCTGGAACCACACAATGAAAGGGTGGTGAGAGATACTTATCTCTCTCTGGGTCTATAGTCAGTCATGGACGAAACTGTTTGAATGTATGTTTGTAGCATGTACAGAAGACACAAGAGACAAGGGACACTAGAACATGAAAAAAAAAACACCCTTAGAACATGAGAAAAGTATGATGGCACCTGCAGAATAATGCAGACTAGCATGCTTGACCATGACCTGTCAATTCCTTTGTAGTATGGAGACATTTACAACATTCCTAGCACCGCGTTTGAAAATGTCTTGGAGAAAGAAGAAATTGAGGATGAAGAAGAAGAGGAAGTGGAAGGGGAAGAGGAGAGTGAAGAGGTATGAATATGCATTGTTCCTAGCCTGACTTTATGGAGAGTGAATATGCATATCTAGAGCTAGAGACCATATTGAAAGTGAATATGCATATCTAGAGCTAGAGACCATATTGAGAGTGAATATGCATTGGTCCTAGCCTGCCATTAATTCTGAGTGGCCTGTGCATCTGTTCTGGAACTGCATCTGGAGAAGGACAAGTCATTTCAGTCTCCCCTTCCAAAGGGAAATTAAGGTTCATTCCCCCCCCCCCCCCCCACAGTCACTCTTGGGAAGAGTCACTCAAGATCATGAAATAATGATGGGGCTACAATCAGTGACATAAGCCGTTGGAACACCGTCCCCTCCTACCCCTATTCAATGTTGCATTGTGTTGTGAGCACTTGAGAGGGAGGGAGACACATACTGACAGTCCTCCAACAAAGTGGCACTGATTGTGGGTTACATGGTTGCATACCATGTGACCTTGAAGGAAAAAGGGTATGTGATGATCAATTTGGCCTTGAAATCCAAATTGGTTCAATTAAGATTTTGCTCTAATTTCCAAGAATTTGCCTCTCATGTTCAAGTTAAGCCGTAAAGCAAAGAAATCATTCATGCTTTGCTTGTGCAGTTTGTGTCTGTGGTTTTTTCAATAACATAACAGCCTGATTTTTGGAACTTAAGCTCTCAGGTCAGGAAATAATGACGACTTTCTTTCTTAAGAAATTAATAGTTATTATAATAACCAGCCTGTTGCAAAAGTAGAGGCAAATCATAACTGTACCCTTTCTCAGCTGAGCCCATCAATTTGTACAGTCATGTACTTGACAAGGTTTTTTACTATACGGTTAGCCTGCGTAGCAGGCGTAAACGGGAAAGGGGAAGGGGAGCGAGAACGCGGGAGAAAAATGGGGTTCTGGGAGCCCCCAGTCCCCCTTCTCCCGCGTTCTTGCTCCCCTTCCCCTTCCCCGTTTACGCCTGCTACGTAGGCTACTATACGGTAGTTTTTGACTACTCTTTGACACCGTTTTCAACACTTTCTGATAGCTTCGGTTTGACCAACTAAGAATAAGACGAGCTCTCAAGATGCCAGAAAAGATTATACCTGCAGCGTTTTTTGACCGTTTTTTTCTGTGGAGTTTTTGGTCGAGCTCGACGTTACCGCGACTGGTTTGTTTAGCATATGTGCGTGGTTTTTATTTCCTGTTTTGTTGTGTTGAGGTGAGTTCTGTTGTGTTTTGTTGTGTTGCAGTCCGTTTGGTTGCGTTGCGTTGTGTTGTAATCCATTATGCTGTGTTACGTTGCGTTGTGTTGCGATCCGTTGTGTTGTGTCTGTTTTGTTGCGTTGCGTTGCGTTGCGTTGTGTTGTGATCCGTTGTGTAACTGTTGTGTTGTATCTGTTGAGTTGTGTTCCGTTGTGTTGCGTTGCCTTCAAATTCAGCATTTCTAGTATTCCTTCTATGTTAAAGTTGTAAATTAGTAGACATACTCAACCAACCTCACTCACTGGCAGACAATCTCTACACCAGAGAACTACACAAACTCAACCACCCTTACCAAATAGATAAACTCAACATCTTTCACATACTTTAAGACAGTACGAACCCCACTACGTATACGCGACCAACTCGACAAACTCCACAACCCTCACTCACTGGCAGACAAAATCTCCTCATCTCAACACAACTCGACAAACAAAACGGCCCTTACCAAACAGACAAACTTAACAGTCCTCTCTTATTTTACGACAGTACGAACCCACAAAGCGACCAACTCGACAAAGTCAACTGTCACGCGCTGAGGCAGACTAAAACTTCACACCTCGACGCAACTCGACGCAACTCCTTACCAAATAGGCAAACTCAATAATGTTCACTTTCTCTGAGACAGTAAGACCCACACAACTCGACATGCTCAACAAACCGCACTCACTGGCAGACAAAATCTCCACCCCTCGACACAACTCGATAAACACAACGAGCCTTAGCAACTAGACAAACTCAACAAACCTCACTCACTGGTAGACGAAATGTTCCAGACCTCGACACAACTCCACAAACACAACGAGCCTTGCTACAAAATCGATCAACAATCGTTACATACAATAAGACAGTACAAACTCCACCACGCGAACCAACTAGACAAACTCGACCGACCGGCATGCAAAGCATCTCCACGACTCGACAAAGTCAACAGACGGATTTCACCGTACACTGTAAACTTGGCAAACGACCAACTCAACAAACTCCACCGACTCTACTAGCAATTGTTTTAGACGATCTTAACTCTTTCACCGTTTTATTTTCATCTATGAGCCAACTCATCAGTATATTCTTCCGAAAGATCAAACTTTCAACCCCGTAAAACTCCGCTGGCTCTACTCAAAAGGTAGACCAATTTTTGCAATTGAATTATACAGTATTTGTTAAGTTTTTTGGGTAAAGGGGTGCCTTGTTAAAGCTCGCAGTATACTTAGGGGCTGTTAACATGGAGGGAGGAAGATCCTAGCGCTAGGAAGATCCTATAGAAGGCGGATCATCGTAGCGCCATATGTTTTCTGTATTCAGTTTACATGCAAAATGTTGTACTTGGCCCTAGCGCTAGGATCTTTCTAGCGCTAGGATCTTCCTAGCTGAGAGATAGGAAGATCCTAGCGCTAGGAAGATCCTAGCACCATGTAAACTACCTTCGCTAGGAAGATCCTACTATTAGGGACAGGAAAACAAATATGGCGGCGGCCGGACGTTCAGCTGCTAAGGGCCGACAGTTTTATTTGATTTCCAGCAACCGCCCCGACCGAAATTTTTGCATGTAAACCAAACGAAAATTTGTTTCGCCTTCCAGGATCTTCCTAGTGCTAGGATCTTCCGCCCTTCATGTAAACAGCCCCTTAGAGGGGCTCAGTGCCACCTCGCTCTTCATGTTCAGTTTTCGGTAGAAGAATGTTCTGAAAAATATTCATATACCTTTTCTCGTACACGAAATGCTCTAGAACATTAACAGAAAGGAATCAAATGATTTTCTCAAAGGGAGACCAAACCATAGTTTGTTTCTGGTGATTTTGCCAAGAAACTAAGCAAAACTTTAGCCTAATATTATGTTTTCAAGTTGCAATCCGTTTTCTTCCCAGTGATCTGTGCCAAATGGACGCAGTCATAGTTTCATTGAAGTTTCAGAGAATTTTAAACTACACTGAACCAGTATTTTGGGGTTTCCTCTGGTTGCAATATCTCTTTCAGCGTTTTATAGCAATCCTAAAAATTGGTGACAGTGCCCCTTTAACGTTAGCGATTCTTTTTAGCATATGAACAGAAATGGTCACCCAAATGCGCTCGTTAGTGAAAGAGATGAAATTTTGGCCAACTTAACCAGGGCAACTGAAGGCACATAAAAAGAAGCCCGAATTGTGTCTGGATAATGGTCGATAATGGTTGAAAGGAAATAAAAACGGTCGGATGTGGACTCACGGTTGCATTGCGTTCGACTGAAATGGGAGTATGCAGTGTGAAATTAAGTTCCCGTATCTTATCGCAATCGTTTTTTGTAGCTTTGTTCCAGTTTATTGTATTTTGCTTGGGTTAAAGCGTGCGATTTTTACAGTCGTTTTATACTTTCATTTGTAAAATCAATGTATTTTCCATGTCCAAAGGTAGTTTCAATAAAAGTATTTCTTGTTAATTATTTATTCGTAGCTATTGCTAAAACAGATTGTTCAAAAAACTGGTGGTATTCGGGGTGAAAATTAGATTTTTCCATTGTGTTCGATTAGGTTCGATTGGGTTCGATTAGAACTCTCTCACACATTTTTGGGGTTCGATTGTGTTCGATTATCGAACTAATCGAACCCAATCGTTCGATTAAGTTCGATTGGGTTCGATTGAGTTCGATTACCGAACAGTTCGAGTGGTTACTTCGGGAAAGAAGTCGTGATTACAAAACCTCCACGGAGAAAACGGTGTTTGCCTGTGGAGAATACACAGTGGAAGTTTTGCTTATTAAGTCGTCGAGTTAATTGGTCGAGCTGGTCGAACCGTTGTACGTCCGTCTAGTTGTTGCATCGAGTCGTACAACGAAGGAACAGGAAAACAGAGAAATTTTAAGCCAACAAACTAGAGTAACAAGTAAGAGACAGATCACAACACATAACATCACATCACAGCACAACACAACACCACACAAAACAACACAGTACGAAGCAGACAACAAAACGCAACACAACACAACACAACGCAACACAACTGGTCGAGGTAACGTCGAGCTCGACCAATAACTCCTCGAAAAAAATTGGTCAAAAAACGCTGCACATTCTCATAAGAATACAGACTTGTGACAATCATCTTCCAGATGTAATGTTTTGGTTTTGTTGATAACAGGAGGAAGAGCCCGAGTTTGTGGCTGAGGATGAAGTTGATGTCAGTGATTTAAGTGACATTGAGGTTAGATTTAATGCAGTTCATTTACGCATTAAACAAAAGAAAAGCAAACAGTAAACAAAAAAAATCAGCCATGCATTACTTTGCTTAAATTCAAATCGGGTAAATCTATGCAGAAAACTCAAGTCACAACTAGTTTTACAAGACGGATATTTTCTTACAAGATACAGACTGTTTGCAGAAGTCCACCCAGCTAACTTGAAGTACCTGAAGTAGGTTTTAAGTGCAAATTATCACTTCTGTGACTAGTGAAAATTTACTTTAGCTAATAAAACATAACACATGATCACTAGCCAATCGATTAGTCAGTTCAAAACTTTGTCTCGAGGATTGACTGCATATAACTTCCTGTTCATTTTTATACACACTTTCCTGTATTTGTTTGGGTCACAGCAAGTGAATGATTATTTTCAGGACCTTCAAGTTGAGGACGGTGAACAAGAAACAGAAAGTGAAGTTGAGGAAGAACAGGAACAAGAGAAAACATCTCACCCAAGAGCGAGACGAAAAGCGCGAGTGGAAATTGAATATGAACAGGAAAGAGAACCAAAAAGAGCCAAACTAAAAGCCTGATCAATCAACAGTTATTGATAATGGACATGATGAGTGTAATAATTACACTCAATTATTAACAATTATCGTCAAAAATCAATTCCCCATTCTAAACTGTGTGGCATTGGATACAAATAATTTCTACATTGATTGAATTGGAAAATTAACACCGACACCTTATATGTACTGCAAGTCGCCAAAAACCATCCTTCTTTGGTTAACTTTTAATTCTTTTGGAGATACAATTGCTTAGTGCTTGAGGCCCATTTCAAAGGTCGTACTACTGCCATGCTAAGCTGGCTCGACTGCAGCACAATTTGGTTTTAGACGTCGAATTTAATTCAGTCTAATAAAATAGCTGTTGCCGAAAACAAAACACTGACCAGGAATAAATCCAAAATGGCTGTCAAGCCAACTTTTGAAATGCATGCTAATGTATTTATAATTTGTGAATTGAGTTCGGCACCGCAGTAGTACGGCGTTTGAAACGAAGTCGTGCTAAAGTCGAATTTAATTAAATTGAGTTCGGCACACCAGTAGCACAACGTTTGAAACGGACCTAAGTTATCATGCAGGCGTGCGTTACGAACGAAATGGAGTGAACTGGAATGACACTGAAATGTAGGAATGTGCTGGAATCAATCAGAATGGAAAAGGAATAAATTTAGAATAACATTTGAAAGAACTGTTCCATTCTGTTGCGTTTCATTACGGTATCATTTTGTTACATTCTGGATCATTCCAGTTCATTCCTTTCCTGTGTTCAGTAATGCCATCCTGCTGGCACCTTCAGGTGATTTAAAGCCCAAGGCACCAAGCCTGAAAAAAAGTTACTTTTCAAATGTACGGTACTTTGAACTCGTTACATTCCCTACTGTGATAAATGACCAACTCTTTTTCCTTTTTAAAGAAATTTCTCTAGACAGTTCAGAAGAATATATTTCTCAAGAAAAAAATGTTTTGAGTTTAATGAAGGTCTCTCAAGCAGAGTAATTACAGATTGATTGAATTAATTTTCAATGATTATTTCAGAAGCACAGATCACCTCTAGAAGTTCCAATGAAAGTTATTTATTTTACATCTTCTATAACACTGCCACTTGTCAGTCTTTGATTGATTAGGAAGGGCACCCTGAGAAAGCTTGCTTCATAGTTTTATACTCAAAGGAAGCACAATTTCGGTGAGCGGTGGAAATTGAGCCTACATCAAAGACTAACTTTGTTGTCAACTGGCCATTTTGAGTGCCATGCCATTTGCCCACAACTACCAAAATCCTTCAGGTTCGGTTTAAATTAACAAAAAACAAAATGTATCTCTGAAGACGACTTATACTCAGTTTGATGACATGTCTTGTCATCAACTAAAGTCCTTTTCAAGACTTTTCACATCATAGTGATAGTTCTAGACAGGCTGCCACGGCTCCTAGGTTAAGTTCCATAAAACCTTATGCCGAGTGTAACTGCTAACGTCAGACGTTAACACAGTGACTTTAACTGGAGTGAATGTCTGACATTAGAAGGTATGGCGCACATTACGGATTGTGCAACTCGCCCCTGGGTTTAAATCGGTTGCTATATTAAACAATTCTGGTAACTGTTAGTCAAATGACCCTATCATAAAAATGTCTTAACTGGGCATGCAGTAGACAGACTATGAGCAGTCCATAATTCAGCTGCCTGGAAACTTGATGTGCATGTCATCCTTCGAGTGCAAGGCATGCGTATCAAGTTTTTATGTGACAACTACTGTCATACACTTGCATGCTCTTCTCTCACCCAATTATCGCTGAGCAGAAGGAAAACTCATAGTCTATCCAGTGCGCGTCTTCCCAACAAGTGGCTGCCCTTAAAAATGACATCCAGGGAAGAAAACGAATACAGGAGAGATGAAGACGATGTTGAAAAGTTTAACGCCTTTTCTAAATACATAGTATATTTTTGAGAAATCAAGAACTTTTTAAAATGGTAGGTCTTGACAGGTCTCTCCTCAGTCACAATACATGCATCATGATCTACATGTCATAGCAAAGCAGGCGAGCTTGAAAGAGGCAACTGCTGCCAAGCAATCAATGAGCATTCCTCCCTCTAAAGCCTCTGTGTATTCCTACACATAACATTGAAGTTCTGGTGACATTAATGATCAAAGATAGAATACAAGCACACTACAGCGAAATTGTAAACATCACATTATTTAAGTTTATAAAAATAAAACTGTACATAAAACATTCTTTTTTGAGTGGAACTGTACATTTTGGTATATTTGACACCTTTAGACTAATATAATAATTATTATTTAGACTGCAGCTTTTGAGGCAGAAACTGATTGCACTCGGAATGATTATTTCATTGTGAAAAATTCCCCACAAGTTTCTGTTTGAGATACAAACTGGTATTGACAAAGGCTTTGCTTTGCATTAAACTGGCTTTTCATATCAAATCCAGTGAAACCATCCAGCCCCAGCATCATTATGCAAATTCTTCTTTAGTGGTCTCCACACATTTTGTTGGGTACTAGTTTGGAGAACTTGTTTAAATCAAGACAATTTATGGTGATCACTTCCTTGATTCTCATAACCTGTATGCATTATAATGCACTGATTATGATTAGGAGAAATTTGATGCTGATCACTATTGAGACTTAAAGGGTTAATAATTAAAAATGATTCTGATAGTCAGAAGTTCTTGAACCAAGCACATTGCAGAATTACTGCAGCTTAGGTCCAGAAATTATAAAAATGAGATTTGATTCCAGCCTTTCTATGGGCGATGTCACAGCTCTTACAAGGGCTTCTCTGATTTGCTGAGAAAACAATACACCAAACAACAAAACAATGGACCCTAGCCCCGAAAACAATAGAGCTGCATGATACCAAGGTCAAATGAAATTAGAGGTTGTTAAGAGCTGTGGGGCTACTCCTTTCTATCACTACCTTATAACAAGGAGTTTTTGCGCAAAAACGAGGTCACTTATTCCTTAAAAATATTAACTAGAAATAAACACTTCTCCAGATTTGTGATGGAAACATTGTGGTAATTGAGTTTGCCTTCCAAAATTGCAAAATTAAGTTGCTGCAAAAATTTCTTGAATAAGGTAGTTTCCTCACTTCCAAAATGATGTGTCTCCATTATTTGTTATATACACTGCTTTATAAAATCACACCACCATTATAATTTGGGTTTCTTGCTAAATTGTTTCCAATTATTCAAAATCACGTTAAACTAGACAACAGTGACTCTTGACCTCTACAGTATTTCCAAAAGTACTCGTGTAGAAAACAGCAATGTGTGTTCACGCAACTGACACTTTATTTAAATAAATCTTAGAGAACTTGTATGTGTAGCTCTTTCAATTTGATGTTTTTGGAAACAAGTGAATTTTTACGTGCTCTATTTTTTACATGTTCGTTTTTAAGGTTAGACAGTGAGTAATCGCAAGGGATCAAAAGATGTGTTTCTCTTAATCACTGGGTCAGGGGCCAGTTAGAATTAATGCCCTACGCTATGCACTTCAGTTGGTTAAAAGGCCTTTAGTTTTTTGAGGTTAGTGTATGTCTGATGTATATCAAGGGAGAAATCTACACCATGTAGATGGGCTCAAAACTGGTCTGCGACCATTTCATCGCTTCAGATGTTGCAATCAGTATTTTCTACTGAACGTGTCATGCAACAACGATCAAATTTTGGCAATTTCAGTGACCTTCCCTATGTCTGTGTATGTGTAAAGTGCAACGTCAGATCAACATCACCTGTTAAGTCTGACTTACCACGCACCACCAATGTTTTTATACCAGAAGGATGTATGATGGATGTAAGACCTGGTTGTTCAGCCAACTTTTATGCAACTGGCCCTATTTCTTTGTTCAAAGCAAGCCCCTTTAAAATTTTTCTGCAGGAAAATCTTCAACAGCCATCAAGAAAACAGTGATGTTGTGTGATATAGATGAACTAATTTTACTTCAGTGTTATGTACATGTTGTGGCAAAGTATTGCTGGGCAACAATCTGTTTCTCATGAAATGTTAAAAAAGTCTTAAAAAAAGCCAATGATTCATTTTTAATCACAAGTCCAATAATCAACAATTGCCTCGCTCACCATTAAAATATTAAAAAAATGTTTTGTATGGCTGAGTCAGGTGAGGACCCACAATTTCTCTGTACATTGAAATGACTAGCTATGAATACACTTTTACTATTTTGTCCAAGTGAATTTAGAAATAATATTTTTTATAACTTTTTATCTGTACAAAGATGTATGATCCACTTTGAATTTACTGTTAAAGACCATCATCCTGTGGAAACAAATCAAAGTGAAATATTTAATGAGAATTAGCAAGTGTACAAAAAAATACCGGTATGGCTTCAGTTCCCTTAATATATAAATCTCAAATTTTGTTATTTGACCACATACATGTAGTGAATGTGATGAATGTGCGGCATATTATTGCATTGCTTACACGTAATTAAGGCAAACTTTGTACTGCACTGCAAAGGAAGAAGCATTGTTGTGGCAACATTGTTTCCCTAACTTTTTGCTGTTTGCACTCCTGGTGTTCTGCTTTTAATGCTGGATGAGGTGGTTCAAACATTTAAGTCTAATGTCCCATTCAAATAAAAGATGTCGTAGTTCTAAGTTGTTTGCAAAGATGCAGTTCATAAAATAGCTTTGACATTGGAAAAAATCTTGATTTCAGATTTTTCAATGTTAGATCTTCAGAAAACTTGGCAACCGTAACGAAGGAGACTTTCACTCACCGATCCTGAACAGCAAGCCATTCCTCTCTTCTTTGGAGGTTCTGGAGGAGTATCGCCAACAAGGTCAGGTGATGGCGTACCATCAGGACCAAACACATTTAGTTCTGAAAAACATTCCATTTCGATCATCTGCAGATAGATAACACAAATTTTGTTTAAAATGAATGAAAGAAAGACATCTTAATCTTTAATTTGCAACTGCTGTAATTTTTTCACTGGCCCAATAACATGGGTTGCAAACAAAAAGTCCCATTTTACAACTAGATAAGAGAGTACACTGGATAAAGACAAGACAAAAATAACTGGTGAAAAAAATGCAGAGGTGATTTTTAGTCTAAGAACATACCATAGGTGATTAACCAACAATTGGCAAGCAGATTCAGTTCCAAAGTCATAGAATTCAAATTTTGATTTTGTTTTTACAAATAGTGTAAAAGCAGTTTGTCAAACTTAGATACAGCAGACCTTCATGCCAACCACAGACATCTAACTGAAAGACACACAGTGATCATTTCCCATAAAGAACATAAATATCATAAATTTTGTAACTGACCGTTATTGTTAAACTGGGTTGCATTTGAAATTGAAATAAGTGTCAGTAACATATTTAAAATTCAAAATGGACAGCTCTCTATCCATATGCACAGTGTACCATGTCCAAAAGAGACCAAAATTCAACTTAACTCTACTGAATATGTAATAACAAAACTTCCATAATAAGGACTCTTCCTCCAGTCCTTATGATGTCCGCATAAGGAGGTTTCACAGTCACTGTCAGTGTTGACCCTTTAAGCCCCAATATCAATATGCATATTCTCCTTACTGTTTTCCATACATTTCTTATGGTATTAGTTGCGAGAATTTGCACAAACATAAAGACATTTCATGTTTGGAGATCATTGCCTTTATTCTCATGACCTGTATGCTTGATCAAGTAGGGATATTGTGAGGAGGAATAAGATGCTTGTCACTACTGGGGCTTAAAGGGTTAAATGGACTATTAGCATCACTATGAAACCACAAACCTACCTCAGATTGCCAAGGGATAGACACTGATCCACTCGCAAATTTTCTATAAAATTCATCATCACTTTCATCGAGACGAACGCCCTTCACAGAAGAGAACTGTTCAATGTCTAACACATCTTTGCAGTAAACTGCTCTCGGCTGTGAACGTAAACAAAAGAAAACAAAAGGTTGAGGTCAAAGCTAAATCAAGCAGACCTGGTTTAAACGTCTTGTCAAATGTTTCTCACCAAACGTAGTCTATATCAGTTAAAATTTGTTTATTGACAGCTTGAGTAAATATTAATTTTTTCTTTAAAAAAAATAGTCACTTAAACAAATGAGTGTGCAACGTAGTTAGAAAAAGAACTGTACGCACTGTAAAGAAAGTAACTTGAAAGAAAAAAAACTGCTTTGTTAAAAAAGAAAAACCAATTCAAATCAAAATTTAAATTGAACCATGGCACATCACTTAAAGAAGTATTTCAGTATTGTTTTGAGCTTTTCATTGTACAAATTTATACAGTAGTGTTTTCATGTACATGTATGTGCAACTGAACATTTCACGGAATGCTGTCTGTTCTTTGAAAATTGTAATGAATTAATAATAATAATAAAATTAATTAATTTTTTATATTACTACAACATATATTGTTTATTAACCTAAGGGGGTCACAAGGCCATTATTGGTTAGGGCCCACCTAATTTCTAAAATGAGGCCCTGTCCGGGTATATGCTCACAAGCAATATGCCCAAAAAAGAAACAACAGCATTTAATGTGAAACAGCTGCCACAAAAGACAATCTTTATTGAGGAAATAGCAACAGCGATGACTAAGATCAGTCTACACCTAGAATAATGTAGATTGGGTGGCTATCGTAACAGCAAAAGGCATTTTGTTGCCCTGTCCTTGTGTACTGGTCAACAAGACATTGAATGTTCTTTGTTTTTCTGGCATTATTTCCTCGCAGTCTATTGTAAAGTGTTTTGCACTGTTCCTGCATGCAATGGAGACAAGAGACAAGCACCCTCACTGCTCCTCTGGCAGGGCCCCTGAAATGTGCTGAGACATTTCGTACAAAGAAAGACCAAAATAAAAGTATAACCTCATGCTAAGCAAGAAATTGAGGAACAACAACAGAGGAGAGAAGGAACTTACGTCAGGTACAAAAGGAGGTTTGAATACTCCTGCTTCCAACTGTGGCCAGTTAATATTCCTAAAGAAAATATGTTTCTTAGCCTCCTCTCCATTTAAATCACCGGACCCTAATCTGTTATTTACTTCTTTTTGAAGAGCCTGCAAATGTGAAAACAAATACTTAGTCAAACAATGCTGAAACTAAAGAGTGTTTAAAGGGACTTTGGAACACAGGGATTTTGCTGGCATTTTGTCAAATTTGTGATGAAATTGTGATTTAGGACCTTTGCTAATATCTACACTCAATGCTCCAAAAACACCAAGGAGAAGATATCAAGTGAAGTTTTGCAAAGCAAGCAAACCACATTAAGATCAGAGTTCACACACAAACTGAGAAAGACGATTCCATGACTTTTCCATGACACTTCCATTGACTATTAAAATTCCACGACCTCAAAATTGACAAGAGGACTAGTGAAAAGAATGAGTGAAATGCCCCACTGGCTGAATGTTTTGATGCTTAACACAAAGTTTCCTAAATTTCTTTACTTTTCAACCATCAACTAAAACCAGTTTTGGGAAAAATCTGAAATTCAGTGACTTTTCCATGACCGAAACAAATTTTTTCTAATTTCCATGACTTTTTCCAGGCCTGGAATGCAAATTTCAAATTCCGTGACTTTTCCATGACAACGTGAACCCTGTAAGTTTTAAACAAATTTTTCAAGACAATCCCAGAAGTTGAAAGAGTTGGCCTAAAATTTTCAAGTTGTAATCAAATTTCATCCTGGCCATCTGTGGCCAAAGACACTTATAGTTTGACTACACTAGTATAGTGTCTTTGCTACACTAGAATAGTGTCTTTGAACTAGATTGGAAAATTATTTTTAGCTTTTGCTATGTAAATGTGACTTTCCCCTTCCAAAATTATAAGGAAATTATTTTTCAGCTTCCACAATCAATGTGCAACTTAACTTTTTTCAGGGAGAAACATATGCAGGTGAGAGGCAACAAAGCCCAGCCTATTTATGCTACAGAAACCCAAAATAAGCTAATAACCCAGCAGTAAGACAGACCTGAACTTGTACATCATCTTTTAACCCTTTAAAACCCAATAGTGACAAGCGCCTTATTTCTCCTTACAATAACACTACTTTATTAAACATACAGGTCATGAGAATAAAGAAAATTATCAACAAAGATGAAAAGTCTCGATTTTCAAGCAAATTCTCTAGACTAGTACCATAAGAAATATATAGAAAACAGGAAGGAGAATATACATGTTGATATTGAGACTTAAAAGGTTAACCCACCTGACTACATATTAATCTTGCTGCTGAGCTGAATTTGTCAGAGTACACCTCCTGATCTTCCTTCACTCTCCGTTCAACTTCCTCTCTCTTTACTTTCTCTTTTCTCGCTCTAAATGGAGACTGCAATAATAAACAGCAACAAACAATTTTAGCCTGAGAAAACAGCCGGCGTTTCGCGAGGTCGCCACTTCAGCCCTCGCAAAACGACGTCTGAGTAACCAGTGCAGAAATTCCATACTGATGACGTGCACTACCCAGTTCTTAGTAGTGCTTCTGATTGGTTGTGCTGCGAGGGAATTTACTTTCAACCAATCACAAGTACTACCAAGATCTGGGTAGTGCACGTCAACAGTATGGAATTTCTGCGCTCGTTACCCAGATATCGTTTTGACAGGGCTCAAGTGGCGACCTCGCAAAATGTCGGCTGTTTTCTCAGGCTAACTTTATTTGCAACAAAAACAAGTTACTGTGAAAACTACAACTCTCCCTCTGCTCGCAAAAGAATGTACACATCAAGTCAAGTGTGACACTCTGGCATCAGTAAATGAAAGAAAAACTATAAATGAAAGTTAAAACCATGATTCTTTCACAAAATGAACTTCACATTGGAACATAATTTTCATTGCTCGTTACCTTGCCTTGAATCATCTCATATATGAGACAACCCAGACCCCACCAGTCTGGTGAAAATGTATAGCGTTCATTTTTTACAACTTCAGGAGCTAAAAAATAAAGAGCACAAATTTCAATTAATTTAAAAGTGAGATATGTTGAATTTGCAGTAAGTCCTGTAATGGGAAAATTTAAAATATCACGTACCCATATAGCCTATTGTTCCTACTCTCCCTCGTATTGTTTCGCCATTTTTTATTTGGACAGCTAAACCAAGATCTGAGATCCGAACGTGACCGTCGTCATCTAAAAGAAGATTTTCCGGTTTCATATCTCTACAAGAAAAGATAACAAAATAGTGAAGGAATGTTCATCCTCCTCATCATCATCATCAACATCATCACTGTCACAATTAACATCATTTAGTAAGAGTCATCATTATCATCATCATCATCACTATCATCATTGCCATCTTCGTTGTTGTCATCGTCATAATAACTCGTCAAATCACAACACTCAATGCATATTCAAGGCACGCCAAACTCTATCCCCTAAGATCCTTGTCAACATAAGCGTCATTGTCCTCCTCTTCCTCGTCAATATCATCAGCATTAAAATCATCATCATCATCATCTTCATCGTCATCATCACCATCATTTTCACCAGCAGCAACATCATCGCAACCATCTTTGTTATTGTTGTTGTTACCATCACTGATATTCCTTATCACACCACACAACAGACCTGTTTTGAGTTCACCAAGACTGCAGAATAAAACCATAAAGGACGCATTTATACAGGATTAGTCTCAATCTGAAGTATTATTATTCAACTGCATTCAGTAGAGTACAAATAACACCCAAAACGAGTACAAATATCCCACGGTATTTGTACTCCAGAAGACCAGTTTGACAGGTTTTCTACAAATGCCACGTCAGGCTTTAGGCTTACAAGGTGAACGATGAAAAAATGGCCGAAACGCTCGTTTTTCCGGAAGAAAACAATGAGTGCTTACCAAATTTTGAGGTTTTTAACGAAAACGAGATCCTAGAGACAAGCAATGACCTAGACGACAGTGAAATTTCTTTATTTATTGAAGAAAATCGAAACGTATTAAAATACAACAGAAAATACAAAAACTGACCTCAAGTCCGTTAAAGAAACAAGGGCCATTGAAGAAATTCCCGCCGAGGAACTTAACAACCTTTTATGTCATTTGTTTGTCAAAGTCAGGAAACGGAACCCATCATTTCTCGGGAGCTGTCTTCAACAAATGCACAATTGTTGTCGGTCAGAAATCTCCACCGCTATCTCTTCCAAAACGACCCGTGGTTAGTGATTCGGACGAAGATGACTGAGCTTGAAGTGCTGTTTAACTTTGTTTGACTTGACTTTCGAGTTCCTTTTGTTCCGTCGAGTTCTTTCTTTTCGTGGTTTTACTCGGTGACCAGGAACATTGTTGTTTATCTAACTGTAAACCCGAAAATAATTCAGTTTTGCCTTGTTCCATCTTTGTTTTCCTTGCAAGTTTAAAATAAAATCCCGACGCTTCGCTCGATTGACACAGGTTTGACAAGTTTTCGTTTTTTGACCAATCAACAACAACCTCACGTCAAGCGCGCGAAACCTGACTCCGCTGGCGCGCTCACTCGCTGCTCAGAAGTCACGTTAGTTTGTCACGCAACTCAGGCAGTTTATAAACCACTTTTCCATTTTGTAGCTAAGTTGAATAATAAATCCCTTATTAGACGGTTTAGTGTGTAGTATCGTGGGATATTTTTACTCGTCTCTTGTATTTTGACTCGCCCTACGGGCTCGCCAAAATACGGCGCGACTCGTAAAAATATCCCACGATACTACACACTAAACCGTCTAATAAGATATATATATTCGCAAATACAAGATAGTGAGAATATAAACTATCCACAAGTTTTTGTATCGTTTTGTTTTAGAATTCAGCACTTTCCTGCTGGTATTTGTGCACACTTTACTTCACATTGAAAACTAACCTTGCAAAAATTAGTCTCGAGTATTTTTATTCAGTGGTCTTGGTGAACTGGAAACTGGTCTATTCGCACACAAGGCGCCCCAGACCCTATCCTCTTAACCACATATGGAAGATGGCGAAAAGTTAAGAAGGGGGAAGCCCTGTCAGGATGGCTACTACCATAACTATGAATACCTGGCAGGTAGGGGCTGAGACAAGAATGCAGAGAACGACACAACACTGAGGATTTACAGTGAAAAGCAATACCTGTAGACTATTCTCTTCGAGTGTAAATGAATTAATCCTAACATGACTTGTGCAGCATAAAATACTGCTCTTTCTTCTTCAAACCCAGGATTTCCCATGTTGTGGATGTGGAACTTTAGGTCTCCACCATTCATGAGTGTTAAAACCATACAGAGTGCATCTTTAGTTTCATATGCATATGCTAAACTGACCTGCAAAAAAGACAGTCATATGATAAGTTTTGAGATTTAAGATTTTCATGACCTTGTTATTAAAAATTATCAAGTTACAGGATGGTTAAGTCTGTAATCTTTGAGTGAATAAGAAGGGAGGAATGCTTGGGATTTAAAGGGACAGAAAGGTGCAAAGGATACTTTTCGGTTAAAAGTCTGTGATTTTCGTATTTGTTTTTGTTTTGCTTTGTTTTGGTTTGCAAATTAAAATTTGTCCAGTATTTCTTTGGTTGTGAAATTCTGGGAAGTATTGGTTTGAGATTAAGATAATGATCTACTGGATATTGGTGGTTTACAAAAAAGGCATGGTACTCTGTTTTATTTTTGATATTCCATAATGGCTTCATCTGTGCCTCCCATGGACCACAATCATCGCATTATTGACTCACCACCTTACTACAGCCAACAGGGCAGCCCCATGGCATTTTCCCATCTTTTCTCATTGTGTGGTTCCAGAAAATATCCATACCCCCACCACGGAGGGAATTGGAAATTCTGGAGGGGTGGGTGGGTCAAAGCCCTGGAAAATCCAGAGGAGAGGGGGTTGAATGGATAAATTACTTTCCAGAGGGTCAACTTCGATTCATTCCGATGTAAGCTGCAGATAAAGTGCGAAAATTACTACTTACTGATTTTGTAGATCTTTATTGTGGAATTAAATTAGTTTAACTGCTAAATAAACACTTTAATTGTTAAACATAAAACAGGTATTCTTTCTCCCAAAGGCGCTTTGGAGGCTGGAAGCGATATTGGGGCGGAAACGAGATAAACATCGTCATTGCGCAGAAGTAGCCGCCATTACTCGTTACCAGTCTTCGAGAAGACAGCAGCACGTACCAGGAGTGGTTACATTTACTTATTGAGACGACGATCCTTCGACGAAATGTCTACGTCGTCTAAACAACCTAAATTTTAAGCTTACCTTCACGATTGACATTAATTATAAGCGTTGTTTACGAACAATCAGGCCGTCCTTTTTAACTTCCCGATGTGGCAACTGACAAGCGAATCACGATCTCATTGACTCATAGACTCCAGCGGTCGTGTTTTGCTAAGCTCGGCAACCAGAATATTTATTGCGAAGTACAAATTACGAAGTACAAGTGTTGCCAAACGTTTACGGGCTTTCTTGCTACTCTTGCACCTTCAAGTAACGGGCTCTTAACTGAGGGCTGGTATGCAGTGTAACGACTTTAGAGAACTCAATATTCGTTATTCTTTCTATTTTGATCATTTCCCCTTAATTTTGTTTGTGCGTTTTCTTTGTTCACAGGGTTCGTACCCTCTTAATATTTTAAAATTCCAGGACTTTCCTTGACCTTTTCCAGGACCTAATAACGTTTTCCATGACCTAAATTCAGCCTTTTGTTTACAGAAAAAGGTGACGTGCATCCAGTTTATGACTCATTAATTTTTTCTTCTTGCGATTTTCATTCACAGGAAAAGCAATTGCTAGATCTATTTTGTACAAGACCCTTGTAGAACTTCATTTTCCATGACTTTCCATGACCAATGCTTAATTTCCATGACTTTCCAGGCCTGGAAAATCATATTCTAAAATTCCATGACTTTCCAGGTTTTCCATGACCCGTACGAACCCTGTGTTCATGATGGCGTTCATGTTGAAGTAACGTTTATCAGCAACACTGCGACTTTTCAAGCGAATTCTTCAATTAAAACTAACATTTTACACGCTTTTGTCAAGGTAATTTTACAGACACCTAATATATGTGTTTTACGTAGAGAAGAACAGTTGGTATTACACAGATAATATGTTATGAGTAAGTTATGACTATGTCTGCTATTATTTTAAACGCTAATAAACAGTATGAACGCATCCTACGATAATCGGAACGGCTTAGCTTCATTTAAATTGGATCAGTTGCTTCATTTTAACACTCTCCCTTCTTGAACGAAATTTTCCAGAGGGGTTGGGGTTTTTTTGACAAACTGTGGAAAATCCGGAGGGATGGGGGGGTTATAGCTTACTTCAAAAAACGGAAAATCTGGGGAGGAGGGGGTCCTCAGTGAAATTCCCTTCGTGGTAGGGGTATGGATATTTTCTGGAACCACACATTATAAGTTACCCACCACAAATCTGCTGTCAATTTTCTCTAATAGCTGCTTCTCATTTAATGCCATTGCCTCTCCTTTCCTTCTCTTAATTCTTTTCTTCTCCAGTTTTTTCATTGCATACATTTTCCCACTGATTTTGCTTTGACATGCACAGACCTGAAAAGCAAAATTGCAGCACCTGTTTTCATTTTGAGCACATCTGATTGTCCTAAGGTACACTTACGTTTGTTAAGTTATAGCCACAATGGCATTCAAGGAACAAGCCTTGTTATTTCCCAAAGGTAACTATTCAAAACATAATGTGTGGTTCCAGAAAATATCCATACCCCCCCCACGGAAGGTCACTGGAAATTCCGAGGGGGAGGGGGGTTCAAAGGCAGAAATTTCCGAGGGGAGTGGGGGGGTTCATAGGAAGCTCCTTTTCCAGAGGGTGAAGAAACACGAAAAAATTGAAAGCAACGCACGATTGATCCCAAGCACGAAGTAATACTTACGTAGGCTGTTTTGACCTTCAAAACTATGCAAATATGTTGACCGAAATGCCAAATTTTGCGACTTTGATTTGTATGAAATTTCAGTAGACCTGATTTGCATATTCGTGTTTACGGAAAATTGCATGTCTCCTTGGCCTTTGGTAAATATTGCACCGTTTTCAATCCTTTCAATGGGAACGTTTTCGTTAAACACCAAAGTTGTTTAAACAAATACAAAAATATTTTTATCGCGCAATCCAGCAAAGGGTTTTCAGCTGCTTTTTCACTTGTTGCGTTACATAAACAGTGACGCTCGTAATTTGAAAAGGTCAGATTTCACGCGTTATGCAAATTTGATGCGTTTTTGAACTGAAACTAAAAGTTCAGCCTATATTAGCTATTTCTTACAAATTCTTTTACAGTTGTCATTATCTTTGATTTTCCATTTGACCTTCATTTACTATTTCAATTTTAAACAAAGGATTAAGTGCAGGAAGAAAGGTTTGAGTTGTAAAACCTCTGTGCAATTTATTTTTGGACTCACGGTATGCAAATTCACTTGTGCATAATCCCAGGAAAAAAGCCGCTATTTTACTCTAATTCTCTTTCGAACATCATAACCGTCAATTTTTAGTGTAATTTACAATCAACAGTTTCGCTTTTGACAGCAGGTTTGAGTGTGGTAAACACAATTTCAATTCTCAAAATTTTGGCTTCGTTGTTTACGTCGCATTCGGCACGCAAATTATTCGCCGCAACCCTCGGCACCATCGTTAAGAGAACGTTACAACACTCGGTTTAAACAAATTTTCGTGAAAAACAGAACATTAATTTTCAAACCCGATAGCAAACATGCAAATAGTAGAGAACAATAACAAAGCGTTGTATGTTGAAAATGGATGTTATAATACAACAAAAACTATGTTTGCGTAATGTGGAAATTCCTGGGGGGAGGGGGGGTCATCAAAGTCCCCCTTGGAATGGAAATTCCAAAGGGGTGGGGGAATGCAAACCAAAAACCTTCCGTGGGAGGGGTATGGATATTTTCTGGAACCACACAATAAAACAAACAAGACATTTAACTTTGATTAATTAACACTTCCATTATTATAAAGACAATGCTTGTACAAGTTGTACATCTTTCACTGATTTCTTTGCTCAGACAACCAGTCTTTTCTCTAAGTTTCCAAATAGTTATGCTGAATTGCCTTCAACAAAACACAAAGTTGTACAGTGAACTTTACAATACTACATGTCAAAAACAATGCAAAAAAAAAAAAACCCAATAAGTGTTCATACCTCTCCAAATCCACCTTTCCCTAACACTCTGTAGTGACGGAATGTCTTTTTTGTGACAGGTTGTCTGATGAAGAAAAATGCATTTTGGTACAGTTCTATGCTCAAAGCACACTGCCCAACTAAACGAAATGGTCAAGCAAAAATAGTAAAATAAGTTCTACTTGTACAAAAAATACATAATTAGCACATTGATTTATTTCACATGTTGATAGCAAGGTGTTAGGCACCAGGCCAATCAGGTGCCTTTTTGAAGCCAATTCATTTTAAAAGAAACTAATTTGATCAAATAGTGAAAATTTGGCTTTAGCATTAGCCGAAACTAAGAACGAGTCAGTGCCAAACCTTTTACACATGTGCAATGGCAAGTTGATATAATAAATTAACTCGCAGCCTAGTTGGTAATGCATACCACATTAGCCGCAAGCTAATGGAACAATAACTGTTAAATATTAGGGTAATAAGAAGCACCACACCTTTCGAGCCACTTCCACTGAAGATATCTGGAGAAGTACATTGATTGTTGGTACTCTTCAAATGGTTTATCACCTAAGAAATCTTTCACTTCCCTAGAAGAGAGTCAAGTTATTGAATATTTATTAATTCTGTTGATTTGTTTTATGTATTTAGAGAGTGGAAGCTAAATAAAACAGCACCATGTCCCGGCCCCCATTCTACTTCATCTGGTAAATTTAGATAGCATACATGTATCAATTTCAGAGTGGACACATTGAAAGGTTGTCACACGCAGCTCACAGCAAAACAACTGTTCCTCATCGCGAGTTCATTCCCAGGGTCCTCTCTCAGCATTGCCTCGTTTATATGTTCCCTACGCCAATTTCAACGTGGCAGCTGCATACCGGAAAATCCACAGAGGATTTATCCGATAATAATCAATGATCGATCGGTTGGGGCAATCTGATTATTTCTGATGATCCATTTGGAAATTCGTAACCGATTCCCAATACTACTTGTAGGTAATTCCCTTATAAACTAAACAGGTATGTTCAGCCTAAAGTCACGGTGGGGGAGGGGGGGGGGAGGGAGAAGGTTATTGAGCATTTTGCAATGAAGCATGTGGATAAGGCAAGGGCAAACTTAGCAATGACTTTTTCAGGACACTGAGATTATGACAATCTGCACAGAAGTCATTTTCACATTCATTAATTTTCCAAAACACAGTCTTTCTCAAGACCATTTCTACAAGATGACACACCTGTGTTCCAACCATTAACTATCCCAAAAACATTTCAGAACACTACAACAAATACCTGACGGCATCCTTAAAAAACTCCATAGAAAACTCCTCATCAGCAGCTCTAGACACCATACTTGTTGTCTTTTCTGCTGTGTCTTCCATGATACCAGCAACTCTGAGCTGCCCTTCTGATTCAATGGTAACTACCTCATGGGAATTGAGCTACATGAAAGGAACAAAAAACTATTAGAAATGAGATCGCCTACACACGGTACCTTTCCTGAGCATGAGCCTACAAAGATTACCATCACCTTTGAAATAACACAAATGCCCAGAGGCCTGTTTCTCGAAAATCCTGATAATCTTTCGGGCCCAGAAAGCTATTTTATGAGCACAATGTTTACATTTAAGACTCAAATTCTGTTGGTTTTGAAAGCTGAGTTATGAAATTCTAAGTTGATTAAACAAGTCGGGCTGATATGGGGGCTGAAAACTACGCCAACGTTCTACAGATTTTGATCTTAGAATATAGCTGTGGGTCCGAAATGTTATCGGGACTTTCGAGAAATGGACCCCAGGTCACTCAATTTTATTTTGGAAACTTGTTTGATACAGGGCACTTATTAGGGACATGGCACTTATTCTTACGTAAATATATCTGAGCGAGTAAAAATACTTAACAGAGTGTGATACGTTCTGTATTTTGAATTTTTGAATTCTTACCATCCATTTTGGATAATGATTGGGCAACCAGAATTCTTAGGGAACTTGTAAAATTGGACTATGCCAAAGGCCAAAGGAATCTCTTAATTGAACGGCTGAGTGCATGACTGTCTTATGTCAATTCTTACGCCAAATCTTATGTCAAATCTTATGTCATATCTTATTTTTTCCTCCAAACTGCCTGAATGTTTGCATGAGACCTTAAGTTCATTCAAAGAGCATTGCCCAAGTTTTTTTCCCTGTTCTGCACCGAGTAGAGTGAGCGGAAGAAAGCACCAGGTGTCCGCTCATCTGTCATGTGTTCCAAGAGTTTTGCATGCAAAAGAAGTGAAATTCAGAGAAAATTTAATTCGGCAATGCTCTTTGAATGAACTCAAGGTCCCATGCAAAAATTTCAGGCAGTTTGGAGTAAAAAGATTAAATGGCCTAAAAATTTGACATAAGATGGTTATGCTCTCACTTACATTACCCTAATTAAACAGCATATACTGGTACCTTATTAGGTGTTAATTATCTTGTGTATGGGACCCCATGCTGTCCAATTTGGGAAATAATTTGGGTAGGTGCTAGAATTGGATTTTAGGCCAGTTATAGAATTAGAAATCAAAGAAGTGGGCTTCATTCATAGAATTCTCCTTAGTATTTGTGAAAACAAATTTCTACATCTAACATTAATTTTGGATTTGGACGTATACCACTGACTGATGACTATAAAGATACTCTGTGACAATGTATTTTTTATTAATTATTTTACAAACAATCTGATACATCCATTATGTTTCAAACACCAAATGTAACTCCATCAACTAAGCAGTTCTGTTTTTGAATGTACGACAGATAAACAAGTTGCTACAGATGTACACAACTGTAGCTGTGTTTAAAATATATGCAGACTTTACTCCAGCCCACAGTATGTGGCAACAAATTTTAGACAGCAGCTTTCAATTTCATTTTGTGATGATGAAGGAAAGTTGTTGATAAAGAAAATACAATCAGATATATTCGACAGATCTAAATTGATCTTTGCTCCAGTCCCTGTACAAACATTTATTTTTCGATAAAGGCACCCGTAATTCTGGCAATAAAGTATTTGTGTAAAATATATCTAGCCTGACTTATGGGCGTCTAATCTTAAACACGAGCAGCTGCAAGCCGCTAATCTGACTTCAGGCACAATTCGCATGCTGGCCGGCCGAATTATAAATATTCAAAACATTTGTTGTTTTAAGGCTTTGTAATTAGCTGGATTTTGTCGAAACAAAAAGCTCGTTATAATTTCTTGTTAAATGTACAGGTCTGATCTAGGAAGTTAGTGGTTTGGTCTATCACATGGTAGGTCTCGCTATAAAGATCACTTGGGAATTACTTAACCACTTGATTTGGCCATATACATCAAAAGTGAAATGTATTTCATAACAAGCATTTAAAGATTCTGTCGCTCGGGCAACTATTCGATTTGTACCCGATCACAAATCGTTTCTTTACGGTTACTTAGAGAGTTACGAGATCTACAGATCATGCCATCCAATATCGTGTACACACAGAAGAAAAGAAATGCAGTCTTTAAAAAAGCAAACACAATTATTGAAATGAAATATGGCAAGCAAGGCCACTCCAAATCGCTCTGGGCCTGTTTGAGGTCATTACTATTATCATTTATAGTTCTGCCTTCGTTCTTAGTGGAATTCTTCTAACGCGGTTGGGTGTTAGAAATTTATAAATTGCCAACAGCCATGCATGAGAGGTTGTCATCTCAGTGAGGTTTCAATATTTATAAATTAAATCATTTTGAAGCCGTGTATACATTTCTGGCGCAGGGATCGCGCCAGACAGTAACCAGACGAAGAAGGCTATCAAGAATTGAGGAACACTTTGAAATTCGACTAGTATAAGCTTAAATTATAAATGATGATCTTCATTAACGAACAACAACTGTAATAAATCATTTTGGAATTCAGCTCATTTCGCTTTTTTGCCCTTCAGTGCAGCAATTCAATTCGGCGATCACAGATGCAATAAATTTTTATCGAGTACCTTTGAAGAGGAAATCGTCGCCCAAGCAGTACACAAACAAATCCACGTTAACTTTCCCGACCGATTTTAGCACCATCAATGACTAAAATCAGTTGGACTGGAGACCAAATCTGACCATATCAATAACCAACAAGAAAATGTCCCTAGTTACCCAACAGTCGCTTACCGTTGGTTGATGAGGAAGATGCCTGCGTACTAATTCCCTCGCCAAGTCAGGCTTTTTGGAGGCTTCGGCTTTATCAAATGCGTCCTAATTCGAAAACAAGAGAACTCAACAATGATTCATTTATGAAAGCTTCCGTGGTATAATTGAGATTGTCAGTAAATTTACGCAAAATTGTTCCCTATATGCAAGCTTATAGCAAGGGAGGGAACTCTTACCACTTCATCGAGGAAGTCGATCGCCCGTTGTAGCTGTGCATTGCCTGCGCAAAATTGTCGAAATAGCTCTCTTCCGATAGGTTCCTTTTCGCAGATTCTGTCATAGGTGAGGTTCACTATGTATAGAGAACATACACGGAGTCAGTCCGATGAAAATAAGTGCGATTCAAAGCTAATCAAACAGACTGAAAGCAAGCGGACAGCTACGAACCACACAACGAACTTCCACAAGGACATGCATCAAGATGAAAACTCACGTTCGTTTTTGAGAGGTGCAGATATCGTGTGATGGGGAAACTTTAACAGTTCCTTCCATTTCTTACTCCTGCCTTTAGTTTTACCTGCAAGACACAAGAACTAAATCAAGCACACGAGAAGACAGAGTAACTTAGTGATACGGCTGTGAGCGGGTTTGCGAGCTTGCAAGCGCCTACACACACGAACAAGCGACCACAACTCGCTGCGCTTTCGGTCGCAGTTACGCGAACCGTACTCCAAGAATTCCGACGCCATACTTACTCTCTCGTGCTTTTAAATATACAGTGTTGGCTACAATATTTTCTAGTTCCATAACTTAAGCCAAATGATAGGAAATAAGGTGGACAGTATAGGAAACCACCCACAGAATATGGCTGTCATGCACCGAAACACAACCGAAGCTTGTGATTGGTTCAGTTGTTTTTTTAATCACGGTCTAGCTTTTCTCCTACCGCAGGGCAGCCCCGGCTGGAACAACCTCGAACGAGAAAACAGAGCTGAGTAAAAATAAAATCCTAGACGACTAGCGTGCTTATTCTAATATCACGCAGAGTATTTTGGCAACAAAAAGGAGATTTTTAAAAATCCTTGCATGTTCAAACGGGCGGTCCGCTCGATTTGACGAACACCCCGATGGGGACAATGGGCAATGTTTACGTCATCGTTGAAATAATTGAGGGCTCTCCGCTTCGAAAGCGATGCAATCGATATATTTTGGCAAAGAAATAATGTACGATTAATTAATTCAGGTCGATACGCGAACAAATGTCAAATAACGATAACGATCTTGCTTGTCTGACGCAAAGAAAAGCTAAAGGAAATAATACCAGCAGTGTTGCGTAGATTTTTTTGGAAAACGGGGCATGGGGTATAATCATTAATAATTAAAAAGTATTAAGGCAACGAAAACAGACGGGGTAATTGCTTTATAAAACCACCTACAATCTTCGAAAAACATAGTGTTTAAAAGTTCGAGATATTCGATGTATTCGACTACGCATGGTGTTAAATTATTCAATGTTCTGGGTAGTACATTAATTGCTCTTGCGGAAATGTCACTGAAATTTTGTAGCTTGAAAAACTATGGTAGCCTCAATTTCGCCGATTTTGCCATTTTTGTTCGAATAAACAAAGGAGGGAAATCGGGATGAAGGAAGTTCTCGTAGAGGACTTAATTCAGCAGAAATTTATTGCAATAAAATGATAATGGCTTTCAATTTATTTCTTCAAAGTACATGCATGTAATTATTAACCCATTTATTGCATCGTGTACGTATTCGGCAGTTTTTGAAAGTAAAACTGAAAATCGTTTATATTTAAAGGGCTATTTAATGTTAAACCTATGTAACAAAACAAGCTACATGACGAGAAGTCGTTGTCTTACTTGGTTTTTCAGTAAACAGGATCAGAATGCTTGAATCATAAAGGATATAACAATCGAATGGAACATATGTAAAGACAAAACAAAAGAATAAATGTCAATAAGCATTATGATGACACGATAATACGCTTATCTCCCCCCTATCTCCCCCACAAAGTTCATCACGCAATATTAGTCACGTCAGTAGTCAAGTCGAAAAGTCACGCCCAGTCTTACAGCTTTTCAAAGCCCCGGATAAAAGATCAAACATTTTCGTCCAGCATTGTGTTTGTCACACAAACCACCCGGTGGCTGAAGGGCAAACAATGTTTGACAAAGAGGGCCCACAGTAACGCTTAAAATGAAAAATTGCATATAAATCGAGATATTCGGCATTATTTCTCACTGATGAAGAGACAGCAGTCTCGAAACGTCTGAGGATTTTTCCAACATTTTCTCCTTCTAGCACACAGTTTACATCAAGAAGGCCATCAAGAATGCAACATAACGCTTTTTGTGTATTACCGCTGAAAATTATGACGTGTCCAGTCGCGACGTCACCTAAATTCCGTTTCTCATTGGTGGCTTTTTCCCGCTCGTGCGAGCGTGGCTAAACGATAAAACATTGGTTCGTAGCGTTAAATGTTGGGTGAAAATGTTTGATACATGCAAAGTTAAAGAGAGGCGACTAAACAGCCAAACTTGTTTTTCCAACACGATGTTGAAAGAAAATGTTTGATCGTTTAGCTTGGGCTTAACAACCTAACTTAACCCCAGACCCTCTCTTTTTCGCCCCAAAAGACGAGGAAGGGAAGAAGCGAATAGATAAGGGTTTCGAGTGCCACTGCGAGCCGGAAAATATGTTCTATCTCTTTTGGTCTTTCCACGTAACTTCTGTTTTCTGGCAAGAACTAAGAAGGCAGATGATTGATCAAAAACTTATTCACACAGAGAATTTCCCTCTTTCCCTGTTTCCCCGGCCAAAGTATTGGGTTTGAAACGTGACATGTGAGCTCTAAAACTCTAATTAAATCGTAACTTTTATATGGCACTGCAAATTAACCGAAAAATGTCCCAAAATAGAAATTTTTCTCGCTTTTTAGTCTCCTTCATCGTTCCCAAGCCAACGTAATCCCAAACTAATAGTGAAAAACATGCTAAAAAGTTAAATTACAAGATCTTTCTTTCTGCTTCTTTTTATTTATTTATTTGTCTATTTATTTATTCATTTTCCAACTTTTTCTTTCTAATTTATATATCGTGTGCCGTGTCGTTTAATGTTTATCTTTTTTTTTCATTATTGTTAGTAGAACTCTAATTCAATTACCTTTTTTTCTCTTTTCCATGTAATTGAAAATGCAAAGTGTACCAATATTAATAAAGTTAATTGCTTACTTTAAAAAACTGTGGTACTTAAAAAAAAGAGATTCTTTGTGTGCTGTATTGGGTGTGTCCACCCATTTATGAATTTAAAAAGTGTGACCATCAAGACGAAGTTATTGCTGTTATGGGTAGTTATTCCCCCTGTACGAGGTGTTCTAACTTTGAATCCGTACTATGGTCTGGTTAAAACACTAAAGCTTGGCCATTCAACTAAGCTTTTCACGAGCAGTACGTTTCAGTGTTGCAGTTCATGGCGTTGTACCACGTGATTCTAACTTTTAGTCTGTGCACAAAATCCTTTAGTGCTGTTTATTGCGCTGATGTAACTGTAAGGTGTGAGTGTGGACATTCAAACAAAAGCTACTGAGCTAAAATTTCCAGCGGTTACATTTGTTACTCAACATTTAAGATTTTTCCTTTCTAATAGCATACTCTTACCTCTCTTGATCTGAGTCATGTCTTTGATAGGTGGACGAGTTAGCTGGATTTTCGGCGAAGAAATTGCTAAATAACATGGCGCATATATCCTGATGGCACAAGTGTCGCTGCTTTTTCTGACATAAAGTAAGCGAGACCGTTACAATGTAGATGAACCAAAGGCGCACTTGAGCTACAAGCCGGTCTCTTTCTGTGGTAGATATTAACAAGGAGGACATAGGTTGGAGTACAGTACCCTCCTGTTACCTCTCCTTACCCCTCCCCTAATCCCAGGACGGGAGGGATGGTCCATCGAGGGGTGCCCCTGGCGTTTTGTTTGGTGTACCACTGATGGCTCGTCTGGGTTAAGGGGAATTCTGTTCGGATTTGTGTGAAAAAGATTGTGATTTGTGAAAGAGATAAAAATGGAACGAAAGGATATACACAAAACCAGTTAGTCCGCTAACAGGCACATGGCCACCTTGGGTTGGTAGCGGACTGTCTGGTATCCGTCTATTAACTACTAACTTTTCAATCACCTTCAAATCGTCAGTCTTCTCTTTCCCTCATAATTTTGTTCAGGTGATATGCTCCTGTTTTGTTATCTCTCCCCTTTTCGCTTTTCTAAAAACATTTTTAAAAATTAGACAAAAATTATCAAACATTTATTTCGCCATGAACAACGACCTAAGTGGGGAATTTGTGAATCGAATGAAATCTCTTCGAGATAAAAAAGTTTAAGCGGTGAAACGTCTTAAAAACGTGGCGTTTGATGGCCGTAGTGCTCCCTTAAGAGTGACAATGTGGCGCTTGTACGTGTAGCTTGAAATGTCTTAATTGTTGAAACAAACAACATGATGTCAAAAACTAGGCTCGAACATAGACAGTCCGATCAAAAGTTGGACGCTCCAATTGGGCGGAAATCAAACAAACGCAACTAGCTAACCTGAAGGTGTTCCCTTCGCAATCACTCAATTTTTGCACGAATTCCTTGACACTACGACTGACCAAAGAAGCGAAAGCAAGGTAAAGTCATACCAAGGCCGCCTTCGGCTCAGCGCCCGCCGAAGCAACTAAGGGTGTTGCTGCTCCCTCTTGGATGAAATGCTTGTCGCCGGTACTCGTTTATACGACCTTATGCGCCTTCTGGCGCGGAGAGAGATGATGATGATGATGACGACGACGACGATAATGACTCATTTATCCACCTGGATGGAAGGAGGCAACGTGAGGTGAAGTTTCTTGTCTAAATACAGTCCGATCGACAGTCCAGGTCAGTGCACTACCATAACCATGTACTACACGACGAGGTCTCCAATAAAAAGACCGAAAAGAATAATAAAATGTAACCATAAAGGAAGGCACTCTCCAACTCTAACAGGACCACAAATTCCTGCGCCCCCGGCCCACGTTCAGCCCAGGCTTTTACGACTAGATTGACCACAAGCCTTTGCGGTAATTTGAATAAAGAAAATATTGGCCACAAATAGGAGAAAAAAGAAACATCTAGATAACCTGTTATGTTTACCTGGGAGCCCAGCACTGATTGACCTTATACTCGACAGAGGTCGTATTCCTTCTTTTTTGTGCGTTTTTGTGACAGTCTCACCCCCCAAGTGGTTCAAATTATCTGAAATTGGAGGAAAGATGTGAGATCGAACCATTGCGAAAAAACGTATCACAAAAAATTTAACGTGATCAATCGTGCGTGCTGAGGTTGCGCCATAAAGGTGAAATATCTATCGGTACAAGCTACTGATCTACGAAACTAAGAACCCTGCAGAGAAAAAGGAGTTCTTAATAATCCCTCTACAAAATAGACTACTGGAGAAAATCGCGCAAAGATTTTTGAGGAGAGATAATGTTGCTTATATGAAGAATTGTCTACTTACTTTACCGCGTAGTGTTTTCAACTAAACGCCTGTGTTTACCACCTTTCAAGCCACTGAATGAAGATTTTGCTTTTAGCGTAATCCACGCCAAGGTGTGATTGACTTCTACGAATATCGTGGATTTTTTTAAAGTGGTAGTGCGGCTATTTATAAGCTTTTACCTTCCAAAAAAAAAAAAACTCCCCAGGCACTCCCACAGTAACACTTCGAACGAAGCATGGTGCGCTGAGACACGTTTTTTGTTGCGAATGTTGGTTTTCAATATTCTTTAATCACAAAAATAGTACTTATTTGAATCATTCCGTCATTTTTGTGCCAACAATAGCTCTATAATGAAACCCTGAAAGGTTTTTTAATTGAAAAAGACAGGTATCAATTTTGCATTATTGCGTTATTGTTTGCCTTGCTGGGGGATTTTGCTGTAAGCGAGGAAGAAAAAGGTAATCGAAATAAATTGAAATTTTTAAAATTAAAATATATTAACGCAAGCCAACATTTAATTGCAATTTAAGAGGACCACATACGGAATTTCAAGGAATTTTTAATGTACCAATGGCTGGAAATTTTTTGCAAAATGTTGGAACATTTTGCAAATTACTTAAGTTAAGGATGACGCGTTTAAAAAAACAAGTGAACTTTTAAGTTAAATTCATGGAAAGTTGAGTCACTGTAGTTCAGTGAACCACGAAACCAGACAATCATACACAAGAAATTACACAAGGAAACACAGATTTGCGCTTACTTAGAGAATTGCATTATTTAACTCCTAAACCAATAAGAGCGTAGCTTTTATAATCACGCTAAATTAATCGCTTCAGTTGACAGAAAGCACCCCACGTAGCAGCTGAAGATTTTCTAGTTACCGTACGGCCTTCTCAGTTCTTCTCGAACAATTCTCATCTGTGGCGTATTCGAAATGCCTCAGTTTCTGCTGGGGCGACCGAGCAAGCATGTCCAATACTCACCACTTGTTCAAGTCGTGCAAGTGGTGATTCAATTCGTACCAGTCGTGCGAGTCGTAAAACAATGGTTTAAAGTGGTTCGATTTGTTCAAGTCGTGATATGGTATTTTTCAGTGACATTAAATGAAGTGTTACTTGTCGATGTCTCATTAAGGCGGGGACCCACTCAACTCGCACGAGTTGTACGGCTCGTTCAAGTGGTGAAACTGCATCTCATTGTCCCCGATGGGGACAATGGGCAATGTTTACGTCATCGTTGAAATAATTGAGGGCTCTCCGCTTCGAAAGCGATGCAATCGATATATTTTGGCAAAGAAATAATGTACGATTAATTAATTCAGGTCGATACGCGAACAAATGTCAAATAACGATAACGATCTTGCTTGTCTGACGCAAAGAAAAGCTAAAGGAAATAATACCAGCAGTGTTGCGTAGATTTTTTTGGAAAACGGGGCATGGGGTATAATCATAAATTAAAAAGTATTAAGGCAACGAAAACAGACGGGGTAATTGCTTTATAAAACCACCTACAATCTTCGAAAAACATAGTGTTTAAAAGTTCGAGATATTCGATGTATTCGACTACGCATGGTGTTAAATTATTCAATGTTCTGGGTAGTACATTAATTGCTCTTGCGGAAATGTCACTGAAATTTTGTAGCTTGAAAAACTATGGTAGCCTCAATTTCGCCGATTTTGCCATTTTTGTTCGAATAAACAAAGGAGGGAAATCGGGATGAAGGAAGTTCTCGTAGAGGACTTAATTCAGCAGAAATTTATTGCAATAAAATGATAATGGCTTTTAATTTATTTCTTCAACGTACATACATTTAATTATTAACCCCATTAATTGCATCGTATACGTATTCGGCAGTTTTTGAAAGTAAAACTGAAAATCGTTTATTTTTAAAGGCTATTTAATGTTAAACCTATGTAAAAAAACAAGCTACATGACGAGAAGTCGTTGTCTTACTTGGTTTTTCAGTAAACAGGATCAGAATGCTTGAATCATAAAGGATATAACAATTGAATGGAATATATGTAAAGACAAAACAAAAGAATAAATGTCAATAAGCATTATGATGACATGATAATACGCTTATCTCCCCCCTATCTCCCCCACAAAGTTCATCACGCAATATTAGTCACGTCAGTAGTCAAGTCGAAAAGTCACGCCCAGTCTTACAGCTTTTAAAAGCCCCGGATAAACGATCAAACATTTTCGTCCAGCATTGTGTTTGTCACACAAACCACCCGGTGGATAAACGGGCAAACAATGTTTGACAAAGAGGGCCCACAGTAACGCTTAAAATGAAAAATTGCATATAAATCGAGATATTCGGCATTATTTCTCACTGATGAAGAGACAGCAGTCTCGAAACGTCTGAGGAATTTTCCAACATTTTCTCCTTCTAGCACACAGTTTACATCAAGAAGTCCATCAAGAATACCACATAACGCTTTCTGTGTATTACCGCTGAAAATTATGACGTGTCTAGTCGCGACGTCACCTAAATTCCGTTTCTCATTGCTGGCTTTTTCCCGCTCGTGCGAGCGTGGCTAAACGATAAAACATTGGTTCCTAGCGTTAAATGTTGGGTGAAAATGTTTGATACATGCAAAGTTAAAGAGAGGCGACTAAACAGTCAAACTTGTTTTTCCAACACGATGTTGAAAGAAAATGTTTGATCGTTTAGCTTGGGCTTAACAACCTAACTTAACCCCAGACCCTCTCTTTTTCGCCCCAAAAGACGAGGAAGGGAAGAAGCGAATAGATAAGGGTTTCGAGTGCCACTGCGAGCCGGAAAATATGCTCCATCTCTTTTGGTCTTGCCACGTAACTTCTGTTTTCTGGCAAGAACTAAGAAGGCAGATGATTGATCAAAAACTTATTCACCCAGAGAATTCCCCTCTTTCCCTGTTTCCCCGGCCAAAGTATTGGGTTTGAAACGTGACATGTGAGCTCTAAAACTCTAATTAAATCGTAACTTTTATATGGCACTGCAAATTAACCGAAAAATGTCCCAAAATAGAAATTTTTCTCGCTTTTTAGTCTCCTTCATCGTTCCCAAGCCAACGTAATCCCAAACTAATAGTGAAAAACATGCTAAAAAGTTAAATTACAAGATCTTTCTTTCTGCTTCTTTTTATTTATTTATTTGTCTATTTATTTATTTATTCATTTTCCAACTTTTTCTTTCTAATTTATATATTGTGTGCCGTGTCGTTTAATGTTTATCTTTTTTTTTCATTATTGTTAGTAGAGCTCTAGTTTAATTACCTTTTTTTCTCTTTTCCATGTAATTGAAAATGTAAAGTGTACCAATATTAATAAAGTTAATTGCTTACTTTAAGAAACTGTGGTACTTAAAAAAAAAATTCTTTGTGTGCTGTATTGGGTGTGTCCACCCATTTATGAATTTAAAAAGTATGACCATCAAGACGAAGTTATTGCTGTTATGGGTAGTTATTCCCCCTGCACGAGGTGTTCTAACTTTGAATCCGTACTATGGTCTGGTTAAAACACTAAAGCTTGGCCATTCAACTAAGCTTTTCACGAGCAGTACGTTTCAGTGTTGCAGTTCATGGCGTTGTACCACGTGATTCTAACTTTTAGTCTGTGCACAAAATCCTTTAGTGCTGTTTATTGCGCTGATGTAACTGTAAGGTGTGAGTGTGGACATTCAAACAAAAGCTACTGAGCTAAAATTTCCAGCGGTTACATTTGTTACTCAACATTTAAGATTTTTCCATTCTAATAGCACACTCTTACCTCTCTTGATCTGAGTCATGTCTTTGATAGGTGGACGAGTTAGCTGGATTTTCGGCGAGGAAATTGCTAAATAACATGGCGCATATATCCTGATGGCACAAGTGTCGCTGCTTTTTCTGACATAAAGTAAGCGAGACCGTTACAATGTAGATGAACCAAAGGCGCACTTGAGCTACAAGCCGGTCTCTTTCTGTGGTAGCCGAATTAACAAGGAGGACATAGGTTGGAGTACAATACCCTCCTGTTACCTCTCCTTACCCCTCCCCTAATCCCAGGACGGGAGGAATGGTCCATCGAGGGGTGCCCCTGGCGTTTTGTTTGGTGTACCACTGATGGCTCGTCTGGGTTAAGGGGAATTCTGTTCGGATTTGTGTGAAAAGATTGTGATTTATGAAAGAGATAAAAATGGAACGAAAGGATATACACAAAACCAGTAAGTCCGCTAACAGGCACATGGCCACCTTGGGTTGGTAGCGGACTGTCTGGTATCCGTCTATTAACTACTAACTTTTCAATCACCTTCAAATCGTCAGTCTTCTCTTTCCCTCATAATTTTGTTCAGGTGATATGGTCCTGTTTTGTTATCTCTCCCCTTTTCGCTTTTCTAAAAACATTTTTAAAAATTAGACAAAAATTATCAAACATTTATTTCGCCATGAACAACGACCTAAGTGGGGAATTTGTGAATCGAATGAAAATCTCTTCGAGATAAAAAAGTTTAAGCGGTGAAACGTCTTAAAAACGTGACGTTTGATGGCCGTAGTGCTCCCTTAAGAGTGACAATGTGGCGCTTGTACGTGTAGCTTGAAATGTCTTAATTGTTGAAACAAACAACATGATGTCAAAAACTAGGCTCGAACATAGACAGTCCGATCAAAAGTTGGACGCTCCAATTGGGCGGAAATCAAACAAACGCAACTAGCTAACCTGAAGGTGTTCCCTTCGCAATCACTCAATTTTTACACGAATTCCTTGACACTACGACTGACCAAAGAAGCGAAAGCAAGGTAAAGTCATACCAAGACCGCCTTCGGCTCAGCGCCCGCCGAAGCAACTAAGGGTGTTGCTGCTCCCTCTTGGATGAAATGCTTGTCGCCGGTACTCGTTTATACGGCCTTATGCGCCTTCTGGCGCGGAGAGAGATGATGATGATGATGACGACGACGACGATAATGACTCATTTATCCACCTGGATGGAAGGAGGCAACGTGAGGTGAAGTTTCTTGTCTAAATACAGTCCGATCGACAGTCCAGGTCAGTGCACTACCATAACCATGTACTACACGACGAGGTCTCCAATAAAAAGACCGAAAAGAATAATAAAATGTAACCATAAAGGAAGGCACTCTCCAACTCTAACAGGACCACAAATTCCTGCGCCCCCGGCCCACGTTCAGCCCAGGCTTTTACGACTAGATTGACCACAAGCCTTTGCGGTAATTTGAATAAAGAAAATATTGGCCACAAATAGGAGAAAAAAGAAACATCTAGATAACCTGTTATGTTTACCTGGGAGCCCAGCACTGATTGACCTTATACTCGATAGAGGTCGTATTCCTTCTTTTTTTGTGCGTTTTTGTGACAGTCTCACCCCCCAAGTGGTTCAAATTATCTGAAATCGGAGGAAAGATGTGAGATCGAACCATTACAAAAAAATGTATTACAAAAAATTTAACGTGATCAATCTTGGGTGCTGAGGTTGCGCCATAAAGGTGAAATACCTATCGGTACAAGCTATTGATCTATGAAACTAAGAACCCTGCAGAGAAAAAGGAGTTCCTAATAATCTCTCTACAAAATAGACTACTGGAGAAAATTGCGCAAAGATTTTTGAGGAGAGATAATGTTGCTTATGTGAAGAATTGTCTACTTACTTTACCGCGTAGTGTTTTCAACTAAACGCCTGTGTTTACCACCTTTCAAGCCACTGAATGAAGATTTTGCTTTTAGCGTAATCCCCGCCCAGGTGTGATTGACTTCTACGAATATCGTGGATTTTTTTAAAGTGGTAGTGCGGCTATTTATAAGCTTTTACCTTCCAAAAAAAAAAAAACTCCCCAGGCACTCCCACAGTAACACTTCGAACGAAGCATGGTGCGCTGAGACACGTTTTTTGTTGCGAATGTTGGTTTTCAATATTCTTTAATCACTAAAATAGTACTTATTTGAATCATTCCGTCATTTTTGTGCCGACAATAGCTCTATAATGAAACCCTGAAAGGTTTTTTAATTGAAAAAGACAGGTATCAGTTTTGCATTATTGTGTTATTGTTTACCTTGCTGGGTGACTTTGCTGTAAGCGAGGAAGAAAAAGGTAATCGAAATAAATTGAAATTTTTGAAATTAAAATATATTAACGCAAGCCAACATTTAATTGCAATTTAAGAGGACCACATACGGAATTTCAAGGAATTTTTAATGTACCAATGGCTGGAAATTTTTGCAAAATGTTGGAACATTTTGCAAATTACTTAAGTTAAGGATGACGCGTTTAAAAAAACAAGTGAACTTTTAAGTTAAATTCATGGAAAGTTGAGTCACTGTAGTTCAGTGAACCACGAAACCAGACAATCATACACAAGAAATTACACAAGGAAACACAGATTTGCGCTTACTTAGAGAGTTGCATTATTTTACTCCTAAACCAATAAGAGCGTAGCTTTTATAATCACGCTAAATTAATCGCTTCAGTTGACAGAAAGCACCCCACGTAGCAGCTGAAGATTTTCTAGTTACCGTACGGCCTTCTCAGTTCTTCTCGAACAATTCTTATCTGTGGCGTATTCGAAATGCCTCAGTTTCTGCTGGGGCGACCAAGCAAGCATGTCCAATACTCACCACTTGTTCAAGTCGTGCAAATGGTGATTCAATTCGTACCAGCCGTGCGAGTCGTAAAACAATGGTTTAAAGTGGTTCGATTTGTTCAAGTCGTGATATGGTATTTTTCAGTGACATTAAATGAAGTGTTACTTGTCGATACATCTCATTAAGGCCGGGACCCACTCAAGTTGCACGAGTTGTACGACTCGTTCAAGTGGTGAAACTGCATCTCATTGAGAAAGGCAGGGATCCAGTCAACTCGTACGGAGTCGTTCAACTCGTTCAAGTGGTGAAACTGCATCTCATTAAGAAAGGCAGGGGCCCGGTCAATACGTACGAGTCGCGAATATGCCTCGTTATTCTTTAGGCGTATGACCCCAAAACATTCGTTGCACGAAACAAACCGAACACCGAGCTCATGCGCATACGCGGGTACAGGAAGTAGAAGACGATAACATGCCTATTACTCGTTCTATAAGCGTTGCGCAAACTGATTACAGAGTTCTAAAAGCGAACTGTCATGTGGATTACTCCTTCTATTGAACCCTTGTGAAACTGTCCAAAGGAAGACAACTATAATTTTGCCTCGTTATTTAAGCTACGTACGAAGCGAGCGACATACATGAAAGACATACGTTCGAAGCGAGCGAGGTACACAAAATAGAAGACGAAAAAATGTCAGATATGTCTATTACTCGTTCTATAAGCGCCGCGCAAACTGAAAATAGGGTTGTAAAAGCGAACTGTTATGTCGATTACTGCTTCTTTTGAAGCCTTGTGAAACTGGGGCCTCGTTATTTAAGCGTACGCACGAAGCGAGCGAGATAGAAAGCGGTAATATGTCCATTACTCGTTCTATAAGGGTCGCGCAAATTGATAATCGATTCGAAGCGAGATTGAAGGCGGGCACGTGTCTATTACTCGTTCTATAAGCGTTGCGCAAACTGATAAGAGAGTTCTAAAAGCGAACTGCTATTTCGATTACTGCTTCTACTGAAGCATTGTGAAACTGGGTAAAGAAATAGGCGCACGTACCAAACGAGCGTGATACACGAAAGACAAGCCGGTGATCTATTACTTGTTGTATACGGTCTGTACGGACAACAAATCAACAAACCATTTCGCCCCAAACTCAGAGTGAAGCGTACTGACTGAAAATATTCAAAGGGTCCTTAATGACATGCAATTCCCAATATTACTTTATGTTTGAAATAAAATTTAACACCTTTCTCAAATTTTCGAACAGAGCGACTTTTTTCTTTTTTCAAAACATCGCTACAGCTCCAAAAACATTGGCAATAACTTTCCTTCCTAATGCGCCGATCAATTCGAAAGTTCAACATCCCCCTCCGGGCAAACCCCCGAGCATTTGAACTTTTGAAGATTGGCTTGTTCAAATTCCCTTCCCTCAGGGCTAAAGAGCCGTTCAAATGCCCCACCAATTAGTACTGAACTACCTCTCCTCAAAGACAAATTTCGTCTTCAATCAAACACTTTACACGCCTTTCAGAGAGAGATATGCCGTAATGACACCTTCAAACTTCTTTTAAGACCCTTTTGAAAGAGTAATTTACTAACAAAGGCGAAATTCTATCTTGTAAATCCATCAAACCCTGCAAAAACCGAAAAAACTCACGAGCGTTTTACGCCAGAACAAGAGATAAACCCGGTTCAAATTTCCCACCCTTTCAACGCAACGTTCAAATTCCCTCCTCCCCGGGCACGATGCACAGTCAAATGCCCAGGGTGTGCCCGGGGGGGGAGATGTTGAAGTTTCGAATTGATCGGCGCATAATCGAGTCTTCGGATCAACTATATTATGCATATTAGGGTCATTTTACTTCACCACTGAAATAACCAATAAACTACAGTATTACACACTATAAACACTAATTCCAGTGTTCTCTTTGGTTCAACTTCGACTATTAAACGCCAATTATTAGATATTGTTCCACGAATAAGTAAAACGGCTGTTACGACAAGTGAGTCTAAACCCATTTTAAAGATCCACTTCACAATCATACATAAAGGGTGGAATCATTTGCAGCATATGCGTATAGGTATCGCTTTAGCGCGTCGGAATTTTCTTTCGCTTTTTAGCCATAAAACAACAGAAAATTCGTACGTGCCAAAGCGACAGCTATACGCGTATGCTACAAATGATTCCACCCTTAAAAACTCACGACGAAACCCTTGGGTAATGTGCCGATCAATTCGAAAGTTCAACATCCCCCCCGGGCAACCCCCCGGGCATTTGAACTTTTGAAGATTGGCTTGTGCCAAATTCCCTTCCCTCGGGGCAAAAGAGCCTTTCAATTGATCGGCGCATAACGACTGTTATAGTACCGCGAGACTACATAAACGCCATTCCGATGCCTCCACTACGACCAAACTCAATAGCACGCCACGCGCATCATACCATTAAATAAAACATTGCAGTGCATGTTTTAAAACTTGATAGCAAAGTTTCCCTGACATTTCACAATCATACACAGCACAATGAACGCTCCACTGACACATTTACTTCATAATGCATCTTCCCATTTCCGTTCGATATACCATATTCTAATCGGATCAAACTGTAATTTCTCATATAACGAATGTTAGACCGCAGAGTAGACATTTATTTCTGTTACACACTCATGGAAAAGATACTAAACGCTAAATCCTGAATTCCCACACGTCCGACAAACTACCGCGAACTGTTTTCATTCTATAAATAAACAACAAACGTACGTATGCAAATTTCAAAGACCGACTTTGAATATTTAATTCCATTCAAATCCGCAAAACTCAAACTAAAATGGCTCACGTATCGCATGAAACCAACTGTATGGTGATTGTCGAGTTGACTTGAACCCTTTCACTATGCGATGCGGTTTTACCAGTTTTACAACTCCTTACAAGTTGTTTTAATTCTCTTCAAATTCTAAGTGTCGCTAATGAGATACAGTTTCACAAGTTGCACCACTTGAACAAGTCGTACCAGCTGAAAGGACCCCCTTCCTCACAGCTCTACCGAACTGTAAGTAAAAGTAATGATATGCAATTTCACCACTTGCACGACTTGAACGAGTCGTACCAGTTGAATGGACCCCCTTCCTCACAGCTCTACCGAACTGTAAGTAAGAGTAATGATATGCAATTTCACCACTTGCACGACTTGAACGAGTCGTACCAGTTGAAAGAACTCCCTTCCTCACAGCTCTACCGAACTGTAAGTAAGAGTAATGATATGCAATTTCACCACTTGAACGACTTGAACGAGTCGTACCAGCTGAAAGGACTCCCTTCGTCACAGTTCTATCGTACTGTAAGTAAGAGGAATGATATGCAATTTCACCACTTAAACGACTTGAACGAGTCGTACCAGTTAAAAGGACCCCCTTCCTCACAGCTCTACCGAACTGTTAGTAAGAGTAATGATATACAATTTCACCACCTGCACGACTTGAACGAGTCGTACAACTTGAAAGGACCCCCTTCCTCACGACTATATCGTACTGTAAGTAAGAGTAATGATATGCAATTTCACCACTTAAACGACTTGAACGAGTCGTACCAGTTAAAAGGACCCCCTTCCTCACAGCTCTACCGAACTATAAGTAAGAGTAATGATATGCAATTTCACCACTTGCACGACTTGAACGAGTCGTACCAGTTGAATGGACCCCCTTCCTCACAGCTCTACCGAACTGTAAGTAAGAGTAATGATATGCAATTTCACCACTTAAACGACTTGAACGAGTCGTACCAGTTAAAAGGACCCCCTTTGTCACAGCTCTACCGAACTATAAGTAAGAGTAATGATATGCAATTTCACCACTTGAACGACTTGAACGAGTCGTACCAGTTGAAAGGACCCCCTTCCTCACAACTCTACCATACTGTAAGTAAGAGTAATGATATGCAATTTCACCACTTGAGCGACTTGAACGAGTCGTACCAGTTGAAAGTACCCCCTTCCTCACAACTCTACCATACTGTAAGTAAGAGTAATGGTATGCAATTTCACCACTTGAGCGACTTGAACGAGTCGTACCAGTTGAAAGGACCCCCTTCCTCAGAACTCTACCATACTGTATGTAAGAGTAATGATATGCAATTTCACCACTTGAACGACTTGAACGAGTCGTACCAGTTGAAAGGACCCCCTTCCTCACAACTCTACCGTACTGTAAGTAACAGTAATGCTATGCAATTTCACCATTTGCACGACTTGAACGAGTCGTACCACTTGAAAGGACTCCCTACCTCACAACTCTACCGTACTGTAAGAGTAATGATATGCAATTTCATCAGTTGCACCACTCGTACGAGTCGTACAAGTTGAATAGAACCCTTCCTTAAAACAACGCTCAAATTCTAAGTGTCTATAATGATATGCAAAGGCACCAATAAATGCTTCATGTTGTTTAACTGAAACGTTTCACATTTACCACTTCACCACTTGTACAACTCGTACCAGTTGCACCACTTGAATCCGGCACCACTTTCACGACTTGAACAAGTGGTGAGTATTGGACAACCCTCGGGGCGACATTACCAGAAACGGATTGACCACGGCTAATAAAGGAGGACTAGGAACCCAGGCTAGTGAGTAAGGAAATGGTGGAGGACAGCTGAATAGCGCAATGCGCATGTTCCTTGAAAACCTCTCTTTTACAGACCGAAAGAAAATCTATTCTAATTAAATGTAGAAAGAAAATAAAGGTAGCCATCTAACTGACGTAAAGGATAACACCGGACGAGCTGCAATACGTCTGGACGGTGGACGAGGCCATCAGAATCCTTTTCTCCACGGCTGAACCGCAGGGAAGATGGTAGAGGAATTGCTAGGCAACTTGGCATATCTTGATGGCGCCTTGCTGGTTCGCAACATTGCAGGAATGAAAGCTCATTGATGCCTGCCATGGATTACCACAAAACGTAGTCTCACAGAGAAAGTCTACATTCGTAATTTTGAAAGGTAGAATTGATCAAGGCAATCTGGAAATGGACTGTCGGGTGTCTAGAGTCATAATTCCTGATTATTAACTTTCGGAATGGTGCTCAACGCCGTAGTTGGTTGTGTGCTCTTAGGCCTTGAGAATTTCTGGCAAACACTGTAGCATGTCTTTTTAAATCAATTTAGTGCTTAGGACCCATACAGTGTACCTGTACATAACAATCTTTCAGTGTGCAGGGTTTAGGGCCAGACCTCTTATACCCCGTGCTCTGAATGATTAATTGTATGCCTGCAGCCAGTGTTAATTCATCATATGCACACGTGGAGATATGGCGTCATATGACATTTTGTAGGCTTTTCTGAGCTCCAACCAATGTAAACACCTTAGGGAATGTGGCAGAATTCGAAAGGGCCTTTCTGAAACCTCGACTGTGGAACTACTCTCGCCAGTATTGGTCCATAGGAATCATTATAGACCCAATAGGGTCCATAGGTACCAATATGGCCAATATTGGTCCAAAGGAATCAATATACCGTGTAGGCCAGTATTGGTCCATAGGAGTCAGTATAAGCCAATATGTGTCTATAGAAACCAATATAGTCGAATATTTGTCCATAGGAGTCAATATAGGCCAATATTGGTCCGTACGAGTCAGCATAAGCCAATACGTGTGTAAAGGAATCAATGTATTCCAATATTGGTCCATAGGAATCACTTTAGGCCCAATAAGGTCCATAGGAAACAAAATAGGTTCAATAGGGTCCGTAGGGATCAATATAGGCCAAATAGGATCCATAGGGATCAATATAGGCCAATATTGGTCCATAGGAATCAATATACTTCAATATTGGTCCATAGGAATCAATATAGGCCAATACTGTTCCATGGGAGTCAATATAGGCCAATATTGGTCTATAGGAACCAATATAGGCCCAATAGGGGCAATAGGGATCAATATAGGCCAATATTGGCCATAGAAATCAATATAGGCCAATATTGGTCCATAGGAATTAATATAGGCCCAATAGGATCCATAAGGATCAATATAGGCCCAACAGGGTTCATAAGGATCAATATAGGCCAATATTAGTCTATAGAAATCAATATGGTCCAATACTGGTCCATAGAAATCAATATAGGAGCAACAGGGTCCATAAGGATCAATATGGGCCCAATAGGGTTCATAAGGATCAATATAGGCCAATATTGGTCTATAGGAATCAATATAGTCCAGTATTGGTCCATAGGAATCAATATAGGCCAATATTGGTTCATAGGAATCAATATAGGCCAATATCGGTCCTTAGGAGTCAATATAGGCCAATATTGGTTCATAAGAATCAATATAAGCCTAATAGGGTCCATAGGAATCAATATAAGCCACTATTGGTCCATAGGAATCAATATAGGCCAATATTGTCCATAAGAATCAATATAGGTCCTATAGGGTCCATAGGAATCAATATAGGCCCAATAGGGTTCATAGGAAATCAATATAGTTCAATATTGATCCATTGAAATCAATATAGGCCAATATTGATCCATTGAAATCAATATAGGCCAATATTGGTTTATAGGAATCGATATAGGCCCCATAGGGTCCAATATAGGGCACTATTGGTCCATAGGAATTAATATAGGCCAATATTGGTACATAGGAATCAATATAGGCCAACATTGGTTTATGGTAGTCAATATAGGTCCAATAGAGTCCATAGGGATCAACATAGGCTTCTTAGGGATCAATTAGCCACTATTGGCCCATAGGAATCAATATAGGCCAATATTGCTCCATTTGATGCGGTATAGGCCAATACTGGTCGATGCTTGTCAGTACAGGCCAGTATTGGTCCATATTTATATTTGATCTCTTCATTGTGAAACTAGAACACAAGCAATCTGTCCATCTGCTCAGGAATAGTCGGACGAGGAAAACGAGCAAACACGCGCGAAAGTTGGCTACATTTACATTTTCTTTTCTTCCGATTATCTTTAAGCAGAAAAAAACTTGGGGTGGGTGTGCTTCCACACCAAAATTTTGACTTTTCAAGGGGAGTTAATCCCATTCCTCTCCCAAGGTCGATGGGAGGCTGTAAGCAGTGGAGAAGGCATGTATTTGGGTGTCAGTAAAACACAGGGTCGGGGTCGGAGTCGGGGTCCATTGTTCTTTTGTTTCGTTTTCTGTTGTCTTGCCCTAACCAAAACATAAAACCGAAAACGAAACAAAAGAACAATGGACCCCGACCCCGACCCCGTGTTTTACTGACACCCCATGTATTTATCAACCAATCTTTCCCAGCAAATTTTCAAAAACAAAGATTTCCCAGCCTGCGCGAACTTATTCTTGGAAGAGATATCGTGACAGATCCGTTGAACGATCCTGAATGGACTGCTCGCAGTCTACGATCAAACTTACATAATGTGCTTTATAACCATGTCGATGAGATGTCAAGTGTAAAGCACACGAGCAGGTTGTTTTCCTTTTTTCCTTGTTGTTTCCCACGACGCAAGAAAACTTAAATATTGTTCGCAGGAGCAAAATAAAACTCTCCAAGCCAATCCGGTAGCGAAATGACGGTTGCTCAAAAAACAAAGTCAAACAAGTTTAAAAAAAAAAGAATTTTCCCAAGTAAAACCTGCTGATGTGCATCATCACGCTGAAGGTAATTCTTGTAGACAAATGAAGAGACGCGATACAGCCCTCTGGCTGCATATTTTCAGGATGTTTTATTTTTCGTTAACTGAAGTAAAATGAAGACCTAAGCAAGAACATGGCCTGTCTCGTCTTGATTGGACTGATTTACTCGGAGAACACCAGAAATGCAACTGCTCCTCGGCTCAGTGTAGCTGTTAAGAAACGAATTTCAAAGAGATAAGAATAAGTGATTTCAAGTGCGATTTACGGATTATGTAGAACTGATTTAAGCTTTGATCTCAGGTTTTGATTGACCTAGGCACAGAGAGGAATTTGCGTCCACTACTCGGTTTTAGGAACTGATTCAATGCCTTCCGAGCTGAATGGCTCGTGGAAGGCTAGAATAAACGATGCTTTGAAGTGGTGGGTATAATTTTCAAGGAAACCGGTAGAGTTCAACATAACAGCTTACTCAACGCAAAACCACAAACGTTGGATAACAAAAACTACTTACCGTTCTCTGGGAGGTAACCCGAAATCACTGCGGAGCCGGTCATCTCGAGTCACCGAAGATAAAATGCGATCAGTGGATTCAGTTGTCTTTGAAACCGGCCAAAGAACCGAACAAACGAAGCAGTTGAAGAAATAACTTGTCAAGACCGAAACCTGCATAATTTAGGTGTATTCTGAGATAATGCTCTACATTTTTCAAAAATATTTCGTGCTGGCATTCGATTTCCCGCGCTCGCCACGCTTATTTCTCTTTTTATTGGGGGAAGGATTATAGAGTTTGATCTAACACTAGATGTGAACAAAATTATTCAATTGATTTAACAAAGATTCAAAGATTTTTTTGCGGAATGGCATGTGGTAAGGCATCACGGTGGATTTAAAGGAAATAATAGTGACAAAAGGTGACAACTGATTGCTGACGAAATGGATGAATTCATATTCATAACTGAAATAAATGATAATTAAAGTAAAGAAGGCACAGAATTGAATGAATGTGTTATAACGCGGCCTTTTTTCCACGTTGTACCTGGCGGTCAGTGGCCGCCAGTATCTGCGCGTCCACAGTGCAGCCTTTCCGTAAAAAAATCTTTGCAGTTTTTTGCTTAGCCTGTTCCAGGCGTTCAGATAGTGGAGCGCGAGTGAAAAATAAAGCGAGCGAAAGAGCGGGAAAAAAAACGTGGGGAGACTGGGGGAGAGGACGAGTCCTCTCCCCCAGTCTCCCCTCGTTTTTCCCGCTCTTTCGCTCGCTTTAGTTTTCGCTCGCGCTCCACTATCTGAACGCCTGCAACAGGCTATTTTTTGCTCTTCTTGTACTATTTTCCAGACGTTATTCAGGGGACGAAATAACCAGGTAAGAAATATATGAGACAATTTTGGATCACCGTGTTACCTGTATTGGACAAAATCGTTTTGGACGTCAGAATTTCACATTAAAAAATTTTATTAAAAAAACAACAACCAGAAATCATTTTAAACGTTTGAAACACTTTCAATGTCGTGGTTGCCATGGTAGCAGCAACTAGATTTTGTGGTGGAGCTGAACACTGTTTCGTGAGGTTATTTCCGTAAGCTCTTGTGTAGATTCGTTGGTGTTTCAGGCCCGTAGCAGGTGGAGGGGCCTGGGGACCCTCCTCCCCAGAAGTTTTTGAACGTAAACTAAATTATGATAGCGAACGATCGTTTTCAGCCTTAAAGCGGGTAAACAAGATTTGAGATTTTGTTGTTACTTTGACTACCGGCAAGACTGACGAGTAGCCCGGGGAGGGGAATACTCCTCAAAACTTTTTGTGGGGTTGTGTGGACCGTTTTCAGACCAAAATATGAATATTCCCTACCCGTTTTCGGAGCTAAACACAAAATCGATTCCAGGATACCCATTTTCCATACCTGACCGCTAAACCGATATCCATTTCCAGACCAAACTCTAAATGGCCATCTATTTTCAGACCAATGAATACTACCCAAAAGACCAAGGCCCTCGTTAAAAATGACCACACGTCTGCCATTGCAGACCATGTCAAAACCACCGGATACAACATCAAGTGGGATCATTTTGACATTTTAGCATCGGGCAAAACTGATTACCTCTGCAAAATCAAAGAAACATTGTTAATCCAAGAACTGAAGCCAGCTTATAATGTCAACGTCAACTGTGAGAAGCTGATACTTTATTAATTAGCTGTAGCTTTTTTTTGTTTTCTTAATCTTGGTTCCAGACCCCTTATCACTATTTTATAAAAGGTTTGTCAAAATTGTAACGGTCACTTTTGAAAATGTATGTTGACTAGCATACGAAACGTCAAGTTTATATAAAAATACGTAAGGTTATAATGTTTATTACCGCTGTTTGTCTTTTATTTTTGATCAAGCTACTATGGCTCAGGAACAAAAGTCTTTAAGACCATACCTTTTGCAGGATGGGGAGGGGGGGGGGGTGCATACCTTTATACCTTATAATTATAATTATAGTTATATAGAGTAACTCATGTAGTGGAGTGCAGATCTTAAGCTTCCTTCAGCCCTCGCGGCTTCAAAAGTGGCTATGCTTTCTCTTTCACAAGATAACCAAGTGGCACTGAAGTGGATGTCTTTTAGTTTGCAAAAACAGTCGTTCGTTCGGTATAGTGAAATACAGTCACTAGGTATTTCTCGTTGAAGATTTTTTTCCGATTTCTGGAACACCAAATGGAAAAGTAAGACCATAAAAAATTTTCAAGCTATCCAAGTTGAGGGCCATGTAAACTTTCAAACGGTCAGGGGTTAGTGGAATGGGATCACAAAGGGAGCGCTGCGCAGGCTTGAGGATATCTCTTCATCGTTGTTTTTTTTCCGTGTGGTGTGCAAACTTCAGTTATTGATAAAAAATTTGAGAGTTTGGTGTTGCGTTTGTTGTGTAATATCGAGACCTTTCACGAATGTATCTGCTAATTGTTATCGGCCAATCGCGAGATCCAGGTCAGACTGAAATGTCATCTCAAATTCCAAAATACTGGGGCATTCCTCTGGGGCCCCGGACATCATTGGACCGTGAAGCGTTATGTTCGCTCGTTCGAGATTCTGAGCTTCCTTTGATAGCAGGCAAAATAGGTTTTTGTGAACATTTTAAGACCGCTTTAGCTTTAGCCTCAAAGGTGAGCTAGATTGTTCGCAAAGATGTCTCGTCTTCGACTGCTGGAGCTGAAAGCGACCAGTTTGCCTAATGTCGAGAAGAAAGGAACTAGTGACCCGTACGTTTCAGTGGAGTATCAAGGTATAAATGTTCATCTTTAATTACGTTTTTATTGAAGATTACCCTGGTTATAAGTTTTCTTCGCCAAGGCATTAAAATTCTACTTCCATGTAAAACGCTTGGAGTACAAAACAGTTGCTTTTCTGCTCCTAATTTCCGGGGGAGCTTCGACGAGAGCGCGGATACTCGCGCCAGGCATTCGGAGCGTCTTCATTCTAAAATGTTAAAGCTCAATTTGCATGGAAAATTATTAAATTATTGGGTAAATTTTGGGCGGAAAAATTCTCGTGGATTCTTATCACTGAGCAAAACGCAAAAGTTGAAAATCACAAATCTTTAAAACCAAATCTCATACAGGCGTGACCATTGTGCCAAAGAGAGCTCAAGAGTTGTAAACGGAAAGAGGGGTGGGGCTGGGATGGAATGGAATGGGACAACATTAGAGAATGCGTTACCTTAGCTCTTTTGTTAGAAGTGGTTAATTAGAAACACGAACTCCAGTTCATTGATACTTCCTCTTCAATGCTTTTCTTTCCTTCTGGCGAAAAAATTGCAACTGTTGTTCTTGCAAACTGACAAAGATTTAAAATTTTCAGTGTAAACAAAGAGAGTGAACCAGTGAACGCAGCGGTGCGTGTGTTAACTGTTTCTTAAAAACGAGAATTTTGGCAACTTTTAGCATTTTAGTTGGCCAATGAATCACGGAAAGTGTGACAGATTTCAATGGTATTAACAGTCAAGGTTCACGGACTTTTGTTAGAAAATGGCATATCAGGTTCTCAAATTCCGAGGTCGTGTATTTTTAAAATAAATGTTCCAGAAATTATCAGACCGTGAAGCTTCGCGAACAGGGGATGTTTATGTTTAATAGGGTGTTGTTCCCGGGTAGCTGTTTTGACTTTCACGGAGCTTCCATAGATAGTAAAGCAGGTTCTAGTGGGTATTTCAGGAACACTTTAGCTCAAGGGTAGGCTAAGTTGAAAGCCAAACATGTCTCGCCTTCGACTGCTGGAGATCAAAGCGACCAACTTGCCCAATGTCGAGAAAGTGGGGAAGAGTGACCCATATGCATCCGTGCAGTTTCAAGGTACTGTTTATCATTGATATGTTTTTAGTGAAAATGAACATGCTCAGCAGATTTAACAGGCATCGTATAAGAATTCTACTTGGAAAGAAAAATAGCTCACATCGCGTGCAAATTACATCGGGCCAAACACATTCGGCCTGGAGTATGAAGCCCAACTGTGTAAATGTTTGGTTTTACTCCTTCGGATGGTCGCTACAAATAGCCTACCTTTTATTTGCGCTCTTTCCTAAAGAAGGGAAGTCGTAGATAAAGGATTAATTTGAAAATAATAGAAAAATGAGACAAGTAAAGTAGGGTGAGCGAAACTCGTGAGCGTGTGTATAAAGATAGACAGAGGTCCAAAAATTTTCAGTGCAGACCAAAATGTCTGCATACCTTTAAAATCTACAAATCCGCCCTCAGGCAGACACGCAAAACTCTCATCATCCAAGCAGCAAATCTTTGCTTAGTTCATTTGCGTGGGCACTTACTTCAGCGAAAAGCGGTTTTAAACAATGCGCTTAATTATTTATGTTCCGTCTTTGAAAGTACTCCAAATTAATAATTTATGATAAATTATGCAGCCTGTTTTCCCTTTGTCATCCCGTCATGCGTTAAGCGTTGATCCCTGGGCAACATGCATAATGGCGGATGAATGAAGCTCAAAAAGTCAAAATCAAAACATTAAAATCTCCACCATGCTTCGGGTTGCTGTAAGCAGCGCTGTAAATTTGCCCAATGTAGAGACGATTGGAAAAAGCGACCCGTATGTTGTACTCACTTTCCAAGGTTTGTATTTGGTGTATTTTATCAGTTTTGTGGAGTGCTTCGAGGTTTTTTATCGCCCGGAGGTGGGGACAAGCGCGGGTGAAAAATAACTCGGCATGTTGAAGTCCGTAGTCAGCTTAAATATTCAGCTTACTGTTTGTTATATTTTTAGGGGTCAAGAAAAAGACAGAAGTGATAAAAGACGAGCTCAACCCAGTTTGGAACGAGGTTTGTAGTCGTTTGAGTGCTCGCGCGAATTTCATTTCGACTTTTCCCGAGACCCGAACCACTAATTTTAATTTGTCACTAATACGGCTGAGGGTTTTCCTCGCGATGTAAAAATAACCCGTTTATGGGTGACGCTTAAATACTGAAGTATTATAGCTTCTTAACCTTTTTTGTTTTCTTTTCTTTAGAAATTTGAATGGGATTTAGGTGGGCAACCACTTTCTGTGGAAGAAAATTTGATCGTCCATGTCAAAGATTGGGAGCGAATTGGGAGAAATCGGTACGTCTAGTGAGCTTAACTTATCATATTTTTTATGTCTTGTCTTTAAAGTCTTATTTTATTTTTCCCGAGTTCTTTCCTTTCGGTAAATTCTTGTGGCATTTGCTATTGATGAGTTTTTATGGCCCTTTGCGGTTAACTGCATCTGATACATGTCAAGTTTCTTTACCTTTATTGTCCCATTCAGTGCGATTGCTGTGCGAAGTAGTATTTTTTTTTTTCAAAATTTGAAAACAAGCGTCCTTATTGCTGGTTACCGGAATTCATTTAAATTTAAGATTTCAGACTTTTATGTTTTTCATTTCTGTGGCCCAGCGAAAACCCTTTTTTGGAATGCAGTAAACTGTCGAAACGAATTGTAGATTTCTTCAAATACTGGCAATCATGACAAAACTTAGAAATTTACATTTTAGTTTAAATTTCATATTTTTGATATTGCGATAAGGGCTTTTTTTCAGACTGTCATTATTTCCCTTCGTTTGTCTTTTTGTGCCAAAACGTTCGCTAGAAATAACATCATCGATCCGACTAGGAGGTTTAATACACTGGTTTATAGAAATGCGAAGACAGAATAGAAGAACGACGACTTTTCTGTTTCTATAAATAGGCGATTTGTTCGCGGAAAACCCCGCGCTCTTTTCAGCCAGTGTTGCGTGATGAATTGAAAAAATTACTTCCCTATCAAATTTCTTTAACAGTTTCATTTATACAATGTTCTTGCAATGAGATTTGCGAAGTTTACAATTCCATGCTGTTCGTTAAGGCTTCATTTTCGATCCAGCGACGTTAACATCACAACTTGTTCCTGTGTAAACTCTTTCTATTTGCAAATGTGGCACAAATCGAATAAATTATGAACAGGTTTTCTTTCAAAGGCGTTAGAATTGAAGTTTAAATTATTTTTATATATCTGAAAAATTGGGATAACTGTTTCACTTTCAAGGACAACCGCAATGCAACTTTTCTTTGTATTTTTCTGTGATCTCATTCAAGCTTTTAACCCTTTCAATTTTGTCTCCTAGGCAATTCGCTGTTCTTTGAGAAATTAACATTTAACTCCGCCACGAGAGTCATGTAAATTATGCTGCTTGATGTTTTTCCCGCTTTTTACCGTTAATTATTTCAGTCGTGGGAATTTTTTTCGATGTTTCAGTGTAAGTTTTTAATGAAAATTAACATTTTAAAGTTTTGATTGTTATTATGCATCATTACCATCTACGCAAGCTTTTCAAGGTCATATCGCCCCAATAAATATTACCCTCTTGTTACAATATAAAATTTGGTTTGTTTATTTTTATGCATAGTGCACGCTTTAAGAAAGAAGATAAAAAAAGAAGGAAATTATGCATTCAATAACGTGTTGAAATAGCACTTACTCAAACATTGCTTTTGCTAGAAAAATCACTGAATTATTAATTGTGGGAAGGAAAAAGTGTAAAATTCATTATTTGTTTTGAGACTGACAAAGTAATAACTAATAGTAGTATCCCGTGTGAATAAAGTTTTATGATTAAGCAGGTGTTGGAATGGTGATTTGTAACAAACAACTCATAGCTTTTGTCTTTCAAGTAGCAAGGCACAACAGGGTGTCCTACTTCTTCAGTGTAATAAAAAAAAATGCATATTAATATTTAGTTTGACCATAGCCATTTCATATGGGTGTTAATCCCTTTGGGATTTTATGACCTGAAAAAAAAAGTCTGTCTCCCTTGTACGACAAGGGAGAGATTTTAACTTTGAGATGATTAAGAGATGATTCGGAAAATAATACACATAAAAATGAAGTTATCTTATCTTATCTTAGCTAAGCAGCTCCTGCCTCTTTGTTTTTTTTTCATATATTTTTTTCCCATTTCTCCTGCATCTTATAGCATCAATTTGCAAGTGCCAGTTTGTCCTAGTGCCTTCACTCCCAGGCTGTTCCCACTTCCTTCTCTCCCTACCCCATCTCCTTCATTCCCAATTCTTACCCTCATCTCTTTGTTTTTCCATCCCTTCTTTTCCTGTTCTTACCCCCTTCTCTTCCTATTTCCACCCCTTTCTGTGCTTGTTCATGCCCTCTTCTCTCTCTGTTCCCACCTTGTTCTCTCCCTGCTCTTATCCCCTTCATTGTTAGTTCTTACTCTTCTCCCCCTGTTCCTACCCTCATGTCTTTCTGTTTCCACCCCTTCTTTTCCTGTTCTTGCCCCCCTCTCTTCCTATTTCCACCCCTTTCTGTCCTCGTTCACACCCTCTTCTCTCTCTGTTCCCACCTTGTTCTCTCCCTGCTCTTACCCCCTTCTCTGTTAGTTCTTACTCTTCTCTCCCTATTCCTACCCTTATGTCTTTCTGTTTCCACCCCTTCTTTTCCTGTTCTTGCTGCCTTCTCTTCCTGTTTCCACCCCTTTTTCTCCTTATTCCCATCCTCTTCTCTATGTGTTACCTCCTTGTTCTCTCCTTGGTCTTACCCCCTGCTCTGCCAGTAATGAGTTTTTACTACCATTTTCGTTCAACCCTGAAGCGTGACAATTTTTTCGCATATGTTTACGTTTTAAACTTAACGGGTTTGTCTGGTTATGTGTCACTTTAGGCAATGAAACCTTGTCGGTTATGTCGCCAAACTGACAAGGTTCTTGACATCATTCGAACATGTTTTGTTTACGTGCTCTGAAACTTTTCAGGTTTTCCGTGCACAGGAGCATGTTTTGTTCACGTGCTTTGGAACTTTATGGTCCGCGAAATGGCCAACATTGAAATTTGTTGTGCTCCGAACTGCACTAACTCCTCGGTGATTTGGGAAAGGGAGATAGATCAGTAGTGGACTTTCAATACTTCGATGAGTTCAAGGTCATCTTCCCGTAATTTATCAGATGTCAGGCCTCTTTAGGCTTTGCTTTTCGTCGCAGTATCTTTGCCATACAGATTTTGCGGTGTTTACGGTCACGCAACTCGTTTGCAAATTGTCTAAAACTCCGCAGAATTTTACCTGTAACTTGTTCACCCCCTTCACTCAGACCCTCACTGATATTAAAAAAAAATTCTGTCAATGATGGAGCATTTTAAATCTTGATCGAAATGACTCCTGGACGGTACCTCCTTACAAACTTGTTAACTTGTTAACTTTTCTCATCTCCTTCACTGCAAAAAATTAAAGACTTTCATGTGGCAAAACCTGAAAAGTCTCAGAGCACGTGAACAAAACATGTTCGAATGGTGCCGAGAACCTTGTCAGTTTCGCGACATAACCGACAAGGTTTCATTGGTCTAAAGTGACACGTAACCAGACAAAACCGTTGAGTTTAAAAAGTAAACATACGCGAAAAATTCGTCACGCTTCAGGGTTGAACGAAAATGGTAGTATCCCTTCTCTTCCTGTTCCTACCCTCATCTCTTCCTGTTCCCACTACTTATTTCCCAATTCTCACCCCTTCTCTTATTGTTCCTTCCCTCTTTTCTCTCTATTTCCACCCTTTCTCTCCCTATTTCTATCCCCTTCTTTTCTTGTTCACAACCCCTTGTTGTCCTGTACCCACCCCTTCTCTCTGTGTTGCCACCCTCTTCTTGTCCTGTTGTCGCCCCTTTCTCTCCCTGTTCAGACTTCTTCAGACTTCCTTCTGTCCCTATTCACACCCCTCCTATCCCTGTTCCTACTCCCTTCCTTACTCCCTGCTACAGCTGTACCACCTTGTCTCCTTGTTGCCAAACCCTTTTCTGGTAAGTTGATGTCTCTACACCACAATTTGCCACATGACTTTGAGTGGAAGATAATGCCTTAATTTGTTATGATGCTGATGTTCCGTTAAATAATTTTTGTTTGCTCTTTAGGCTCCTTGGTTCAGCCACCGTCCCCCTGAAGGATCTTGTAAAGGATAGCAGCCACACCATGCAAGCTGATGTCAATCTTTTAGATGGCAGCAACAGGATGACTCAGGTAAGTGTAGGTGTTAAGGTAGACCTGTAGGGTTAGAAAAGATGGCAAAGGTAATAAGTAAAAAGCAAGTAGGCAGTGGGTCAGCCAAATAAGCTTGAAATTTTTAAACTGCAAATAAGTGGAGATATTTTTCCAGTCTCAGGCTGCTCCTAATGAAAACTTTATGTGTGGTGCAGTTTTTGTGCAACTTGTATGTATCAGTTCTTGTACTAACTTGTCTGTGAACACATTGCAAAGCAAGTCATGTACCATGTATGCAATTGGCTAATCAATTTGTTGCAATGGTTAGAGTGAGTAGACCTGTCCCCCACCCCACCCCCCCATCCCTACAGGTGGAGGAAGGGGCAGGGGTGTCCAAACTTCCTGCTTACCTTACCTTTAATCCTTTAATTTACGCCCTGATATGAAAATTCAGATTCTCCTTACTGTTCTCTATACATTTGTATGGAACTAGTCAAGAGAATTTGTCTAAATATGAAAACATCTTTTCCTTGGTGATTGTTTCCTTTATTCTCATCACTTGAATGTTTGAACGAACAGCGATCATGCAAGGAGTAATTTCATTTTCGTCACTGTTAGGGCTTAAAGGGTTAAATCCTGGTTCCTCCCCAGTTTTTGTTTGCTGACTCTTTCTCTGTATTTTCGATTGCAAATATTATGCATGTTGTGTAATTTTTTCCTTTTTTACCTGCTTCCCACCATCATGAGAATACCGCTTCCAATACAACTCCTGGCCCCATTTCTTCCACCTTCCTGCATCCTGTCTCCCTACCCACTCACAACGTATCCAATTTAATATAGCTACCTGCCATACCAGTTGGTGTGTTTCACACCACAGGTCTTGTACAATACTCCCACTTTGCACAACTCTCGTAAGATCTGTTAGGAGCAGGGATGATGCATAGGTTAGAGTACTTGCCTCCCACCAATGTGGCCCAGGTTTGATTCCCGGACTCGGCGTCAGATGTGGGTTGAGTTTGTTGTTGGTTCTTGTCCTTACCCTGAGAAGTTTTTCTCTGTTTCCCCCTCTCCTCAAAAACCAACATTTCTAAATTCCAATTTCAATCTGGGTACAGTGGACAAAGAGCGACCTTGTGGATGTACTACTGCTATTTCCCATTTATTCATTGTATTTATTTGTTTAATATTTATCTTATGTTGCAAGACAAGTTACACAATCATTATGCTGTTTTCAAGTTCCTGATGTGGCATATGTATTCAGTGCTATTTTTTACTGTTCTCCAATACTGCAGGCCAAGCTTTCCCTCCGTTTGGAATACATTCCTCCCAAGGCAGCTAAGGGTGCAGAAGAAGAAATAACAGCAATGGATGAGACAGATCTTGGTGCTGAGCCAGGAGAGGAAGGATTTGAAGATGAGTTAGGCATGGATGAAGTGGAAGGCGGAGGTGCCGAGGGTGTCAGTGACGCTGTCAGGTAAGATCATAGCGGAACTCCTTTGCGGCCAAAGGCTGCAAGAGTGGAGTCCCATACTCATACTAGGAGGCATGCTGGTTTTTTTTATGGTCATGGCAAGCGGAATGGCTCGCAGGCGCGTGCGCCGTACGACCGTCGCATCTCATGACATTCTTACATGAGGCAATTTTCTTCCAGCTTCTAGTCAATGGCGTGCAAGGAATTGCGTAAGTCTTTTGACGCGTGTTGCACAAGCGACTCGTGAAGTGGTAAAATAACTCTTGAAAATAGTGGATAATTTTACAGTAAAATGGTATCCAACGGCCATAACATGATGAAAACAGGATTCTGCATTCAAGGATATAAGGTTAGAGCAAAAGCAGGCTTATAAGTTGAGCAGAAAAGTACTAATTTGCGAACAAATAATTCTGACCTAAAGCATGACCTTTGTATTTTAAAACGAATGAAGCGTATCCGTTTACCAAACAGAATTAGAAGAACATAGCTTTCCAATTATTGACAGTTGTAAAACAGAATCAAAGTTATTCACAATAAACAGATTGAATTGACGACAAAATGTGTCAAATGTGTGCAACACTGTGCAATAATCCAAAAGAGAATTTCTAGTAGTTTCGAAGCGAACACACGTCTCCTGTGAATAACAAAATACAAAGTGATAAGTAAAATAACAGAATCAAAACAAACGAAAAATGCGGGTAAGCGATTGAATGAATTTGCCTAGCGAACTTAAAGTGAAAGCACAAATAGATAAACTAGATTTGCTTGAATCACGAAACAGAATGATAACTCTAAGTTTATACTAAAATGATATGCTTAATAAAACTATACAGTAATTAATGGGGTCAAGTACCTAGGTTAATAACAGTAAACAAGAAATTCTGAAGAATTTATAGGCGGCCGATGGTAACCAGGTAGATATGGAGTTCCGCTTTTAGGCTTGGCTAAATCTATATATTATGAGAGCACCAGCTGGAATGTTATTATTAATAATAATAATTTATTATTTCTAGAGCCATATTTACAAGAATAGATCAATAGGGCTTTACAAATTAAAATATTAAAAACTAATATTGATAAAAAATCTCTTAATATGTACAACAACTAATTCAATTTAAATATCGTAGTGATATATTACAAATCAAATCAAATCAAATCTTTTCTAAGTACCATAAATCCCCCATTAAGTCCCACCCCCTGCTTCTAATAAGCCATCCTCCCTAATAAGCCCTGTCCTTTTGGAGCACAAAATTTATGAAGTCCTTGCTATTTTTTCAGCCATCTGCAACTGGTCAGTCACAATTACCCAAACGATAAATGACCGGTTCATAATGACTGATCTGGGAATTAATTTACATACTGTGCATGTGAGTGTTGGTGCTTGTTCTAGTGTCCAAACTAATTCACAAATCAACTTTACCCTGGTAGAAATCCTATACAGGATCCTGTAAGTTCACACAGGATCCTACACAGGATCCTAAATGGCAATAATATATGATAGATGGCTATACAATGATACAGCTCTTTGTTATCTGTGCAAAACAGACGAGGAAACACGAGTTCATCTTCACTGGGAATGCTCAGTTACAAAAACCTTTTGGCAAAGTGTGAAAGAATTTTTCGTTTCAATCCATCTTATACCAGCCTCGCACGTTTTAGACATATAATTATATGAATGTTAAGGCTTCGGAGGAGAGGATGATGATGTATTAATAAACCACTGTTTGCTCCTTGCAAGATATTATTTCTATTGTTGTAAATTTAAGAATGTCTCTCCATGTATCAGAGAATATGTGCAATGGCTGAAATTCAATTTTGAAATTGAAAAACAAGTTTCTATGGTGACAGGTTCAGAGAAAAAATTTCAGCAGAGATGGTGCAAAATTCTCCCGGCACTATAAGAAGTGGCTTCTTACACTACTTTAATCTCCTCTGTTCTTTAATCCAAAACCAATTTTTGCTTAAGTATTTTTTTAGCTGGGTTCCTCCCTTTTTTTTTTTATCCTGCTCTCCGTCTACTTCGCCTTAAAGTTGTTCTCCCCCACTTTTTATTTTCTTTTATTTATCTATTTATTTTTTAGTCATGTGAATCCTGTGTAAATGTGAACTGTTACAATAAAGTGTTAAAAAAAAAATCCTAACCATGTTTTATAGGATCCTACTCAGGATGGCCATTGACAAAATCAAGATCGGAGCGGATCGGAGCGGATCGGAGTGGATCGGAGCGGATCGGAGCGGATCGGAGTGGATCGGAGCAGATTGGAGCGGATCGGAGCGGATCGGAGTGGAACGGAGCAGATCGGACCAGATCGGACTGGATTGGATCGGATCGGATCGGACTGACAAAATCTGGATCGGATCGGACCGGACTCACAAAACCTGGATCGGCTCGAATTCTATTGAAGAAACCCATATCTACTCATTGAAAGTAGGCGCATTTCAAATTCCCACTAAAAATGATCAAGTGGTATCTCTGGATCAAGATGACGAAGAGAGATCAAGAAAGTGATTGCCATTGCACTGTTTTTGCTTTTTCTTCTCCATTCTGTTGTGAAGACGTTTTGTTTATTGTTATGGGTTTACAGTCTGTAAACTACTTCATGAAGAGAATATTTTTTATAGGGGAATAGATCTAAGCAGAATTATGAAGGGGAAAGGTACTGAAAGTGTGTGCCAAAACATGTACCGAATTGAGCATAAAGTAACAGCGATAACAAGATAACTCGCGTCTTTCTCATTCTTCATTCTTTTTCATTACAATTAGGTTTTTAGAATGTAACCACAGCTACCTTACAAAAGGGTAATAAAACGGAACGTAAAGCTCTTAGAATAGCCGTATAACAAGGATATATAGCTGCTTCCGTTTTTTTGTCCAGATTCTAGAATTTTGGAATATCAGATCTGCGCTGACAATCACGATAGCCTGATTCACACGATGGTACACTGTTTGCGGTAAGCCCGCTTGATGACGAAAATTGTGTTACATTTGAGCAAAAGGTTTGATGTCACCTTATCAAAGCTGAAAAAAAAGCGATCTACTGAGGAAATAAGTATAGAATAGTAGTTACTTTAGACCTATTTAACAAGGCAAGCTATCACTGTACTATAAGAAAGTAATCTGTTTGCTTTCTTACATTAATGTAAGTTTAATGATTGGTTTTGTTTCAGGTTTTCTGAAAAATCCCTTTCAAGTAGTGACAGTTATATACTCGAAGTTTCTTTTCAAGCGACAGCCATGTTCATTCAGGAGCATCATAGTTTCATTTTGATATTCACAATTAAAGTGTCTAATCAAATTATATTATTTAGCTTTGCAAGCTTTTGTATGCAAAATGTTTCAAAGACGTTACAGTGAACACAAATATCCATCCACATTTTATAAAATAATAATCTCACCTTTTTCTGGTTCATTTCAACGTGATTCAGCACAAGCCAAAGAAAACACACAGTTCATATGCAAAATTTCATTAGCTGTTACATGACAAAACAGGGTCTCAAACTGAAACATTTTTGTCCTTACTAATCGTATTTTTGGCACTGATTTTTAGAAGGGGTAAATCTTCAGTCATGTGACCAGTTTCTGCAGATGTTATTGTGTACAAATCCAACATCATCGATTATTTTCATGTTTACAAGTTGATTCATTAATAGCTAAAATTTCAAGTAAAGGACGGCAAAGACAAGATTATCTTGATATCATTGTTACTTTAGGCTCAATTCCTCTTTGTCTTTCCGCTTGGATCTCTCCCTCGAGAAAGAAGTAATCGTTTAATGAAGTAGTTTAAATGTATAACAACAAAAGGTAAGTCTTAACCACAGAATGGTGAAGAAAAAAGCCTGATCTCACTTCGTCATCTTGATGCAGAGATACCACTTGACCATTTTAATAGAAATTTGAAATGCCCCTACTTTCAATGAGTAGATACGGGTTTCTTTAATAGAATTCGAGCCGATCCAGGTTTTGTGAGTCCAGTCTGACCTGATCCAGGTTTTGTCAGTCCGATCCGATCCAATCCGATCTGGTCCGATCCGGGTTTTGTCAACGGCCTACTCAGGATCCTGTAAAGTCTTTCAGGATCCTGCTTAAGATTGTCTAGGATCCTGTTTAGGATCCTATAGGATCTTCTTCAGGATCTTATAGGATCTAGTTTAGGATCCTGTAGGATCGATCTTAAAGAGGATCCTACAGGATCCTATAGGATCCTAAACAAGATCCTGCAGGATCCTGCAAGATCCTACAGTATCTTATCTAGGATCTTATCAGGATCCTGGGTTGGGATCCTTCAAGATCCTGTTAGGATCCTATTAGGATCCTATTAAGATCCTGGGCAGAATTTCTACCAGGGTAATGCTGCAATCTTTTACATGCTCCTGGAACACACGTTTTTCCTTACTCACCCCAAAGATCACGGAATCCTGTAATCCGACATTAAAGTACTCTGGTAATGAATTGCAATGAATCATGACTGTAACACTTTATTGAGGGTAGCGACGAAATGTGGGGTAGGCCATGGTGTAGGCCATGGCCTATCCTATGGCCTACCGGTTGTCAATTTTCTGAAAGCAGTTCCTAAAAACAGCAGATTGTAAACTGTAGAAATGGCCTAAGCCACACACCCCTTTGGCATACTAGTAGTGAATTTTCCTAAGAATGCATTGTTCGAATCTTTTACTACAATATTCCATTTACATAGAAATTTGTTATGGATGAAAGAATTTTTGATGTAGCTTTCATGTGCACACGCGACTGTACTTAACTTAAAACAGCCATAAAAAAGTTGAAGCACTTTGAAAGAAAGAACCACTTTTCCTTGGGGGAGGGTACTCATCAGATGCTTGGGTAGACCCTGACGCTGTTTAAGACAAAAATCTCTGATTTTGTTAACCTGTGTAAGACAGAACAGATTTTTTCAGGAACCATTTAACCCAAAATCATACCCTGTCTTAGACTAGATTGGGTTAAGGATAAACTGTTTCTTATCTTAATACTTGATAATTAGAACCCTATTTACAGCTTTGTAGAGTGGTTGAGTTGTTTGCGGTAATTGAGTTTACCCTTACCACATTTAAGACAAAACCGTGTGAAAACCGTACCCTATTAGGCAAAATGTCCCTGTTAGGGTCAGATGATGAATTAACCCCCCACCCCCTCTCCCCGGGCCACTTTTACCTCATGTCTATCTGGACGAACAGAACCTGGAGCATATTCCGATGGAACTTTACATCGTTAGTTCATTTAAAATTATTGCCTGAAATTGCAGTAATGTGTTGATCAAAAGTTTCCTTTTCCCATCAGCTAAATTGTTTACTTTGCAACTGTACAAGTTTGCCGGCTTCTGAATGCAATGTAACTCAATGTTTGTCATAGTTTCCTATTCAAGTATATTTTTGGCTTGTCACGCATTCCTCCCCAATTAATCATAAAGGAGGCTGTGTTTTTCATCAAATAAAAACACCATATGTTTGTTGACAACTACAATACATATCGTGTACATGTATCTGCCGGAAAATGTTTATTTTTATGGGGAGCAGGAAGAAGGAACTCCACTTTACGGATGCCCACTTTAAGCTATTACAGACAATAGTTTTGTCCCGACAGAAGGCTCCTACATTTTTTCTTCCATTAGCCTGCTTTATGTGTTAATACAGACGAACACAACGGACACTTTTCTCTGACCCGAGTGACATTAGCTCCCATAAAAATTTAACCTTGCTCAGTTTGCTTTATGGACAGTGACGTGTGACAGTGGTTATCTGTGAACAGTGTACTGAATATTTTCATTTTAGTTGGTATGGCAGAGCTGAAACTGAAAATTTTAGTGCAAAGCAAAGTTACAGACTATTTAGTAGACTTGATTTTGTGCTATAAACCAGCATATTTAAATAATTATTCCAATTGATTTTAATTATTTATTCCATATTTAATAACAAGTAGAACCAGCAACTGAATATAAATAATAGTCACGCAATTTGTACCATCACAATCCTAAGACATCACTGTAGGCTTTCTTGACATTGTTCTTCTTCAAGCAATAGATATGTAGGCTAATATAATTTTCACACAAATAATACTTATATACAAAGTTCACTCTTATGTTTAAGAAGGAAAATATACCTTATTTGTATTTTTGCTTTAAAAGGTGCAATTCCCTCACATTTATGCTTGATTATGATGAGGATTTTAAGAGATTCAAGGGTAAATTGTTTTATGAAATTGACCACCGGTAGGCCATAGGATAGGCCATGGCCTACACTATGGCCTACACCGTGGGCTACCCCATGGCCTAGGCCATGTCCTACCCCATGTTTTGTCGCTACCCCTTTATTGATCAAAATATGGGGCATACGTGTTCTAGAAATTTGTTCTGGAAATCTGTCTTCAAAATGATTTAAATAAGTGGAAGACTCTTTTTCTTGGATGTACAGAGATATTCATCATTTATTTGTCAACATTAATAAATTTCTTAATATTTAACAGAAAAAGGCGCAGGAGAAGAAGAACTGCCAGGCACAAGTTATCAAATAAACCACAAGATTTTCAGGCATGTATTGTCCAGTCTTGTATGACACTACATTTTACTGTTTAAAAAAAAAAATTGGCCAATTGCAATGGTTTTCTGAAATGGTGGCCACTTGGACACTTGATTGCATTTAAAGAAGGCACCATTCTGCTAGTAAATCTGTTGAAAATTGTGTATACCGGACTGTTTCAGGTTCGTGTACGAATCATGGAAGGCCGGCAACTCTCTGGCTCCAACATCAGCCCAGTTGTCAGAATCACAGTGGCTAATCACAATCGCCAGACCAAAGTCAAGCACTCCACAAACAAGCCCTTCTATGATGAGGTGAGCTGCGGCATGTGTACAGTTGCCTTGTATTTGTGATTACCAGTAACCACATATATTAAAATTTATATGAATTGACAGTTTTTGTGCCGGGATGGCATAATGGGGAGTGCACTCATCTCCCACCAACAAAGGCCTTGTTCAAATCCTGGACTTGGTGTCATATGTGGGCTGAGTTTCTTGTTGTTTCCTGTCCTTGTTCCCGAGGGTTTTTCTCTGAGTACTCTGGGTCTTCTGCCTCCAAAAAACCAACATTTCTAAATTCAGATGTGAACCGCAAACAGTGGATAGAAGGGCCACACTGAGGATTTCCACTGCAGTTCCCATTCATTCGTTCGTTTGTTCTTATGTTCATTTACAAGTTCATTCATTTATTTATATCCCTACTTAATTGAAAAGTAGAAATCATCTTCCCTGTTTCCATAGTGACAGAGATACAGAAACAGACTGTGGAAGTCTGGGAAGTCACTTAGGAAAAATGATAACACGGAAAATTTTTTTAACCATATCAAGAGTTATAGGTATGAGCTCACCCAAGAGGTGTGCATGTACTATTTAAAGTGTTATTTTCTACAATTAACATGACAGCATAATTTAATGAAAATATTGAACTGATGTATACGTCTGTTATCTCCTTTAGACTTTCTTTTTTAATTTCCAATTGTCACCATTAGAACTGTTTGATGAAATTATCAGCTTTGAGGTAAGTGAATTAGAAGTTATTTTTGTCACCACTTAATACCTAAAACTTGTCTTTTACTAGCCAAGGAAAATTCTGCTGATCGTTATGACTCACACTCTTTATTTATCATTCATTACAAATGATTTTATTTTGCACCCCTTTGCAATGTGTGCCTGCTCCTTTGGGTCTGCAAACTGAACTTGGCACCCCGAATCAGGCTTAATTGAATCATGGTTACCAAAAATTATACCCTTCCATTGTTCTCCCTCCCTTCAGGGTGCAAAATATATTATGGTCACTCAAGATACGAGCCCAAGCGGTGTAGCGGAAGTTTGGGACCTATATCTGTTTGGCCGAGCAAACAACCGGGAGTCTGGGGCAAGTGACCACGAAAAACAATAAGGGGAAAAAAAACCCAAAAATGGGTATTTCTTGACCTGTCGTGACGGCGGGGTAATGATGCTTATAGGACTGTGTGTGGAGTCCGGTTTGGTCCGAATTGGACAACACAAAGCCCTGTTACCAATTAATCACATCTGTAACAAAATTTGAGAAAGAAAAAACTTTCTTGGGAAAGAAATGTACTGACTGACTTAATAGATAAATTATGAACTATTTACAAATTATGCCTTAGGGTAGGAACCATAGGCCACTGACTACAAAGTTTTTAAGAGTCATTATTTGATGTACGTTATTTACGTACATTTAATACGTACATTTATTTATGTACCTTTTTTAAATTTAAGTTGTAATGTTTTACTAAAACAGGTGTTTAATTCAAGGAAGCTGAGAGCAAATGCCATGATTGGCTATTTCAAGGTAAATTTGTGGATTGCATACCCAACTTGTACAGGGGCTTAAAATAATATACTTTTCATGCAGTCCCTTTTCCTGTGATTAATTTTGTCCCATTCCACCATTCAGGATTCTTATCCTTATCTTGTGTTGGCATAGTGCAAAGGACCTAGTGTTGCATAATTCCCCATTCTTTCATACAGCTTCCTAGGAAAGATTTGATTCCTAAATGTAAAATATAGCAACGATAATCCCACTAGTACCTCATCATCATCGTCATCGCCACTGCCGTCATCGTTGCCACCATCATCAGCACCATAACCATCTTTATCACCACCACTGTTATCGCCATCATCATCCTCATCATCTCATCACCATCATTATCATTGTCATAATAGTTCCTTTTCTGCCCTCAAAATGTCTAGAATTTACATCCTGTAGCAATTTTATGCCTATTTTTCATAGCTTGTTAAAATGTGCATAAAGTTTACAATCATAACTTTGTGTATACTTAAGGAGTTCACTTAGATTTGCATGAATTAGCATCAAACAAAAGTGGGCTTGGAAAAATAGCATCATCACAGGACTTTAAAAAAACAATAGGATGTTTGGGATGACAGGGCAAGGCACTGCTTAGCTTTGTCACCACCCATGCAAAATAAAAGTGGATTGCACATGTGATCACACATTTTATTATTGCATGGGCAGACACTAATTACATTTTTGAAGACCAGTGGCCATCATAAAGATGCAAGCGTGATACTTCTAGAGTGTTGTTATTATTGTTTTACTTCCTCATCACATCTTGATTTCCTTTACAGAGTGACATTGGCTTTTTCTATGATGAACCATGTAAGTAGAAATTAAAGTGATACTAGATTGATAGGGGAAGTTACTATGACCAGTGGTCTTGAGGTTAATGTGTCCATGACCTTTTGACCTGAAGATTGATGTATCAAGGCTGGTCTTTGTTGCCATTTCATTTGCTTGCCATAAATTTATTTAAACTTCAATTATCAGTGTATTATAATGGAAAAAAAATTGCAAAGTCATTATTATAGTATTTGACGTGGAAATGTCATTGTAGAGCTCTGAAAGGATAATCTTTAAAGTTGCCCAAATTAATTGACTAACAGAGAGATTAATATATTATATTGTCTCATGTTCAGTGTTTTGTGTATTTTTGAGCTTTATGGTGTTTCTTTTTATCGCAGCTCATGCTGTTTTGAGGAAGTGGGTTCTGCTTACTGATCCAGATGACAAGATGGCAGGAGTTAAGGTAAGGAACTTAGCATTTACAGGCAGAGACAAACCTGACTGCTTTGAGTCACTTTCCACATCTACAGGGGGGGAGGGGGAGGTGGGGAGGGCTGTCAGTTGTGGTGTCATCTGGCTGTTGACAAATAAATGTTGCACTTTAAGCCTAATAATAAACCTATCAAGTAGGATGAATGCTTTCGCAGACATGTGGCTCCTTTTAGCTTGTGTTCTTGATTACAACAATATTGTAACCTCTGGCAGATTGCATTGAGATGCCAGTCTTTGTGTATCTGAAATGTTATGCAGAATATGTGATACAAATATCCCAAACTTATATACTTGTTTATCTGGGAGAATTGGTGTGTCTGAGGCCTTGAGACAGGACGATTTGGCAGATAAATCCAGTGATTTTTCTAAAAGTGTTTTCAGGTAGGAGAACACTTGTCACTGAGTTACTCATGGCCCTGGCTATACATTTGAACTGCTAGCAAGCGGTTTTCTCCTAAATTAGAATGCACTGAGGAAACCCAATTGTTGTAACCTTCAGTGATTAGAGGACACTTTCCAGTAGGGTACATAAGTTTTTCCTGAGGTTTTCTTTGTAGGAGGAAATTGACTATATGCACGACTTATTTCACACTTTAAATTGTAGGGTCATTGCAGTATATATTAATAATAACAAGTTGAAATAGCTACCTGAAGGTAAAAATATAGAGTAAGAATATTTAGCATAACTTACAACATAGTACACAAATATGCCTCATTGTATCTTAGTCTAGTCAACAATTATTAGACTGCAAGCTGGAGGTTTCTTATTTAATTGGCTGATAGCTGGTACCAGGCATATCTGCTGAGGGTGAAGTTCTGAGCTACATGCAAAAATATCTAACAGCCACTATAAACCAAGAGTAAGCAGTCAAATTGTTTTTATATAACTCTGCCTGATAGACCTAGCAAAAATAATTTCAGAGAAAACGGTTTTCTTTCTTTGTTTCATTTCTAAAATAATTCTTTTTGTGGGAGTTTTGTTTTGTGCCTTGTCTGAGGACAGTCTGTCAAATTAGGCTGATGCTGCTGGGGCAGTTTTGAGTCAGTCACTGGGTTATGCTTAAAAGAGATCATTATCTTACCTGAATATCTTGTTGATTAGTGGATAGAATACAAGATCAAGCAGTCCATTTGTGTTATCATGCCTGAGCTACCTAACTATTAAATGTAGACTGTAGAGTGCACATTTAATGAGACATATTAGTCAATTATGTGTAATTGGTTTTGTGTGAAAAATGTGGACAAAGGACTACAGTCAGTATATACTGCCAGGGCTGGCTACACTTGATCAAGATGGAGCCTGCTTGGCCAATTGTACTCCTGCAACTGAAGTAGTTCTTTAGTGGTTCTTGGGTTGTACCAGCAGTTGTTAAAAATGAAATCAAAAGGTCCTGTTGCACTTATTTCTGGCAGGGAGAATTTACTTTGTTTTCATGATCAACAATCTCGGACATGTTTGTTGGAACATTTTCTCTGGCTGCCTCCCCAGTGTTGATAACAATGACTTGATTCACTCAGCATTGAGGGGAAGGGAGAGGTACTGGTGCATATTGATGTGAATTGTGACAGAGATAAGTGTTCCAATGCAATGTGCTTGAAGCAATGTAGAACTGTTTCATTTTTCCAGTAGCTATTCATAGGCCTAAAAATCATGGTAGTCAAATATGTTGATGAGTATCAAATGTTTACTGTAGAATTTAAAAAATATCCTCCCTCCCTGATAGTACCATACCTTTCTATTAATTCCCTAAAGTAACAACCGCTTTGAATGTAATGCCCCCACCCTTCCCCGCACAAAGTTAAATGGTCCAACCAAAAATACCATGGTGATGACTATATACTCCAAAGAAGCAACAATATTGTATTCCCACATGTTACATACTGGTTCTATTGTGAATGACAAACCTTTCCTATTGAGTATGTTGCCTTTAAATGTTGCATGCTTATGAGAATCCATGAGATGGCCTTTTAATTATTAAAATGACAAAAACGTTTTTTGTGGTCATATTGCTCACATATTTTAATAGCTGTCTGAAATTATTGGCCTCCTTAGGCCTGCAATTTCAGAAGTAATAGGGAGTCTATGGTAATTATATAGCTACTATTATAATTCTTAAAAATTTTGCAAAAGTGAAAGATGTGAAGTGTTGACTTCTAGTTTTAATGGTCTTTGCATTAGTCTTTAAATTTTCTGTAGCTATACATCAAGGTCTTTATCAGCCATTTAAGCCATTATAATATCTAAAGATTGTTATTGAAGAACTTTGTTAGGTGTAGTTGATTTGGCGATTAGTGTGATTTGGCACTTGTGAAGTTTGGTCAGACAATTTGTGATGGTTATTTTCCTATAGCTTTGTAAATTTTGTTGGTGTTGTAAATTCATGTACTCATTGTACAAGTGACTAATTGAAATGTCAGGATGAGGATGAGGAAGACGAAACTGCAGCTACAGGGAAGTCACGAGGAGCGACTGGCAGAAAAATGGGCGGAATTCCAGCAGTAATTATTCCAAAGTTATTTATATTTTCGCTAGTTGTTGGTTCCTTACATGTTCTTGAAATCTTTCAACACTAACAATCACAGAATTTTGCAACTTAAAAAATAAACTATTAAAAATAAATCAGGCTAAATTTGATTCTGACACCAGTCTGTGATCTACTAATTATTTATTAATTTTTTAAAGCAGAGAAATCAATACAATCACTTTTGGGCTTATTAAATTTGAATTTTTTTACATAACAAGTAATTTATCATTTAGAAAAAACAGCACTCTTTCCTTTTTTCACGACCAAATTTCTGTTTTTGTTGGATTTGCTATGAAATGGAATGTCAGTTGCCACAGTGGTACAATAATTTGTTAAAAAAAGGAGAACTGCACGAGATGAAGTAGTGACTACGTATATACACAGATAACACTATTGAAAAAAAGCTGGAATACCAATAAAAGACTGAAATTAACGAGAAAATAATTTTACTCCCTCTACCCTTTCCTTAGATACATGTAGTAAATTATTGCAAATTATCTAACAATTTGCAATCAGAAATATGTTAAAAGGCTTCAAAATCTCTTAAAACCCATGACACCTTTTACTAAACTATTATAAATTCACCAAGTTAATATTACTTTAGTATGGTACAGTGTATCAGAGGAAATTCTTGGACAAGTTCATCATTTAAAGAAGACAAAATGTGGTACATTAATTAGATCACTTTTAAATGTTTCAACAATTAACTAACATATTTGTTTAGAATAACTTGTGTATGATTTATGTTGTCATTAATTTCTATTTGCAATATGGAAAACTTATAGTTGTTCTGACTTATAAAAAAGATGTATATAGTATAGCTAACAGGTACATTAATCTTAAGGTGGTTGAAATTATTTTGTTTTACTTCAAAACAAGTTTTTTTTGTACAGTCTCTTATGATTTATTGTTATAAAAATTTAACTTTACTTAGACATCAATTATAAATGTTTACGAACACAAAGTCAAGCAAAAGCCAACAATATACAAAGTGAAAATGTTTCATGTACGTGTATGTAGCTTAATGATGCTATCATGATGAACCAAAACATTTCCCCTCTTTATTGTTCGGGTTTTGCGTGTCTTTAATTTACGCAATAAGGGTATATTTACAAGTTTTCTAATATTTAGAAGTAACTGAATGTATTGAATTTAGCATTCTATAATAAAATACTGACAGATATTAGATGTATTTAACAAATAAATAAAGGTACCAAAACCAGTCAAAGTCAGCCAAAAATTGAAGAAACTGATAATTTAAGCAAATAACTTTAACTGGTAAATACGTTTTCATTATGCAGCTTAAATTTGTAGTATGCATGTTCATTTTTGGAAAGCCATTAAACTGCTACACATGTATAAAATATTATATGTATATTAATGCTGTATCTTGTATCCTTGAATTAAAGAAATTAGACAGACTGTCCATAATTTATGTAAAACGTTAAAATGTAAATACAAAATTATGATGAGTACCAAAAGTCCCGTTGTAAATACTGATATGTTAAATAATGCTTTCTTATTGACATGTATACAAAATTGATACCCACTGTTTCCAAAATAACCATTAGTGTTTTATCAGGCCTAAAAGTGTGGGGTTAAAAGGTGACGATAAAAGGAAAGGTATTGTGGTCATTATATATAAAGTTTATAATTAAAAAAATTGTACAGTTTGATTTCTGTAACTTAAGTACCACTCTAGATAAAAATAGTGAATTTTAAATAATCTCGAAGTTGAAACGTTGTATTGGAGTTAAAAGTGATTGACTGACACAACTGAATTTCTAAATTGTGGTTTGCATTACCTAAAGCTTAAGTGCCCTTGATTTTGGTAGTTGCACTGTAACATAAAGAATTATAACAAGGTTTGATTTAGGAGAGTTATTGATTTTCTCATCATGAACTCTAAATGGGTTAAATTTGACCTTGGGATGTAAAGATCTTAAAAATAAAGAATACAAACAATAACATTGCTTCTTTTTGTCACTAACGTTATGGCTTGTATTTCTGTTGTCTTTGATATCTGTGACAATATGCTCCCTCTCACTTCATTTCATTTTTCCTCCAACTGTTCTGAGTTTTATTGTTTTTTCTTCATATTAAATAATTTCCATTTTTGACAGTAAATTATTGGTTATTTTCTAGGGTTACCTCAAAGTGACTGTCATGGTGCTTGGCCCCGGTGATGAAGCTCCAGTGAGTTTGCTTGCATTTCTGGTTTGGTTTTTTGAAAGTTCACGAAAAGTTATGGAAAACATATTCTTTGTACTGGAATCACCGTTTTAATCCTTTCTTGTATATCATTTTTATTTGCAGATCAAATCTACCTTTAGGGGCTTGGCATAAACGTTTTTGTTTTACACACGTTTATTCCGTATTTTACTTACTTGTATTTTACTAGTATATTCAGATTGGTGGTTATTTAGGCTTTCATGATCTCATTCAGCTTTTTAAATAGTGAATTATAACTTTACTTCATTGAAAAAGAGGATAATTATGTCTTTTTGCAGTCATCCTCAAAAAGTGTAACAGAAGATGACACAGATGACATAGAATCGTGAGTTTTAATTCAAGCCATTTTAAACGTTATCTGGCCACTAACATTAGCATAGTCTTGTCCTTGTGGGGAGTGGTAAGTGTGTTCTGTCTTGTCTTTCTGTTCTATTCAGTATAGTCTTTCTGCACAGCTGTTTTAGTCTTTCAAGTCTTTTCAGTCTTTTTTAGGCCTTGTTCTTGTCTAGTTAGTCTTTTTAGTCCTCTTTCTTGTCTAGTCAGTCTACCCTAGTCCTTCCTTTAGTCTAGTCAGTTTTGACGATACTTTCCAGTCGTTCTTTGCTATTCGTTGTCTATATGTTCACTCCACTCAGTTTACCTTATAGTTTCTAGTCTCCCTTTCTGCTCTATTCAGTCTAGTCCATTCTGTCTGTTGTAAATGTTCAGGTCTTGCATTCCTTGAGCAGCCATTTTAGTGTAGTCAGTTTGATGCTTTTAACACATAAGTATCTGAATCAAAGCTGACTGGTATGCCTAGTGATTGAGAAACCGTAGATAAGATGATAATACTAATAATTATATATTGCGTAGCATCTTGAAGGAGAAAATTATTATTGATTTTGGGCGGTATTATTTAGGGGTATAGTTTGTAAGATAAGGACAGTACAGTTTGTCTTAGTCTTTCATCATCTGACAAACTATAGCGTCTAAAACAATTGCTCAATAATATTTTACTGAGAAACCATAGCCCTATTAGCGGTGAGTACATAAAAACTAATATTCGTCCTGGAAGATGAAGTGTTGGTGATTAGTGAACATAAAATTTATTGTTTTTCGTTAGTAACCTGCTTCAACCTTCTGGTGTGATGTTGCGCCCGGCAGTGTTCTCGCTAAAAATCTACAGAGCGGAAGACATCCCACAGAGTGAGTGTACCAAAATTTGCACACTTGTTGTGGCATTTCATAACTGCCATTCATACATTGTCTGTAAATATACTTGACACAGTTTATCTCAATTGTTGGCAGTTTCTGTTAATTTACGGGGTAGTGTGTTTTTTGTGCATAATGAGGATGTTGTTACAACAATGAACATTATTTTCAGTACAGGCGACTATAATGGTTTATTTTATGTTTTAGTGGACTCTGGATTCTTTGAAGGAGTGAAAAAAGTTCTTCATGTCGGAGAGGTAGAGTATCGTAGTTTTCTTTACTTGGGCGCGCTTTAACGACAGCTTGAGTTACAAGTACTAGGTAAACTTAAAGCAATGTTAGTGTTTGCCTATCTGATAACGTGTTTTCTTACAGAAGAGTCTTGTCTCTTTCTTCAGTCCCTTCACTGAGTTGTATTCATCACGCGTTGTGCATGTTTAAGCCTGTATTGAACTCAAACCCTAGTTAATAAAAGAATCTGGTTATGAAGCTCAGCAAAGTCCTTTGTGTTATGTTTTTGTTACCGTTTTTAGCCTTGACGGTGCACAAACAACAATAGGTTTTGAATTTTGCATGAGCAAAGAACCAATAAATATGTCACTGTTAAGTTATTCAGCCACAGTGTGCGAACGTAAAACAAAAGATCGTGCACTTTCGTAGAACTTTCAACATAAATTGCAGCACCTTTGTTATGGCCTTTGAAACTTGCAAGGTTTCATAACCAGTCCCTCGAGTAACTATGCTCAAACCAAGTTGATTTCTTAAAATGATTCTGTTTCTCCTTTTACAGGAGCAGAAAGAACTTGTGGACCCGTATCTCTCCTTTAGCTTTGCTGGAAGAAAGGTGAACGCAATAGGACATTTGCACGATAGCGTCATGTGACTGCAACTACCGGAATTCATTTCGTTTCTCCTTTCTTAATAAAAGTTTGTAACCCCAGTGAGGTTTAAATAACAATGACACTAATTTGCACAAGAAAAGAACAAACTGAAGGATTGTGGTAGTTGTAGTCAAATGACGACATCGTGCAAATATCCAATTAACAGTGGTAGTTGTTGGTAGAGTTATAGAAGGCAATTAAACGTTTTAAGTGATTTCGACGCTGTCCTGTTTTGCTCCAGATTTAGTGTTAAGTAAATTGAATATTAATCCTTTGCATAAGTGCGTATAAAAATTAAAGGATAAATATATTTTTTCACCAGGCAAAGACCAGAGTACATTACAACTCAGATCATCCGGAGTTTAACCAAGAACTCAATGTACAGTTCAAGGTGAGCGCCTATTTGTTGAATGCTTTCTTATCCCTTTAAACCCTGAAATGAAAGTGCATATTCTCCTTACTGTTCTCCATGCATTTGTTGTGGAACTAATTAGGAGAATTTGTCTAAATATCAATTAAGGCATCTTATCCTTGGTGATTATTTCCTTAATTCTCATCACTTGAATGTTTGAATAAGTAGTGATGATGTAGAGAGAAATTTCATTTTCGTCACAGTCAGGCTGTCCTGACAAGTAGCTCCCACTCACATTGGTTTGATTTTCTTTATTTGCAGTTTCCATCCATGTGTGAGAGGCTTAAACTCCAGATATTTGACTGGTAAGGATTGACAATTCAGAATCAAATATAAAGGCCTTCTTGTTACTGCTCTTGTTTTGTTATTTTGCTGTTTGTGATATTAACAACAAAACTCTGTCTTCGAATAAGACAGTCAAGTCTACTTAGCGCGTGAAATATAGTATAGTATAAGGGCGCGTTTTTTTATTCACAATTCTGGAATGAGAATGGCCAGAATGTAAAATACGCGCGTTTTTTTATTCCGCATTCCTATTCCGGAATGGACAGAACGCCATTCCATCCAATCTGCTCCCAAGGGCAGAATGAACAGAATGTTGCGAATGAAAATCCAAGATGGCGGACGGCGAGATGAGCGCTGCGGATTCAAATACGTCTCTACCGGAGAAAAAATCAGGTTACACTTTTGGACACAATGAAACATTGCTTCTAATTTCATTGTACCAAAAGTACGAGGTTTTTTTCAGTGATGTTTCGTACAAGAAAAAGGCAGGACCAGGACCGCGCATCTCAACGGGCGTTTTTTATGCAGACAATCCGAATTATTCCTAGCATTCCGTACCAACCATTCTTATTCCAGAATTGTGGATAAAAAAACGCGCCCTAAGTTAGTATATGATTCTGAAATTTTTGTTTTTGAACAACTAGCAGCTTTTCTGTTAACACACAACTAGTACATTACTCGTGATTCTGTACGCCCTAATACTAGTATGCCCCGAATTCCCGCTATTTCACAGTCCTTAAGCCATCAATTTCTTTAGCATTCTCTTTTGTAGAGTCCGATTACACTTATGCAATATTATTTTCATCTAGGGATCGACTGACGGCTGATGATTGTGTTGGCACAGCTTTCTTGCCAATATCTGCTATCTCTGGACAGGGTGACGATGGTGTGTGTTGAAATCTTAAAGATTTTTTGTACGGTTGGGGGTAGATAGTAAAGCCCCATGCACACGAGAAAATTTTCTTTGACAAATTTTATATGGCAAATGTTATTTGCTCATGTAGATGACAAATGAAAACTGGAAAGAAAATTTCTCAAATGGATCGTCAGAGAAAATTTGTCAAAGATTTGTGGAAAATTAGTTCCCAGATCCTCCGCGCCCGCTTTTTGTGAAATTTTTTATCGGGCTTAGCCAAGTGATTTAGCCGATTTAGGCAATATCTTTTGTTTGCTTTTAGAAACATTTCGACGCTACGAGCCTCCATTTTCCATGGTCCATGCGAACTCACTGTTTTTCTGTTCCACATTTTCAGCTGCATGGTGAATAACTACTGCTACCAATTTGACTTGCGTTTACATAAAAAAAAAAACAGCTTTTGCTTTTTGGCGCTTGCTGTTCCGCTGTCCAAAAGCCATTGCCGGCGCACAAATAAGGATATTTGTCAAAGAAAATGTGATCCCGAATGTACACGGTCAAATCATTTGTCATAGCAAATTGCTCGTGTGCGTGGGGCTTACATATAAGTGGTTTCAATAGCACGCAGCTTCTGGCAGTGTGTGGTGATCTATTTGAACTTAATAAGCCCTATACTTTGACTTGATTTTGACTTACATGCTTATAACAATTGTCTTGGATCTTCAAAATGCCTTGGGTTCCAGTGTTCTTGAAAAAAGTTCTTCGAAAGTTCTTGAATCCCTGGTGGGAGAAGACACAAGTTGCAGGGGTTAACTCAATGAATAAAATGATGTGGAAGTGCTTGTAGAATTAAGATTTCACATCCTTAAAGTACCTCGTATTAAGAAGAATCACGAAGATTCATTACTATCCTCAGGAACTCAGTTATTTATCTGGAGAGTTTATTGATTAGTGTGACTGATAGTGAGGCCTGTGTGCAAAAAAAAGGCAAAGACATCCAGACTCAGTCTTTCCAATCGCTCATGAGTAGGGTCAAAATACTTCCTGGTAGTTCGCAAAATTATAATGATATGTTCTGTTTCTGTTTATTTACAGGCTTTCTCCCGTTGTTTGGTCCTTGTTTCATCAATTTCTATGGCTCAACAAGAGAGTACTCCGATCTCCCTGACGAATATGATGACCTAAATTTGGGAATTGTGAGTGTTAGCAGTTAATGTTGAGGTGTATTCCAGTGGCTTTATTTTACAATAACACTCCGTCACAACTAATGCGTTTTGGAAAACGCACACATCTTGGAAGTGTTTTCGCCTATCGTCCACACTAAAACGATCGAAAACGCATATGAAAACAGAGACTTTAGAAAACGGTTTTGAACGTGGTGACTTATGGGAACGTATCGCTTTGAAAATGCATCGTTTTCAGTCTGGACGGTGAAAGTGCTGGTCATGAACAATTCTTCCCTTCTTAACATGATGAATGAAATAAAATGTTGTTTTGCCCCTGGAAAGAGGCGTGATGAATCACCAGGTCCCAGGCAACAATGATAGAGGGGAGGCGGTGGAAAATCATTTCTTTGATGTTGTTCTCGTTATCAGTCAGGGAAATAGACAACTATAAATGCATTTTTTGTTCGTCTTAACTGTTGTTGTCGAGTGTAGTAGTTGTTTGAAGCACAGAAGCACCTTTTAAAATAATTGATTTGCTGGTGTCTTATTTTAGGGTGAAGGAGTTGCGTACAGAGGTAGAGCACTAGTGGAATTAGAAACTAAACTGGGACCATCTTCGAAAGAACCATCCGAGGACCTTCAGAGTCATGAGATTATACAAGTGCAGGTGCAGTCATGAGTGGTGTCCTAACTGTGTGAATCCTACATGCGTGAATAGTTTGATTTGCCTTTCACACGTTGACTGTGCTGCAGCCAGTCACGAGGAAATCAAACCACGAGCACGAGAAAAAATTTTTACCACAAATCAAAATAGCTATTGTCACTCTTAGACATCAACCTTCGTTCAAAGAAAAAAACTAAATAAATAAAAAAGAAAAGAAACGTTCGGACGTTAGTAGTATAGTCTGCATGTTTTTATCCCCTTTTTGTGAACTCTCATTAACGTCTTTATGGAATGCGGTTCAGAACCTGTTGGTAAGTTGAAAAATAAAAAATATAGTAATGTCTGTGACGACATAGACATCAATGTATTCCACAAAAAAGTTAGAGGATCTGCAAAAAGGGGATTAAAGCATGCATAATATACTACTGACATTTTAAAGGCACATCTCAGACATTTTTTTGATAACTGAAACCCCTGTAAAAAGAATAAAATAGTCATTGTAATACCTACAGATGAGTGATTTACAGGACTCAACTTTGCCTGTTAATTGTGCACATACCCGCAGTAAAGCTAGCAGCAGTTTACAATCGGTTGTAACTAAGCCATTGTTTAACTAAGCGGTTGTAACTAAGCCATTCAGGCAAAAAAGATTACATTCTAAATGAAGCACTCGTGAAGACTTATTTTAGAGCACAAATAGGGTGTTAAGACTGATAAGTTTCAGTCGTTTTATTAACGTGGTGTTTAATGTTAACTTCATCCCAGTAGAAAAGGCTTTTTTTACAGTTTTTGGAGACTTTTATGTCCGGTTGCTTCATGTGTTTGGACGTTAAGATGTGTCCGAAATTTAAATCATAATGTCTAAGATTTTTCAAAGTTTAAGTATGTCACAACGGTCAAGTTTTCTGTCATATTATTGCGTGCATGTGTTCACATTTCAGAAAATATTGATTAGTTCGAGTGTGCATCTCTAAGAAAGTATGCACATTAATTAGCGGTGGACACACTTCACCCACATCATATTCTTTAATGTTTCTACCCTCCAGCCTTACTTACGCAGACGTAAATTCAAGCTCTATGCCTGTTTCTTGGAAGCCACCATGGTGTCATCCACAGATGGTCCGGTAGAGTTTGAAGTTAGCATAGGTTGGTGATTTTTAAGATGTCATTTAACAATCTTTTTGACAAATGTTTTCGGTTATTCTCTTTATTGAAACTACTGTTACTCAGCCAGCAGAACTAAATATCTTACTAATACAAATGGGGATGCGTGACTAGTACCAATGGAATACACTACCTATTGAGCTGGGAAAGAAAGAGTCCGTCAGATGTTTCAGGAACGCTTTAAGGAAACGTTTTTTTAGAAAACCACAGATTTTTGCCACATTTTAATCCATCTTTTTAGAAGTTTAGGTTTTTTGTGTTTATTGTAATTTATAGATTAGCGAGGGCCACAAGTTTATTTATAGTGTTGTTCACTATTACGTGTTGACCCTCCTTGAATAAAGGCTTTATTATTATTATTATTATTATTGTTATTGTTATTATTATTATTATTATTATTATTATTATTATGTATACAGTTATTAATATGTTTTGAGAAACTCGCTGCGATTGGTGCACCTGCTCATGCATCAGAATTTACTGGTCTATCAGGTTTTTATTGGTTAGATGTTTAGCTGTGTGAAATAACTTAAACAGCATTGTAAATTCAAAATATTCATTAATAGGGTTGTTCAAGGTTTTGAGAAATAGTTTGCAGGGGAGAAATTGGTCTCTAGGGGTGTGACTAATTTTCGAAGTAGCCAGAGAAGTGGAAAAAGTTGCTGAGTTAAATCAGATGTATTAGTATGAATGCCTTGGCTATTAGAATAGTTGGGGTTCAACATATAAATGTCGGGGGTAATCCTGAGTGCCCCCGTCCTTGTTTAATACTGAAGTGAGTTATGGCTTTGTGTTAGGAAATTATGGTAACAAGCTTGATCAATCAGTACCACCTTCCTCTTCAACCACTCCGCCCACAAATGCAGTTTATGATGGTTGCTACTATTACTATCTTCCATGGGGTGACACCAAACCTTGTGTGTGCGTGGACAGTCACTGGGAAGATATCGCCTTTAGACTGGACAACCTGAATATCTTAACCAGACTATGTGAAAGATTGGTAAGTTCCCAGCCATATCAACATGTATGATTACTATTAAGGCTGACTGCGCTTGGCGTTGGTTGACAAAGTGGCGAGAGCTTTCGCTTGGCGTTGGTTGACAAAGTGGCGAGAGCTTTTTAAAGCCAAACACTGAGCGAAGTAAAGCAAAACCAAGGCAAACGGAAGTTACTTTCAACACGCAATTGATAACTGCTCTATAATAACACGCTCTCGATCGATCCACTCGATCGAGTCGAACGTGAACTCATCGCCAACTCAGCACTGCGCGCCCCGTTGGTAATAGGAGCTCACGACTGAGCTTCGTAGAATAATTCTGAAGTAGACAAAGGTATGTCAGTTGGCCATCTTGGTGAACGCTGAAGTTAAAAACAAACCCTTTTGTAAATAAATAAATAAATAAATAATTAAATAACAGTAATTTTTTGTTCAACATCTTTCATCAGAAAGTAAGGATTATTGTAGGGTTTTCACCACAGACTCAAAACTTAAAAAGAATCACCTAAACGAATGCAAGTTTAAGCTTTTAGCCAGGTCCACATCTTGGCGTTCTTTTGGAAAACACCTTGAAACTGAATACATTTAATGTTTAATAAAGTTGTCAACAAACTTGACAAAAAATGTGCAGTCATATTTGGGCTGTGTTATATATGGCAATGAATGTCTTCTTCAGGGCTCACTCGGGAGTGGTATTCTATTTTAATTATTCCAACAGGAAAGCAACATGGAAAAAGTTCAGTTGAGTCTAGAAGCCAATGCACCGACAGCTGAAACAGCGTCACTTCTCATAGCTTTGTTAGATCAACTTATACACGACTGCAAGTAAGTGAGACTGTCTTCTGTGTCCTGTGAAGGTATTTGCAAGTGTCCAGCTAGATTAAACGCCAATAAACGGGCTGTTTTGTTCTTGGTCACTTAGCTCAAGCGGCCTCACAGTTTGGAGAATTGCAGATGGGGAAGATAAGGAATGGGTGTCTCGAGCTTCTTCTTCCCTGTCAACTACTAAACCTCATCCTTACCTAGTTTTCTGTTTCCATTGAGAAAATTTTCCGCATACGTATTGCATTGAAGACTTCACTGGCTTTTGCTTACCCTGCGGTTACACTGTTTCTTGCCTACTTGTAGGAAACCTTTACCAAAGGTTGACAGTACTACACCTGGTGTGAACGAGTTGGATTTAAAGATTCAGGAGACGAGAATGATGGAAAAGGTTTGTAGGTTTGATCCAATATTAACGACAAGTTGCCCAAATTATTTGACCAAAGTGACCTTCAAATGTGATCTTTGACGTCTTTTCCAGCTGGGGTGTTTTCGAGGAAACTTTGACGTAAATGCAAGGTAATATGACTTCTTCCTTTCTTTCATTTCCCTTAGTTGGCCATCATGGAGGAGGCAACCAAACTTCGTGAAAGTGCAACGGATGTTGCTGAAGCTATGGCAGAAATCGAGGGCTACATGCAGAGATTAAAAGACTTATCTATCGAGGTGCGTTCCTAGTTCGTTTACGTTTCTCAAGTATCGTTGTTTGTTTAATCACTTGTGGTGTAGTTTTTGGCGAGACTAAGTTTGCCCGATACAAAGAATAATCAAGGTTGAATTTTGTGTTCGAGGTTAAATTGATATCCCTGCTTGCGTTGATTGTTAATCCGTACAACAGCGCAGCCTGTCTTGCTACATTTTTGGACTTGCAAGCACCAAGGAAAAGCTATTGTGCAATATGAGTTTGTTTAAACCAGGTCACTGGCGGTTTGCAACCAATCCCTAGAGATTCAAATGTTAATGGCGTGGCGGTCATGTTGGTGTACCATAACAAAAGGAGTTATTGTTGTTCATGGTACACCAACATGACGGCAATGATGAAACGGTAAACCAAGAAGATCGATTACCGCTCTTATTAATTAATTAGAAACACATTCTCTAGAGATCTGTCGTCATTTGCTCAGTTGTGATCTAACTAGAAGGAAAGTGTGCAAAATGTAGAACAAATTCTTTTCACACACCTGTTCTTTCAGCCTCAGAACAGCATGCCTGATGTGGTTGTTTGGATGATCAGTGGAACCAAAAGAATTGCATCGTTCCGTATTCCAGCTTCTGATGTTCTGTACGCACCAAACGCAGAGTCTTGTGGTCAGTACTGTGGCAAGGTCTTCAACATGTTTATGAAGGTAACAGCAGCTACTTGCTTTGCTATAGGGCGATCGTTGCTGACGTCATTGTTTACTTGATGAGAGTCGAAAATCACGTGTTAAACTAACAGACATCATAAATAGAGAAGGCATGTGAAGTTCATAAAACATAAGAATGGAAACTGGGTTCAAACGATTCATTGTAAGGTTATAACATTTACAGACGTTTATATGGCTTGGTGGCAACTCTCACATGCTGTCTTGTTTTTCGAAAAGGAATCTATATCCTTCAATTTTCCAATATTTCCTTCATTTTGTCATTTGTTTTTGTTTTCTGTGCTTAATGAAGTTATTGTTGTTATTATAATGAGTACAAAGAATACTTGCTTTCCACACTGTGGCCTGAAGAACATGGTGTCCAGAAGTACCAAGTTTTGAAGGTGCCTCAAACCAGGTTTCCAAGTTATTTTTACATGAGTATATTATTTTAAACTAGCGTTGGCATCGTAAAGCGTCGTTAGTTGTAAGGGAAATTTGTTCGTCAAAAAATTACTGGCATCTAGTTTAGTTGAAAATTCCCTTGTAACAGCTTTAATTACTGATACATGGCGAGTGTTAACACTAGGAAGTCGTAATTTAGTTATCTGGGTTTCAGTTGTCTTGTCAGTTGAATTGTTCTTCCCTTGTTTAATACGTGCTTTTTGGTATTATCTTAGTACCCAGGAAAGAAGCAAATGAACCTAGAAGACTTCCCGGAAGTTCCTGCACATGTCCGGATGATAGTCTGGCTGGGCCTTGAGAAGCACCAAGAAGCGTGGACCAACAGAGAGCAAACAGAGGGTGACTTCTGTGTTTATGCTGAAACGGTGAATATATTCCCTTGTCTTTCATGTCTCAGATTACTACCGCTTTAACCTGGGTTGTTTACTTTTATCGTTATGGGAGGGAACATCGTGCAATGTGTTGGTCTTACTGCGTTGGACCTCAGATCTCAAGGTTGGTGGTTCAACGCCCAGTCCCTGCCATCGTGTTGTTTCCTTACACAAAAACCTTTACCCCACATTGTCTCTCTCCACCCAGGGGTATAAAATGGGTACCGGCGACATTCTGCCGGGGGTCACCCTGTGATGGACTAGCATCCCATCCAGGGGGGAGTAACATTATTCTCAGTTGCTTCATCCTACAGAAACCATAAACTCCGGCCGTGTGGGCCTCCTTCGCTCGTGTGCGACTTTACCTTTTAACTAATCCTGAATGCATTTTAAAGTAACAGGGGTGTGGGTCTGGGGTGTGTAAGGTATGGCTATACAGGACGTGCTCCACAAAGTGAGTGGTATAAGTAGTATTTTACGACTCAATGACTCGAGTAGTGTATGGGTCCAAGTGTGTGAGTAGTATATATGGTTCACATTTAATCCTTAAAAAAGAATAATTAGTATATGTCTTGTATGTGTAAGTAATAAATAAAACAGGGAGTAGCTGTTGATTTTTTCTTATTCCCGCTCATCTGTTACTGTCTTCTTTCTACGCTAGTATGAAAATCAGATGAATGTGCTTGGTACGTGGACCTCAAAAGGGCTGCCTCGCCCATCTTGGTCAAATTCAAGAGGAGATGTAAGAATGATACTTTAAATTTGCAATCCACATTCTGTTTGGCTTTACTTTAATCATTGTTCTGAATTTTATAACTACCAAATTTTAGGCAGACTAGATTCGCTGTCGAAGTGGAGACTCAAGGATTGATGGATATCTAGGTAGGAAGATACGCTAGTTACAGAGTGGGCACGGAGTTTCTTAGGTGGATGATCTAGAATATTATAGAGAAGACACAACGGCTGTTTATTGTATAATCCCACGAAATAATTATATTTGAAACTTTAACAGGATTCACACTACTTTGCACTGTACTGCTGTTGGCCCTTGACAAGATTTCTTTCATTGATTTTGAGCAACTTCTTGAATTTTTTTTGACAAGCTTCTGTCTCAACTGACCTGTAAAAGTACAAGAATTGTGGCAAGGGGAGTTGTCAATTGTCGGAAAGGGAACAAGGACCTTCACAAATTCACCTCCCACCGTTCTTTCATTTTGATTGCCCAGATGAAGCAGAAGCAATCGGACTGTTGTCAATAACATGTCAAAACTTTGTAAAATTTATTTTAAAAAACTTTGCAAAGTGGCAAAGGTATGCGAAGCGACGCTGTACGCCGTTAACCTCTGCAATACCAGTTTCGTTTTCTGTCATCTGAGCTAGGCATCTGTAGAGAGGAGCAAGACAGATACTAGACAGTAGCAACTGTCCTTAATATAATGAGAAAGTCAGTTTATTTAGAATAAAATAAAAATTGAGTGGCAATTGGAAAATAATCTTGTTCAAACCGCCACTTTAAGAGTTTATGTCATTCTTCTCTTGTGTTCAGGCCCGTAGCAGGGGGAGGGGCAGAGCGGGGGCTCGAGCCCCCAGAATTTTTGGAAGTTAAAAAACATTGCAATTAATGTCCCAAAAAATGTATAATTAAAGCAAATTAATGTGCAACAGCCAGTCTTGAATTCTGATGCAAGAAGTGCCCTTTATAATTTCACGTTCGACATCTGTTGAGTTGAGTCACTAGCCATCAGGCAAGTGGGCTTCAAAAATCTACTAGCCCACCGCACATTTCAGTCGTCCAGGTTCCTCGCCAAAGTTTTTCTTCACCCATATCACCTTTACCCCCTCAGTATAGCTTAAGACTGTGAAGGAGCTTAATACCTTTAATAGCTGAGCGACTGCTGTGTATTTGCTGCAAGCTTTAACCCCATCGTTGTAACACAAGTCTAAGGAACAAAATTATATTTATCTCGCCAATCGAGTGACAAACGCGACTGACGTGAACGTTTACGAGAATTAGGTAAAACAGGTCCGAAATTCGTAGCTTAGCTGTCGAAATGTTTGCATTTTAACAAACCTTGTAACTTCAAGAATACCTTTTTAAACTGCTGATGCTTTAAATCTGGTAGATGTTGCCAACAACTTTGTCGGCGAAAGAGCAAACAGGAAGCAGCTTTTGGCCAAATTTTCAACGAACGATGTCCCCATAGAGGTGTCCTTTTTGACGAAATCGACTCAAACTGTGGCATTGTGAACAGTGTTAGTTTCTATCTGGTATGAATGTTATGCCTTATGCCTTATGACCTATTTGTTAACGTCTGTATTTTGACTGGGGGGGGGGGACTTTGACTAGGCCAATTTGCTCGGCCCCCCCAGTTATTTCGGCCTTGCTACGGGCCTGCTGTTAATAGCATCTATCCATCTTTTTGTTGTTGTGTCAATATCATAGTGATTCATTCACAAGTGTTTAACATTCCTCTATTTTTTCAGTTGAAGTTGTATAAAGACTATTTTGTGCCCCCTCCTGGTTGGCATTTTGAAGGAGACTGGTTTGTTAACCCAGAGCTCAGGTAATCCTTCGAACGTTGACTAGTTGCGACTTTGTTTTGCTATACATGTTTTTTTCTCAATAGGGAAATGGTAAATCTAAAATCATCGTGAATTAATGTTTAGATGTTTTTGACAGTAGATGTAGTTGTTGCAGCTGTGCCTATTGAGGTCGCAATTGTAATTCTTACACATGTGTGAGATTGGTATCCTTACCCCTCCCCCTGTAGTCTTTTCACAATGTTATGTAGCATAATCACGCGTAGATCGGATTACCAAATAAGGACAACAGCACGTGCGAGGAGAGAGTTGCGTCTTTGAGCGAAATTAGTGAGTAATCAAGTATTGTTCTGCGAGTTTTTTGGATTAAAACAGTGAAACTACAACGCAAGGTGTGATTACTTCGTTTACCGTTGGAGTGTTCGGTAAACACATACATTTTAGTGTTCAGACACTTCAGCCGTGAGAAGTAGTGGCTTCATTTGACGTTCCTTGAAGCGAACAGTTTTCTCTGGAAGAAAGCTGTGACCGTCGAGGAACAGATAATGTTCTTATGGAAAAATGACCGTGCGTGCATGATTTTAAAGCGAAATAAAGATTATTGTCAAAAACATTTACTTCGTTTGATGGTGAATTTTTGGCGTCACCTACACCGTCTTATCCACTAGTTCGTTGATATCCTCTTCTGTTATAACAACGAAACGTTTTTTCATGTTAAAAGGTTTACATAAAACATCTTCAATCGGAAGTTTTGAAAATGGCTAGATATCGTTTTAAAAATATTATTTGATATTTCCCAATTTTAGCCAGGGCATGTTGTGTCATGTGACGCATTTTCACCAATCTCGCAAGTGAAAATATTTGATGAATTATACTCACTGATGAATCAATCTTTCTTTCACAGCTTGACATATGATCGAGACAGTGGTCACAAGAGCTTCCTTGAGGATGTTTTTGAAAACGAGTCTCGTCTCCCAGGAGGCAGCTGGGGCCCTTCGTCAGTGCCCTGGACAGATGTGGTGGGTATACTGTCAACTTTTTTTCACCCTCGCTCCTCTGAAATCCTTTTTAATGTTCATATCATTCAAACTAGTCCCTTTATCTCTTTCACTATCGAGGGCGTGAGGGGTTCAAAACTAGACGGCATTGCCGAATATTATTTTGAGAATATTGTAAGACAAACAGCAACACATAAAAGAACAGATGGAGTTTCTATTTGAGTGGCCACACTTCGGGGGCAGGTTCACAAACCTGTCCTAAGTCAAGATGAATCCTAAGTATTGTTTCTTAACAATAGGCCTTTGTTCTCCAACAATGCATAGGACACATCTTATCTCAGGAGGGCTCCATGAATCCAACCCCCGATTCCACCCATGGTATCAAAATTACCATTTTGCACAGCATAATTTATAGCGCCACGTGAAAGTAATGCTGGAGCTTTCATTTGAATTGACAGACAGGGATTTCACCCACGAACTCGAGAGTTAACGCCATCTTGTACAGCGTAATAGAGAGGACCACAAAACGTTACCTCTCTATACCTCTCATTTGAATAGGACACTCGGATCTCATCCAAGCATTCAAAAGTTGGAATAGGAATAAATGATGAAGTTTGCCACCTGTGGTTAAAAGCAAATTTTAAGACGATTTCCGCTTAACGTTCGAGCAGTAAGTGCAAAAATTAAGTTACCAAAAAAATACTTGCAGCACTTTCACATTTTGAGAACAGACAAGAAGAACTTATCGTTACTTTTGCTCCCAAGTGGACCCCGCGAGAGAAAATTGGATTTGAAGTTATCCATATTTCAATTAAAAAGACGCTTCATGTCAGTTCAAAACAAAATGGCGCCCGTTTTTAGCATACTTTTACGAAATTTGAAATTAATTTTCTTGAGAATGCTTGAGAATTTCATCGCGGGGTCACTTGGGCAAGTGAACTAGAGTGAGATGTTTCAAATAGCATTTAAAATGTTACCGTGCTATGAGTAGTTTTTTAGTAAATATTTTTTGCACCTATTGCTCGAACGTTGAGCGGAATCCGTCTTAAACATCCGTCTTTGCTTGTGTAGCTTGGCAAGGCTTCTCTAAATCCTTTACATTGTTTACATGTGTATAGAGCGGTTTTCAATTGAGTGTCGAAAGTAATTCGTGTTTTGCTTTGGTTTTGCTTTACTTCGCTCTGTGATTGGTTAAAAAATCTCGCGCCACTTTCTCGACCAATCAGGAGTAAAACTCAAACCAATCAGTCGCGACTTGCTCGCGCTCGCACGTTTTTTCCCGCGCTTGACGCCAGTAACATGTACTTGCTTCGAGTTCTGATTGGTTCATTGGGTAATTTGTTTTTGTTGTGATTGGCTGGGATAATTACTTTGGTTTTGGTTTTACGACACTCATTTGAAAAGCGCTATATGCGTTCCTTCTAGCGCGGTGATGCAGTGACAGCCAGGGATGAAATAGCGTGTCCAGAAGATTGGCAATGGACCACAGACTGGGCAGTGGATTTAAACCGAGCTGTGGATGAAGATGGTGATCTATTAAAATTGTTTATCTCGACTGTTTTGTTATTTTTGAATTTCTTTGACCTCCTAGGAGGTCAAAATTAGAGAAACTGGACCAACTGAATACCGAGAAGGTCCGCATAAAGCACTGTTTGACAGCTTTCGTTAGATGTACACCTAATTGCAATAACGTTGTCATACAAAAATGAAAAAAGGTAAAAGAAAAAACCCAAATAGGAATAAATTAGGCACGCTAACTACATTCAGGGAATTGCTATGACGATTGGCTAAAGTTCAAAAGGTCTTTTAGGTGGCCAATTTAACTTGTTTCAACTCATTTGATATCAAATTGAAGTATCACACCTTCGTCCATAAGTGCTTTGACATGTATGAAGATCTAAGAATGCAATTTGCATGGCTAATTAATTAATTCCTATTTGGCTTTTTTCTTTATTCTTTTTTCCTTTTTTGTATGACAACGTTATTGCAATTAAGTGTATACACTTTTGGATTTTAGTCAAAGACTCAAATCACATAAAATGGCTCAAGACCTTGGTGAGAATGGGCTATAAATTTCATACAGTCGAACTTTTCATAAGGCACCACCCAAAATGTCAGAAGAAGTGATCGCTTAGGAGGAGCAGTCACTGAAGAGACGTCTCGAATGCAGTGATTTGACTTACAAAGAAATTCGGTATCATGGGCAAGCGGGCAAAAATAGAGACAAATGATTACGAAGGGTGGTCGCGTAGGGAGGTTCGACAGTATTTCCTTATTTTATACTAAATCTCGATGTACTTTCCGGCAAATTTACAGTGCTTGTTTTGCAGGTTATGAGTATACCGTCGAGGCCACATTTGGTGGATATGGGCCTGTAGAAAAGACGTACCACTTGTGTCGGAGACGCAGATGGGTCAGAAACAGAGTGGTGGTGAGAGATTCAAAGGTGGAAGAGGAAGAGGTAAAACAGGACACTTGGGCATTAATGTATATATACATTTTTTTCACTTTTTCATCAATTGAAGACGGTTTCTACAAGATTACAGCTGTACAATAATAACCATTAATTGATTATTATGATTATACAACGGACTGCACGTTTTGATTGGTCAAGACGCATGAATTATATAATGAGCTGCAAAGTTCTGCGCGCGCGATTTTTCACTACGACGATTTTTAAGGCAATTTTTTTTAGTACGTCAAAACGTGGTAAGAACATTAGGCACACTATACTCGCCCGCGGCTTGTAGCGTACATACCCACATATATGTTCTTACGTACTACATTTTGACGTCATCTGTGCGATACAGGGAACACACGCACCGTCAAGTGGAATCTATTTGTTAAGTAGTATATGATGGCACGTAGGTGGTCAGAAACAGTGGTGAGGAGGGACAGCCTGGCCTTTCTCACCTTACATTATTAGTCACCGTCTAGCGTTTAAACACGTGACTCAGCGTGCAGCCTTTCTTTGACTTAAGGAAGTTTGTTTATTCTTTGGAAGAAGTTACGTTCAAAACATTGCACACTTATATTTTACGTTTTCGTGGTAGTTTAGTTTCACGAGGTCTAAAGGCTGTTTGATCGCGTCAACAACATGCGATGACTGAATTAGCATTTCACATGTAACGGGTGCGAAGTAAAGGAGCTGCCATCTGTTTTAGTTTAGAATGTCTTGCTTGCGGACTACTTTCACTTAAACAATCACACTAGAAAAACCACTCTCAGTTACACCGATTTTTTAAAAACTTTAATTGTATATTTGTCAACTGCCAACTGTAGTCTTGATGGTTTCCAACACAGATTCGTGCAGAGCAGCTTGCAAAGGAGGGCTGGGAGTATTCACCAGTCTTCACCATGAAGTTCCATGCAAAAGAACGGAAGATGGATCTAGTGCGAAGACGACGCTGGCACAGGAAGATGGTCCAGGATGATCCTAGTGCCCCAGCAGTGTTTCACATTGACGTTGGAAGCAAGGATGATGATGTAAGAATAAAGGAATTAGGTATTATGTTGAAAAATTAAACGCATCATAGCTCAAGACAAAGAGACAAAGAGACAAAGAGTGTCTAATCTTTGAGTGTTGTATATAAATTGATTTTTCTTCAACTCTTCCATTTATTCTAAAAAACGATGGTTTGAGGTCTACGTTTTTCCAGAGGTCATGCTTCCATTTTGTTACTTTGTTTAGTAAACAGCTATCTCAGTGTGTATTATTTCCTCTTTTTTGTTTTAGGATAAGGACAAAGAGACAATGATGAACGCTCCTAGAATGTTTATAACCTTTGATAGTAAGTGACAAAATGACATAAGGGTTCAGGAATCACGATTAGTCCTGCACAGTTGTTTACTTTTTACTACTGTTACTTTTTAGAGCCACACAAGTACCAGCTGAGGGCGTACATCTATCAAGCACGTGATCTCTTAGCTTCTGATGCTGATGGCTTCTCAGGTAAAATGCATAGCGATAGTAAAATTGTCCCAAGATCAGTTTGAATAATGACGAAAACGTATTTTTGTTCCATTTTTGCCACGCTCGGTAGCCAAAAGGGCAGAAAATAACAGCAACATTTTTGCCAATCCGTCCGAACGACCATACGTTTTTTCGGTCCTAAATGTGAGTTGCAGTCAGTCTTACGACATGGCAAAGTTTAAAAATCCTCGAAAGAAAATCAAAATATTAAAGAATAAGAAGACGTCTGCACGCAGGTTAGTAAATGTCGTGGACCACGGTTTTCTTTTCTAACTCATGCCAGTTCATGTACGTAATTTTGTCTGCTCACTTTCACAAATTCTTTTTAGATGATATTGGATGACAGTAGTTACACAGCAAAGACAGTCATGTACTCTTCCCCATTAACTTAGGTTTCTCACGAAGGAGTCAAGTAAATGTGGAAATCATTCTATAATGTTTTAATTTGTGAATTACAAGTGTAGTAGTCCTTTGAATGACTTGTTCGAAGTGACTTTTCCTCCATTATGTTTGGTGTTTCTGAAAACTTTCAAAATCTTTTTCCTTATTTCAGACCCTTATGCACGAATAGTATTTGGTACTCAGAGTCAAGTCACAGAAACTCTGCCGAGAACAATCTGTCCAACGTGGGATCAGACGCTGATATTTGACAATGTTCAAATCTATGGCAGCATTGACAAAGTAGCAAGGAACCCTCCAGAGGTCATCATTGAGCTGTTTGACAAGGACCCAGTGGTGAGATGATCTTCTTCAGTTTTCAGAAGTTTGAATGGCATTTTATTTCAAATGTAGTAAATTTTCATTTGCCTATTGTAGACTTGAATCTATTAGTCTAGCTGCTATCGTCCAAAATTGTTCACTTTTGTGATAAAAGTATGAAACTTTGCATGATTACTACTGAGCATGTAACAAATAACTTTTGATATGGATCCAAGCTGGGTTAAGCTCCGGACTCGAGATCTGCGCATGCCCTAAAATTGCCAACATGGAAACGAGGCTGAAAATCAGATTGTCTTAAAACGGGTCTCGAAGTACAAAAATAAACTTGAAACTGATATATCAGTTACATGTGTGGTATTTTTTTGTTAGAAAATGCTTAAGATGTGATCACGTGACCTTTCTTTACAATTGCGCATGCCGTAAATTACCAATATGGAAACGAGTCTGAAAATTAAAATTGCCTAAAACAGGGAGCGAGCCTATAAAAGGGAAGGCTCCGCTTCCTTGAAACGCTCGGATGGTTCCAATCTAATTTTGTAATGATAGACGGCGACGTAACCGTCACGCAGTTGATATCAAGTAGAATGTTCATTTGTTTATCCGAACAACGAAGGAATAAACCTAGAATAACGTAGGCTGTTGCTACTAAATATATAGTGTACAAAATAATACAAGTAAGCCGTCAAATCTCATTTCACTCTAAAACATTGCAATTTATATGCGAGTCTGAGGTTCTCAACTGGAGTTGATAAACTTCAGATAAACACTAATAAACCCCAGACTAATTTTTCAAATTCTGCGGAATTACCAAAACAGCTTCCTCACAGCTAAACTATAAATAAACCAAAGTCGAAGCCTTATACAAATTTATTTCAAGACTTGAAGTCGAATTTCAGTCTGTGAAGACGTAATTTGCTGGGACATTTTCCAAACCCGGCTGCTATTACAGTTGGCTTATAATCCAATGCAGGATTCTATGATTTGTTGTGTTCATAATACTCTCCCCCTTTGGGTTTCTTTCATCGGCTCGAGCTTATTATAAACCATTATACAGAAGATATAGTTTCCCCGAAAAATCTGTGAAGAGTTAGACTGCTATTTGGTTTATTTTATACCTCGCTTTGATTTGCAAAAGCGGTATTTATATGAATCGAGTTGTTTATTATTTATCGGTTTTGGTTTGTCTCTATACCAACTGGTATTTCCCCTCTTGACTCTTTTCGCTTTCAGGAAGTTGTCATTGCAAGAATTGGGGGTGAACATACACGATATTTCCATTTGTGCGATTATTGAAGAATTATCCACCTATTTCGCCAAGGATAAACTAATTAGTTATCTTGTTCAGCAGCTACCAATTTTGCAAGTAATACAAGAATGTTCAACTCGAAAGTACCGTATTTTTCCGATTAAACGCCGGGAGCGTTTATTTAAAACTCGGCCTCGTAAACCCAGCGTTTATTCTAACCCGGCGTTTGTTTAGGGCTCGGCGTTTATTTTTTAAATGCATTTTTTCAGTATTGGAAGTTTATTGAACCAAGAACCAAATTGCAACAAAAACGTTCAAAAAATGTGAAACAATGTCATCAACATTGTCTCATATAAGTGAATGTGGTAAGTTATTTATCAAAAAAAAAACGTCACTGACAGAAACAGTGATTGAACTCTTCTCAACGTTACGTTTCTCCGTGCATGAAACACGGACGAACAAACAGCAAACGTACTGTGCAAGCAATTTACAACGAGGCGATGGCGAGGTTCCTTCTCCATCAGTTCTGAAAAAGGCAAAATTATGGAACGATTCAGTTGCAAGGAACTGCTGGAGAAACGCTGGAGAAACGCTGGAGAGACCCTCGAGATGATCCTTGCTTGATGTACAAGACCGCAGAAAAGTTACAATGATTTAAAAGAGATTGACACGATACCTGATGCGTCGTTTGTTTCTTCTGTTTTAGTGAGAAGTACTTTTGTAAGAGGTAGTTCGGTTTAAATATAAGTGTATAAGTTCAAATATAATGGTAGAAAGAGAACTAGTATGCAGTCACGGCGCATAATCCTGATTCAAGATACCCATGTCGAATAAACGCCAGGACCGCAAATAAACGCCGGGACCCAAATAAACGCAGGGGGCGTTTATTTTAAACTCGGCCCTGTAGATCCGGCATTTATTCGAGGTCTGGCGTTTAATAGCCTCCCACGCATCTCGTTTTTAGGGGAGTCGTATTGGGAGGTGGGTAATACGACTCCCCTAAAAACGACTGCGTGGGAGGCTAGGCGTTTAATCGAGAAAATACAGTACGTCCCGTTTGGTCTGGCAAGTGAGGCAATCAAATACCTCCATCGGCACCTCTAGGGATTTGTGATTGACAGGCTGAACACCTTTTGTAGGTTTGCTTCGTGTTTAAAACGGGTCTCAGAGTACAAAAATAAACTTGAAACTGATATATCAGAACTTTACATGTGTGGTATTCTGTGTTAGGAAATGCTTAAGATGTGGTCAAGTGACCTTCCTTTACAATTTTACGCATCTCGCTCAGGATACCTATGGTGGAATGTTAAAGCTAAAGACGTGGTGGCTTAATTAGCACCACTGAAAGTAATTGTTCTATCATTTTAATGCTAGGACATGGCTTTTTGCGTGAACCAATCCTGAAAAGATCTAAAATCTACGCATGCACTATTGACACTGCACATGTAAGTGCTGTGGAAACACGGTAATTCTATTCAGCTTCACAAAGTTTTTCTTATGACCTAAGGGTTTGATCTGGTACTCTAGGTAGCGGTCAATACAGATTACAGCTGTTGAGATCACTGATCAAAACTTCCTAACTACAACAATGTTCTTGGCGATTGATATGAACTAAGAGTCAACTAAAACTTTCTATAGGCTACATACTGTGAGTTTGAATAGCTAGTTGCAGTTGCCTCCACAGTTGCACAACCCAGTGCAAGCCAAGGACTCCTGCTGTGAACTCATTCGATGTGGTTACAAAGCTGGTTGTCAGGGACGCTGCAAATGCCAGAAAGCCAAACTTACTCACTGGATTGTGCAACTGTGGAGGCAACTGCAACTAGCTATTCAAACTCACAGAATGTAGCCTATAGCAAGTTTTAATTCACTCTTAGTTCATATCAATCGCCAAGAACATTGTTGTATTTAGGAAGTTTTGATCAGTGATCTCAACAGCTGTAATCGGTATTGACTGCCACCTTGAGTACCTGATCAAACCCTGAGGTCGAAAGAAAAGTTTTGTGAAGCTGTATAGAATTATCGTGTTTCCATAGCACTTACATATACAGTGTCAATAATGCATGCGTAGATTTTGGATCTTTTCAGGGTTGGTTCACGTAAAAAGCTATGTCCTATCATTAAAATGATAGAACGATTACTGGGCTTTCAGTAGTGCCAGAACCATGTCACCTGGTAGTGCTAATTAAACCACCACGTCTTTAGCTTTAACATTCCACCACAGGTATCCAAAGCGATATTCGTAAAATTGCATAGAAGGGTCCAATGATCACATTTTAAGCATTTCTTACACAGAATACCATATATGTTAAGTTCTGATATATCAGTTTGTACTCTGAGACCAGTGTTAAACCAATTTAATTTTCAGCCTCGTTTCCATGTTGGCAATTTAAAGGCATGCACAATTGTAAAGAAAGGTCACGTGATCACATTTCAAGCATTTTCTAACACAGAATACCACACATGTAATTGATTTATCAGTTTCAAGTTTATTTTTGTACTCCAAGACCCGTTTTAAGACAATTTAATTTTCAGCCTCGTTTCCATGCTAGCAACTTTGTGGCATGCGCAGATCTCGAGACCAGAGCTTAACCCAGCTTGGATCCATATCAGAAATCATTTGTTACATGGTTAGTAGTAATCATGCAAAGTTTCATGCTTTTATCACAAAAGTGAACAATTAAGCTACTTTTTGGACGATAGCAGCTGTACTATATTGAAATTTTAAGCTAACAACTACCAGGAGACTTGTTCCATTATTCGGTTTTAGCACACTCACATTGTGTGTACCATTTCATCAAAAGAAAGTCGTGACGTCGAATAAATTTTTGTCTTGAAAAAGCGTTACAAGGTGTTTCTGATCAAAATTCCAAAGTAGAAATTCTTTTTGCGTCGTCGTAATAGACAAGAAAATCGTTGTAAATTGAGGCAATCCAATAGTCTTCTGTTTTGTCTTTTTTTTCATCTCTGTAACCCACGATATTATGTGGTATATGTCACTCACTCGCTCGCCCACTCACTCCAATTTTCTACAATTTTTTGTTAACTCTTGATTCTTCTTATGAATGATCAGTTCAGATTTGAAAACTTAATGGCGTCGATCGTTGATTTGTTATCAAAGGGTCAAGACGAGTTCATGGGTCGTTGTGTGGTCACTCCGCTTGTCAAGATGAATGGTCAAGAACCTCCTGCACCCAGGCTTTTATGGTATGACATCACACGTGTCGGAGAGGAGGCTGGGGAGATTCTTGCTGCCTTTGAGCTTTTTTTGGTATGAGAACCACAGTGTACTGTTTTAAACAACATAGCAAAGTTTAGTGTTTACTGCTGTATGTTCTTGTCGAATATAATCCTCAGTTTACTTCAAATAATCAAGAAAATGTTGTCAGATTCCCAGTACAATTCCCTTCTGGCTGTCTACAGCCTAGCTTACTGCGAGTCCTCCTGTAGCTCTGACGTTATATTATTCGACTGGTGCGTGGAAGATCGCGGGTTCGACTCACGTTGGAGACTCAATACTAAAAAAACTGAATACAGTTTAACTTCTGTCCTCTTCTATTAATTTCTTTTGAGCATACAGAGGTAGAAAAGTCTTTTTGAGTAGAATATCTTTTTCCTGCCTTTTTTGGACAACTTGTGTTTTTTTTCTTCGTAGGATGAGGGAGCGGATTTACCATTTGCTCCACCGATGAAGGGAAGCTTGTATCTTGTACCCAATGGAATCAGACCAGTGATGCAGCGCACTGCTATCGAGGTTTGTGGCTTAAGAGAAATCAAATGTAATCTGTACGGTTTCCAGCGAAAGAACTGAGCTATTGCGTTGTGTTGCGCAAATCTTTTGATGTGCAGTAGCTTTAAGGGCTTGGTCAATTCAGGGATTTTGTACCGTGAAAATAGGCAGTTGTGATTGTATGGGACAATCTCAGTCAGAAATATTGAGCGTTTGATATATACAGGAGACTCCCGCCATCTCCAACACGCAGGGGAAACCAAACCGTTTTTCAAGTTATCGGGAGTTCGAGGTAGCCAGTAGGAAATAGGTAAACATCTTCAACCAAGGGAGACAAGTTTTGGCTGGAGATAGCTGGGGATTTGAGAGCCTGGGGCTAATTGGTCATTTCAATCAAGAAGTGTCTTGTGTGGTATTGACAAAAAATGGTGCATCTTATGCATGTAAATTGACATCTGATTTTTGAGCTTGAACAACGTTTGGAGTTGTTCACATGCATCAGTTGACGATCTTTCATTGTGTGTTCAAGTATTTCCTACCGACTACTCAATCTTTGTATTCGTAATTCGAGAGTCTGAGACATGCCATGTTCACATGACGTTAATACACTTTTTGTATAGCATTTCATGCTTAGCGGTTTATTGTCCGTATAAAACACAGTGATATTTTGCAGGTCCTGTGCTGGGGCGTTCGGAACATGAAGAGGTATCAGCTGGCCAGTGTCGCCTCACCCAGTATTGAGTTTGAGTGCGGTGGACATGTTGTTCATTCCACAGTCATCAAGAACACACAAAAGAACCCCAACTTTGATCAGCCCTTGTTCTTCTTTGACGTGGTGAGTGTTTGTGTTCCTATTTGACGACAGATTTCATGACTTTCATGGGTTTGTTATTTGGAAGACTGTTTTTGTTTGTGTTTTCCTTTTACTATACAAATCAACGTCGTTTCTTGTTATTTTAGGTTCAAGTTTACTTCTGTAGCTACTTCTTATAATTAAGCCCCCTCCAAAGCATGTTTTCTGTACATATAACCCTTTCAGCAGCATTTCAGTAGTACTGAATAAAAAGGACATTTACAATCACAAAACCAAAACGTGCAACAACCTAATGGATTTTAACATCTGAGGGTATCCAAAAAAATTGTTTAGTTAAACAAAAAAGCAGCAGAAAATCAGGGTGATGTTTAAACCTGAAGCCATGTGACATTACAGAGATTCTTCATCGGATCTTTAAGCTTCTTTAGCAATGACGTAAAGGTCGCCTCTATGCTAGTTTTACGTTTCTTTGTAGTGGGGGTCTTCAAGTCCAAACTTTTTAAAGTAAGGCTATCATTGTTTTCAATGTCTCAATCCACAGTACCTTCCAAAAGAGGAGTTGTACACACCTCCGATGAACATAAAGGTTCATGACAACCGCTCATTTGGCCGCAAACCTGTGGTTGGACTTCATTCCATGAAGTCTATGATTAAATTCCGTTGTGAGCCTGCCAGCATTGATGATGGACTTGAGTCCCCTATAGGTGAGTTGGTAAAGTCATAAAACTAGCTGTGTGAATGACGAAATAACCAACAACTATTTACTGAACAAAATACCAGTTTACTTAAAATAAGTGATTCAGTTTAACAAGAAAGAGCGGCAGGTTGTTCTTTTGCGGTCAAGCGGTCCGATTGTTTGTGCAGACCTATTTAACTACCAATCAGGAAAATAACTTGATACAACCAGGTACAGGCCAATAGTACAAAGGAATACGGTCAACTTTGAATATTTGATTCAACTTCTCTCGTTGAAATAACTTGCCGATCTTTTTTAGGTCGTCTCCTCTCAAATCAAGGTTCTGTCCGTATTTTGGGAAAGGGATGACGAATAACCAAGACCCCCACCCCTCCCCCCCCCCCGAAAAAATGTAATGCACTTTGTAATCTGTTGTTTTTAGGTCATAACATTGTTAGTTGTGAAGGACTTCGGGAAAGTTAAAATGCGAAGACTTCTAGCCAACTCTATTCTCTTAATCTTCGTGTTGATTTCTTAATACCGAGCCTGACTTCCACTGTGGTAGTTCGTGTTTCCTGTCATATTGTGTCCTAAGGCAGGCCTTACAATGGCTACACTTACCTCAGTATTTAAAGTGGTGTAGCCGTGAGAAACATAACGCCAATCAGTGCTCACGAGCGGTTATTGCTTTCACAGAAGAAGACGAGGAAGAATCGATAGAATGTTAGTAGTGGGAAGTTTTTGTTGCACTTTGTTTAGCACAAGGACAAATTTCTCGTCAATACATTATTCTTGCGTCAGTAAATTAATCGTGTACTTACAGCGTTTATCCTTCCCCAGCAAACTAGAGGTCTCCCCGAAGGTTTTCTAGTAGCACACTACTTTATAGACTTGCAAGTTCTACGTATTGTAGGTTTTGATTTTGATTTAAGTTTACATTTTGTGCAATATTCTCAGCGGGAGACGAGGCCAGCAGAGTTGGTTCTCACATTATGGACATCAAAGAAGACACGAAGAAAGGAAGTGTAAGTGGAAAAGATAGCATATGACTGCTTCTTTAACAATACCTTACTGGCTGCATTGATCAATCAGGGGATGTTGCTTTTATATGTAGCCAAATTCATACGTGTAAAAATTACGCTTTTTTAGGATCAAGCAGACGAAGACATCGATTGGTGGTCCAAGTTTTATGCCTCTGTTGGTGATAATGACAAGGCTGGAGTATACTTAGAAAGAGGATATGACAAGATCATGGTGAGACACCCGCCGTTTTGAACACAAGAAGTAACCTTCGTTTTTCATTTCGTCACGTTTTTCATAACTTTTGTTCTAATTACTGTGCTGGACATCATATGTGTTTTTTTTCTGAGACATAATTTTGGCAGGAGATGTCTCAGTTTCGCTCTCTTGTTTGCTCTTTTGTAGTCAAGTTGTTTACCTTTGCTCTTCCACAATCTACTAAACCACCCGAGTTCAAATGATGCCGAAAATGACTTGGAAAGTGTCATATGGTGGTTATTTGGCGATGGAAAGTTTAATTCAAGTAACAAACGGCGTGAAACGAACGATTCAGAGGCAGAAATTAACTGATTAGCTTTTTGAGCAGGTGCTTGTACTTGTAGTTCGATAAATACAAACTGTGCTTATTTCATAGGAAACTATGATTTTTTTATGTAAATTTCATTTCGGAATGTTAAATTAAAAGTGTTTTGTGATGGTGTTTTGCGCACAGTTCGACTTTTTTTAGCCCAGAAATACATCTTGCATGTTAACAACTGATCGAATTCTCGGGCTTTTCGTGAAGTCGCGTATTCCAGTCCTGCTGTAGTTGAAACGAGAACGTTTGCTTTTGAGGAAAGATTCCGATTTATGATGACATACTTTTGTCCTTTTTTTAAGGTGTACGGCACGGAACTGGAGAAAGTTGAAGTATTTAACGGTTTCCAGGACTTTGTAGAAACTTTCTACATTCACCGCGGAAAAGTGAAGTCGAAAGCAGACGAGGAGGAAACTATTGTAGGGGAATTTAAGGTAAAAAACAAATTTAATAACAAACTGGGAAAAAAGAAACGAAGAGAAAGAAATCATTGCGGTCGTTCAACAACTTAAGAAGTATAGGAAATAGAGCCTTAAAAACAACAAACAAACAAACAAGACCGTATGTAACCAGTTAGGCTATCATTTTAGAATACCACACAAAGTTTGTAGACTGTTGAGAACGAAGTTTGTTTTCCTCTTGGTTGGTTGAGTAATAGGTCCGGCAATTGGTTGCAGTAATTCCGAGAATAGATATTAAAGACGTTAACCATTATTTTCTTTCAATTCCAGGGATCGTTTAGACTGTATCCTCTGCCAAGCGATCCTAATGCTCCTGTGCCGCCCAAGATTCTACGTAAATTGCCTCCAAGCCAACCAGTGGAATGCGTCGTCAGAGTGTACATTGTTCGGGTGAGATGTTGAGACTGTATGTAGAGATGGCACCCTTGTTTGTCTGTTTTCTTTAAGTTGCCCTGGCTTCCTAAGCAGATATTCTTTAGGCTGAACGTGTGTAGTAAGGCAAAAAGATTGCATGGCAACCAAAAAAAAAGAAACCTTATGACTTGGAGGTTATTTGGTATATTGTCGTATTTTTCTTCCCTGTTCCTCCCCACGAGTAGGGATCGTGCCTCGAATCACAGAAGCATAAAATGAAAAATTGCATTAAAACTGTTTCGCATTTAAATCGAGATATTCTTGATGTAAATATGTGAAGTGTCTGCGCGCTAGAAGGAGAAATTGTTGAAAAAAATCAGACGTTTCGAGACTCTTCTCTCTGTTAATATTTGTTATCTTTTATACACGTTAAAATTACAGCTTTGTAGAATGCCTGGTTCGTAGTTTTAAAAATGGCTTTCGAGAATCAATTTGGGCTTGACTGACTTCACTTAGCGACCGCTGGCCGTTCCATTGCCAGATTAGTGTAACATTACAATCAATTATCGTAATTAAAGATTTAAGGTGAAGATTAACGACTGTCTGTTTACTTTCTTTAGGCTTTAGATCTCCAGCCCCAGGACACTAGCGGTCTGGCAGATCCTTACCTTGTAGTAAACCTGGGAAAGAACAAGATTTCTGACAAGGAAAACTACGTGCCAAACAACCTCAATCCTATCTTTGGAAAGTAAGAGGGCTTTACTGGGATTAATTCACTGTTGAAATGTTTGGGTTGAATGCACAACTGATTTCTTTATATTGGGCACTTAAAGGGAACCGCCACTGTTACAACAAATTGACATTAAATTGTTGGAAATAATTTCTAAATTTCAATTCTTTAAGTTAACAAGTGGAAAGAAAGTTTTAGTGTACCAAAAAGTTTAGCCTGTTCCAGGCGTTCAGATAGTGGAGCGCGAGCGAAAAATAAAGCGAGCGAAAGAGCGGGAAAAAACGAGGGGAGACTGGAACAGGCTACAAAAAGTTAGAATATCACCTATTTTCGCTTTTGAATTTCCCGTGCGCTTCCATTTTGAATTTTTGTGACATCATAGGGTTGCCGCTATTGTTAAAAGGCAACTTTCTTTTGTACACAACAATATGGGCAACCGTATGACGTCATAAAAATTCAAAATGGCAGCACGCGGAAATTCAAAAGCGAACATAGGTGGTATTCATATCCCAATTTTTTTGCACTTGCTAACTAAAGAATTGAAATTTAAAATTCCAAAATTTAACGTGTGAGATAACAGTGGAGGTTTCCTTTAAGCAACGAGTACGTTGACGTTGACGTTGAAAAGTTGGGAGCCAGTAGTCCTATGTTGTCTTGATTGACTAATTTTGCCATGGACAGAAAAAAACTTGTTTTGAGGTCTTTTGCTTGACTCGATGACGTGAAAACGCGTCAAAAGCAAATAATAGGGCGACCGTGACGTCCGGGACGTCAACGCTCTTAAACCCTTAAGCCCAAATAGTGACAAGCTTATTATTATTATTATTATTATTATAAAATAATAATAATAATAATAATAATAATAATAATAATAATAATAATAATAATAATAATAATAATAATAACAACTTTATTTCATGAGGGTAAAACACATTACAGTTAAAAAACTGATGAACCTGTGGCCCTCTATAAAAATGTTACATAATATACTTAAAAAAAAATGAAAGAAAACGCTAAATAAATGGAAAACTACATATAAAAGGAAAGAAAAGGAGATGAATATAATAAGACTAGTTTACGGTAAAATGGTCTAGGTCAGCGTTCATGGCAGCAAAGTGACTTGTATACGCTCTCATTCTCTTGTATACGCTGTCATTCTCTTGTATACGCTCTCATTCTCTTGTATACGCTGTCATTCTCTTGTATACGCTCTCATTCTCTTGTATACGCTCTCATTCTCTTGTATACGCTCTCATTCTCTTGTATACGCTCTCATTCTCTTGTATACGCTCTCATTCTCTTGTATACGCTCTCATTCTCTTGTATACGCTCTCATTCTCTTGTATACGCTCTCATTCTCTTGTATACGCTCTCATTCTCTTGTATACGCTCTCATTCTCTTGTATACGCTCTCATTCTCTTGTATACGCTCTCATTCTCTTGTATACGCTCTCATTCTCTTGTATACGCTCTCTAATTTTTCCTTACGGTAACACTATTTGTTTAAACATACAGGTCACGAGAATAAAGGAAATGATCACCAAAGATAAAATGTCTTGATGTTTAGGCAAATTCTTCCAGTTGTACCGTTAGAAGTGTATGGTGAATAGAAGGGAGAACATGCATTGATACCGGGACTGGAAGTGTTGAGGTCGCTAATAATATCACATACCACAAGTCCAGTTAAAATATCAGAAGTTAGGGCTCATGAAATGTTCCGCTTCTTCACTCGGGACAGTTGCATCTTGTTGTCGGCCAAGTAACTTTTCATTATCACTTGTTTGACGGAGAGTCTATTTAGCAGCTAAGTAAAAGCATCATTAAAATACCTTATTCTCGAGAGCAAATACTTCTCGAGTGCAGCTTGCCAAAAAAGTTGGCATTTGATTTCTTTTGAAGTTTTTGAGTCGGGACACCCCCATACCTGATAAAGAACTTTCACGAGTAAAGGATGGCAGCCTAACGTCCCCTTTGTAGGTGCGGTTTATTTGCTTAGATGAAACTCATTTTCCCTCTTTTGGCGTTTTTTCTAGACCTGTGAAAAAAAAGACTCAAGTTCCAAAGTGAAACAATCAACAGTTCTCTTTAGTTGGTTTCGAACGTTTGTGCTAATCGCCCCAGGAAATAACTTTTTTAATTAAACGAGTGAAGCGGGAGGGATTCGAAGGTTTCTTTGTTGGCGGCACCATTTCTCATGTCTTAACGAGGATTTTTTGTCCTTTTTTCTCTGTCAGGATGTTTGAACTAAACGCCACCATCCCCATCATCAAGGACCTGCGCATAAGCGTCATGGATTATGACGTCATTGGCAGGGATGATCTGATTGGTGAAACTGTTGTGGATCTGGAGAACAGGTTCTTGTCTCGTTTCCGTGCGACCTGTGGACTTCCCCAGACTTACTGCACGTGAGTAGTTTGAGAGATAACTATACACGCTTATAATGTTGATAGTAAAGTTTCCACCTTGCTCTGTCGTGTAGTGAAGCACCAAAGTAAGGAAATCATGAAAAAGATGTGATGGAAGATAGGTACGCCATTCATAAGAAAGCGTTTCTCTTCAATTGTTCAACTCTCAGGGCCGACAATTTAAACAAAGTCTCACTTAGACCGTGGTTTAAGGCAACAAATAAACCTGTACATCTGTTTATACGTAGGTTATTCTCGGAAATAAACTTTTTTAGTCTGTGCTACATACCTCCTTGACATTATGGTATAGAAGGATTACATAGTCACGTATGCCAGACTGAAACTGATTTAGACCATGATCTTGTTAAACTCGCCTAAAGTGTCTGTTTCACCAAACAGCGGGAGATAAGGACGCCATCTATGTTCTTTGCACTCTTATAGTTCACAACAATCACTACAGAGTACTCTGTTACTTCGAATTATATTGGAATATTGCTAGCTTTTGCTTTTATTTGCGAGTGTTTTTTTCCAAGTTGTTGAGTAATCAGTTTATTATTGGTATTTATTATTGCCTTGATGTGTAACAACTGTTTTCGGAACTAGGTTTCAAGAAAGTGAGTTTTCTGTAGTAAAGTCTATGCCCGGTCAGATTCACATAGCCCCTCGCATGATGTTACCTTTAAGTTGCAATTCCTTTATTTATGTTTTCCAAGCAAGGACAAACCTGTTCGCAAACGGTCCGGTCGTGATGATTGCGGTCAATTTACATTTTAGTTCCACGTTTATGGCAAAAGAAGTGTTCGTTTTGCTTTAAAGCTGCACGACAGTTCATCAGTGTCACTAACAACAGTTCTTTGCATCCTTCCGATCACACGAGGTAGTCTACCGAAACACCTGGGGCAGATTCGCAAAGCTGTCCTAAGTCAAGTTAATTCCTAGATATTGTTTCTTAACAATAGGGTTTTGCTTTGCGATAATACTTTGGACACATCTTATCTTAGGAGGGCTTCATGAATCCAGCCCCTGGGTTCAACGATTTACTTAGTACACCCTTCACTCCTTTGTCATAAGTACACCTCACTCAACTCCGTAACGTTGTGTTACATCATACAGGTTTGGTTCAAATCAGTGGTGTGACTAACGTGACAGTCAACTCACAACACTGGTTCGAAACAAACATGTAACGAATCGTAACCGTAACTTCCTGTCTGTTCACTTAACCGTGTCATAAACATAACTTTCCTTGTGACATTAAACTACTAATACTTAGAGGTATAGAAAACTTGCGTGACCAGCGTTACAGCGTGGTATGCTAACTACGTTACAGGTCTGGTCCAAATCAGTGGCGTGACTCCCAGACGCCTCGTCAGCTCTTGGAGTACTGGTGTGAGTTGAACAATTTAAATAAGCCCCAGTTTCTTGGAAATACACAGCTAGTGCTGGATGGAAAGGTCTACAACTTGCAAGAGTTCGGTAAGAAAATGCGGATTGACCAATAATTAATTTCTCCATAGAATACAAATACACTGTTAAGCAGATGGATGAAGAGAATTAAGGAAAAATTCATCGACTAGGAGGTGTTGGAGTCTCGAAGATACCACCAAATAGCCCAGTTTAGAGTTCACCAACTCAAATATTAATGACGCATTTTTACAGGGTTAGTCTAAATCTGATTATACAATAACTGAAGATAATGCGCGCGCTGTGATTAGTCAATACCTATTGATTATTATACCAGTAAACCACATGGATAATGTAGTTGCTATATAAAAGCAATATACCACACATTTTTTATGGTTCATTGGCTCAATAAACCACTTGGGATGTTGGAATAACACTCGAAAAGGTTGTAAATCACTCGCCTTCAGCTCGTGACGTACAATCTGATCTCGTGTTCTTACAACATCCTGCGTGGTTTATTGAGCCAATAAACCATAGAAATGTGCGGTGCATTGCTTCAATAAAATATGCATAACTACGAGCAGGAAAGTGGTTAATTCTAAGATGAAACAACACACAGAGTTGTGATAGCTTATGTCTCATTTCATTTAAGACCGATATGTTATGTCCGTGATCTTCATCAGTAAGTTAGATGGTGCCTTACCCAACGCTCTGTCCCTAAACATTGTAGATCATCTGGGGACAGACATGTTACGGCCAGAAGCCCATCCACCTCCTTGAACAGCACAATAGTCACACAATTGTCACACAATAGTCGCGGCCCAATGTTACCTTAACAGCACAATAGTCAGAATAGTATAGAAATTTATCGAACTAGTCAGAATAACGGTTTGTCCTTGGAGCTCAAAATGTCAAAGTAGAATGTATTTTTTTTATTGTACCTCCAACAGAGGAAGGCATGTTGTTCCACCAGCACTTGGGCCCCCCTGACCAGCGGTTGGCATTGCACGTGTTGAATTCCATGCCCGTGGTTCCTGAACATGTGGAGACCAGACCCCTGTTTAACTCCCTCCAACCTAGCGTCGAACAGGTACAAGTATGTTGCTTTTAACGGGCGGTGGGCGTCATCAAAACCTTGTCCCAACACCCTTCCTCTTTTTAAAGATGCTATGAAACGCTATTTTAGTATCTTTTTAAAAAGCTAAAAAGTGTCTCGGCATCAAGTGAATTCCAAAAATAATGGCCTAGCTTTGTTATTCAACACTACTACGGCACTGAAACTGTTTCCTGTCGTCTGTTGCTACCGATGGCAAGGATGGAAATGGATTGAAACTTGAAAAAAGTGGGCCAATTTTTCACGTTTTGATGCTATGTTCTCAAAAATCACCTCCAAAAAATTACTATGGTTAGCTCTCCCTGATAAAATTCATTTGATATCTTCCTTGTAGTTTTACGGGAGCATTTTGTGTATGAGTAAAGGCACTAGGTTATGATTTTAGCACAGAATTGACCTAAACTAGCAAAATCCTCGTGACATAACCCCTTTAAGTAGTTGCACTGAAAGCCAGTAAAAACGGTCAATTCTTGTGTCCAAGCCCTCTGGCTTGAGCCATGCAGGTAGCTTATCAAGACCGGTCCTTGATGGTGGTTTTGGAGCTTGAAGCGACTGGGAAAATCACTGTCTCTCCATTGTTGGAATGGTAGTCTATTTCAGGGTTATGCCCAGCATTTTCTTAGATTCCCTGACAGTAAGTTGATTCCCATTTTTACACCTTGACGCTTAGATGCGCAAAATGCGAAACTTAAAGGTCTTTAGGAGGTTTATTACTCGTTTGTTAATTACCTCTAATACTTTTTAATCCTTTGTTAGCCTGAACGTGGTATTTACTGAAATATAAAGTTTCAGATTTTGCCGTCTCTGTCCGTAGACGCAATCCACACCCTTCTTCACTGAGATCCCAGTAAACCTTAGGTTGTTTTTCCACACCTTTCCCTATTCGTTAAGTAGTAGTTTAGTGGTTTTGGCTTTAAGGTGATGGAATGAAATAGAATTGCAAGCGTTGCCTTTAAAACTTACTTGATTTACTTGACAGGGCAAGTTACAGATGTGGGTGGACATTTTCCCCAAGCATCTGGGAACGCCTGGCTCACCCTTCAATGTCAGCCCTCGAAAGCCTGGAGAGTAAGTGATGACAGATTCTTTATGGTCCAATTTAAATGGAGATAAGTAGATTAAGACCAGGGACTGGTTGCAGGAATGTTGCACGCCCGAGACTTGCTTTACTGTGGATGTGAGTTGACTTCCCACATGCGTCAGGCATTGGATGTCTCGATCGAATTTCAGCCCCCTTTGGTGGTGTTTTACAACTGTGTCGTCACCGGGCCAAGTTACGATACAATCTTCCCCTAATAGGCGTGAACTGGCTGAAGCCTCAATTGCCGCCATTTTATCATTGCTCCAGCGAAGTCTCGACAGCACACGTCGGCCACGCTGTCTATGTCGCTTTCTGGCGCTCTCTTTGCTTATTAATTTAATGGCTATTTCATTGCACTTAAAATGGCAGACTAAGGCCGATTCGGTTTAGCTCCGGCGAGTTTAGTTACATTAGACACAAGGATGAACGACATCAGATAATTAACTTTAGTTTACCGTGTGGTAATAAATTTTTGCGGGTTCTAATTTTTGCGATTTTTGCGGATTTTTTCACGATCCGCAAAAAAAAAGTTCCAGCGAAAAAAATCTCCAGCAAAACTTACACATAATGTAAAATCATGTTGGTGCCCATTTACCTAAACTGTCTCTTTCCAGTTCAGAAACAAAACGAAATTAGAACCAAAACATTCAGAAATAAAACAATGAAATTGCAGTTGGTCAGGAGCTCCTGAGTTGGTGCATGTATTTGACAGTTAAAATCTTCAAAGAAAAGCATCGTCTGAACGTACTCCAATGATTTAGTGCATGTTGTTCACCTCTATTCGATTGTTTGTACTCAAAAAACGACAACGTTAGAATTCCAAACAGAAGGCGACTTCCTGAAAATCGCAAAAATTAATTCCCAGCAAGAAAAATCAGTTTCTCCCATTCGCAAAAATTAGTTCCCGCAAAACACAAAAAATCGCCAATCCGCAAAATTCAACTCCCGCAAAAATTTAGTGCCACACAGTAAGTTACAGTACTGCAAAAATCCTTGAATTTCCCACTGAGTGTTTCCGTAGTAAAGGTGAATGACCTTCGTAGGATCAGGTCGAACTAATAACGTTTGTGCAGCCGGTCACAGGGTTCAAACTTGCTCATGAAGGTTTAATCAGAAAGCTCTTACACTTATTTTTCCAGTTATGAATTGCGAGTGATTATTTGGAACACCGCTGATGTGATCTTAGAAGAGACTTCCATAACAGGGGAACAAATGAGTGATATTTACGTGAAGGGGTGAGTATCAGTGGGCAGCTGCGCATGCTCTGATCTTAGAAGTGCTTCCATCTAGGCAAGATCGACTTAAAAATTCAGTTGGAAGAAAGCATTTCGACGTAGAAATCTTTGCGGTCTACATATCTTGTAGTGATTATATCTTCTAGTATTCTAATAAGCTGTTAAATCTCGTTTCATTTAAGTTTATTTTGACTAGATGTGCACCACTTGGAAAAATTCTAGAGGCAAGGAAAAGCATCCTTTATGGCCACTTACGTATTCATTTCACTAGAAACCAATGCTTATGTACAATCTTTCATGTTTACTCATTAGATGGATTGCCGGGATCGAAGAATCGCAGAAAACGGACGTGCATTACAGGTCTGGTTTTATGTAAACCCTTTAACCCCCAATAGTGAGCAGCATCAAATCTCTCCCTGTCAAACCAGTGCGTTGTACCTTATACAAATCGTGAGAATTAAGGAGATAATCACCAAAGATAATTGTCTTGGTCTCCCAACTGGTACTCGAAAAACGTATGAAAATCGGTACGGCGAATTTGTATTTTGATGCTGGGGTTGAAAGGTTCAATATTCTCATGAACGTATAGGCGATTTAGACTTTACAGGACCCATCCCACCTTACGACGGCAGTTTAAAACCATAAAATTTCCAGGAATGTGAAGAGCATATTAACATTAGTTGCATGACTAATACACCTAAACGTGTCTTGAATTCGAAACATCACGCCTCTCTTAGCCCAATTTTAAAGAAATGTCGTTACATTTTGTAGTAGACTGAATACCTCTCCTCACGATGGGCTGTCAGTGGTTCACATTCCCACTCGTTCTCACTGCCTTAACATGTTGAGGCCTCGTTCTCATTCGGTCTATGTTCTCTCCAGATCTCTGGATGGTGAAGGAAATTTCAACTGGCGTTTCGTCTTCCCCTTTATGTTCCTCGCTGCGGAGAAAGTCGTGGTCGTTAGAAAGAAGGTAAGTGAAAGGATTCTTATGTCTCAAGAGAGGGAAACGAAAAAAGAAAACCACCCTAAAATTTTGATATCACTTACAGGTCGCAATTTAGCAACAGATGCCAAGCTGTTCATGTTTCTCTCAGCAGTTCTTACATCTCTGTGTTACGCAGTTATTTACCGACCCTCGTGACATGACCTTGGGTCCGTGTGATTGTGGCTTTTCATTATCACGGTCCGATCTTATCCTTCACTCCTCGGTTAAAAGCGCACGAAGAGTGCGCTATATAAATTGAACTACTGTTGGCGCATGACGAGTGCGCTGTATAAATTGAACTACTGTTGTCCTTTTCAACTATCGACAGTTTCATTGCAGGAGCACTTTTGGAGTTTAGACGAAACAGAGGAACGTGTGCCTCCACAACTAGTGATTCAAGTGTGGGACAACGACAAGTTCTCCGCAGACGACTTCTTAGGTACGTTGTTCTCAACTGTTCAGGGAAGAAGAAAACCGAAAAAAAGCGAAATTTGTCAAAGAGAATTTGAAATCTACACAAATTATTTATTGGAAACCTTAGATAATAGGTAAAACATTATTGGCTAAACTCTGAGGGACACTGATTAGCGTGAAGGTGTGTGAACTTTGATTCACACTACCACGAATCTGTTAATTTGTGTGACTCTACCGCCAAAGGGTTTAGTAAAAAAGTCGAGCCTTCCATACGTGGGATTCCTAATAACCATATAAGGGTTATCCCTTTACCACAAAGGTGAAACTTTGCACAAAAGGGAAGCATTGATGTTGCCTACAACACGAAGCTCTTTCACACAGAATTAAAAATGCTGTTGACTTGTTTGTTTACAGGTCAGCTAGAACTGAATCTGAATCGTATGCCCAAGCCAGCCAAGAGTGCTAGGAGGTGCACCTTAGAGCAACTACCGACGTTTGACGAAGGCAGAGCCAGTAGCAGTGTGGAGACAATTTCCTTGTTTGAGATGAAAAGAGTGTATGGCTGGTGGCCCTGTGTTGCTCAGGAGCCGGGCGAAGATATGCAATTAACGGTAAGTGATAGGGAAAGTCGCAGTCGGTCTACAAATAACCCAAGCGGGTGGAGCTTATAGAACTAACGGACGACGACTAAGATGACCGTCGATGACGCATTCTCGTCAGCTATCCGTGGAAAGCCTCGCGTGAACTTTGGTTATCGTTGGAACGTTCGGGGTACATTCGGAAATATTCATAAGCCTTCAAGCCATCTTCCAAACTCTTCCGAAAACTTTCGGGTCAGCTTCGGAATTCTTCGGAAGACTTGGGGCCATCTTGAGAAAACGCCGTTTCACAAACGCAGTATAAAAGTTGTACGCTCTGAGTAATGGGCTCTTGAAGATTGATTAATTGCTTTTTGTTACAGGGCAAAGTGGAAATGGCCATTGAGCTGCTTACTAAAGAGGAAGCTGAAGGGAAACCGGCCGGTAAAGGAAGAGATGAACCAAACCAGAACCCCACACTAGAGGAACCCAAGTAAGCCTTTTATTAACTTTTTCGTTGAATCAATTGGAAATAGCACAGAACAAGGCCTGCAAGTGTTGACAGTGTTGTGAGGGATTATATATTTATGCTGAAGGGCGAAATGATGGGTTAGTTGGCAGACGTTGACTCGTGGCTTACACCGTTCTTATTAAAAAGGCAGGCAACACGGTTTTTACACCAAAGGGACTGTATGGCATATTTTGGGAGTCTAACTGGATTCATTAAAGCCATTGAACTGATCAATTATTGCCATTGCAATCCGAAATTGGAGTCCCAAACTTGGCTTGGTACAATCCCTGCCACAAACCTTGAAACAGTTTGTTAAAGTCAGCTCCCCCATCATCCCTTTTTCCGTCTTGCTTCCAACACTAAAATGCCACAATACAATCTGATCACAGTTGAATGGGGGAGCGGGGTGTTTTTAGGGATTGTGTCCTCGATTTAAGCTTTGTTGTGTTACGTCGTCGGTTTTCAAATGGAATAAAATAAATTTAAATAAAGTAAAGTAAAAGTAGTATGACCTGGAGGATAGGACTTGCTTCAAGTACCTAACAAACGGCTGAGCTACAGAATGCGTCAACGGCTTTATCTACGTTACCTAGCAAAGCAACTAATAAAATAGCCGTACAGGCTGTCATGAGCCCTTCATAACCATAAAATTAACGCGTCGGTATAAATTCATTTTCTCATGTATGTCCTATGGGAGATAATTCACATACGTCATGGACAGCCGAGTCAACCAATCAAAGTACTTCAACTTCCTTTTCTTACCCTTAATACACCACGCATTATTTCTTCCCCAGTCGCCCCGCTACATCGTTCCGTTGGTTTACGTCGCCGTTTAAAACTCTTCGCTACATCATTTGGAGGAACTACAAATGGATTATCATCGGTATCCTCATCACCATCATCATTTTGGCCGCTGTGGTTATCTTCTTGTATTCAATGCCGGTAAGTCCTAAAGCCTGTACGTAATAGGCCATTTCCGAGTTGTCTTGTACCTCTTTTCCAAAGCGAATCTTGGTGTGTAGCCTTTCATGTGAACATGGGTTTTCATTCACATGCAAAGAAAACTCATTTTCCTCTGAAAGGTTATGCACCAGGTCTCACTTAGTAAAATGCTCTGTTGACGAAATTTAGTTCCAGACAGAACAAGCATGTAATCCTATGATTTGTTTATGCTATGGTCCTTGAGCTAACTAATCTCCAAAATTAAGACTTACCGAGGTTAAGAATTTAATAAAACAGTTATTATACTTCACTTGTTGGATATGAGCTGATCGTAGTCAACTCAGCGCTACGCGCCTCGTTCGCTCGGGGAGTAATTGTCAGATATTTGTCATATTTCTTGCGTTACATGTATTTTGTTTAACTCACCGTGATTTTGTTTAACTCACCGCTGTCTTTTTTTCTTTTAGGGCTACTCTGTGAAGAAGATGTTCCAAGTATAAATCGTCCCCTGTGACGGAAAACCAATTACAGATTAAAGAAAATGCATCAATTCTATTATATGGAATTTAATTCAAAGTATAATAATATATTAACAGAGTAATATAATTATAATAATTTGATATATCGCTATAATATCAGAATTTGGTTAATACAATAAATTGTTGAATCATCACGTTCAATATTGACAATACTTGGGTAAATCTAATGTAATGTACCCTCATTATTTCATTTTCGCGTAAAAATCACTACTTGTTTAGAATGATAATGAAGTTCAATTCGTCTAATGTAAATCAACGTTAAAATAAGCTCGAGGAATCGGTGGAGGGTTTTGAGTTTTTGGTAATGCCTTTAACCCTTTTTTTTCCTTGTGAGACTATTTTCCAGACTTTCTGTGTGAGAAGAGTGAGATATGAGCAACACCATCAGAACCTACTGCGCAGTAGCTTTCATTTGACCATTTTTTAGGATTTCACACTTGAGGGTTTCATCACAGACTTAAAAGTAGAACCACCTTGAAAAGCCTAATAAACATCACCACAAGAAAGTACTGCTCATTTGAATGGTTCCACTTTAGGATTTCACCCACAGATTCAAAGGTTAGAACTGACTTGTACAGCGTATTAACAGTGCTAAAGGAAAGTGCTGCCTAGTGTCTTTTATTTGAATGGTCACACTTTGGGATTTCATCCATGGACTCGTTGATGCCTTTTGCGTTTTCACTACTTGTTCAAACGCTCAAGTGACGAGAGTAAAGAGAGTGATCACCAAGGATAACATGTCTTGATATTTAGACAAATTCTCCTTTCTAGTTCTATGAGAAATGTATAAAGAACGGTGAGGAGAATATGCATTTTTATATCAGGGCTTAACGGGTTAAAACTACCGTGTACAGAGAAAAACAGTAACACAAGAAGCAACCGCTGGAGAGCTTTCATTTGAATGGTCGAACCTCAGTGGTAAGAATTTTGCATTACTTGATGCTAGGTTCAAGGAAGAAAGGGGTTTAGTGTATTGGGTGTTTTTGACGATAATGATATAGTTTCGGAAATGAATGAAAAAATGAGTGAATGTAAAATATTACTTTGGAAATGAATGTAAAATATTGCTTGAACGTTTCGTCGCTGGCGATGGAAAAAAAAAATTCTTTCTTGACCAACAAGAGAGGCGGGGCATTGAAGAACGCCGAAGTTTTCCCGGTAACATTTCAAACTGATCTTGACAACATTTGGAACTTAATATTTGCATTGGACGAGCTTTGAACTGTTAAGGTATAAGACGTAGGTTCCTCTCTACCGTTGGTAGAGAGAATTAGTGATGGCCTAAATATATAAGTCATAGGGCATTTACTTTGAAAAATTTACGTTGTTAGGTAGAAAAATTTAATACAGTGCAATCATCAGTCGTGGGACGGAACGTGTTCTCATAGATCATTATTAAACCTATCTTAGAATGAGTTAGCTACGCACCAGTTTGTGCCTTGCAAATAAAAAAGCTTTATTAAGTTAATTTACGTGATTTGATCTCCTGTTTATTTTGCTATCACAAAAATGTAATTTATTTTTGTTTTGTTTTTGTTGTCACATTATGATTGAGCATTGTGCCCGATGTTTGTGTCTACACCTTTACACGTACGCCGCGTTTAATTACAAAATTGTGGTCATTTTTTGCCTCACAGAACTCGTTTAGAGTACTTTAAAAGAATAAGCATCTAAAAATATAGCAATTTAGGTATTTTCGCTATTTTCGCTGTAGTAATATTTGAAGTTGATGCCACGATAAAATGAAGCAAACTTCAATAAATGGGAAATATCTTCTCGACATCTTGTTGTTGCTTTTTGCTTTCTTCAAGAGATAACTTACAAGGCTTGCTTAATCTAAGGGGAATGTTGATTGGTTCTCCATAAAAACATAACTTAGGTTACGACGTGTCGTCTTATCTGAGCACCAGTTCAATTAATGACGTAGTCGCTTCATAATATTTCGGAGCTGAGGTAAGACGGCCATGTCCATTCAATGTGGATGGCCATGTCCATTCAATGGGTGGCAGGGTGGCCGAGTGGTTAGGGTGTTGGACTTCGAGTCCGTGGGTCCCGGGTTCGAATCCCACTCTGAGCACTTCATGGATTTGTTTCTCGGTTGTCCCGAGTTATAAATCCTTCGGCTGCGCTTGTATATAGCCAACTGGTTTGCCTCCCGCCAATTGGGATTTTTAACATGTTATGTTCCATTTACAATATTTGTTTCGTTTGTTTGTTAAACGCTCGGCCCCACTAGCAATTTGCTATAAACACTTGCCGAGGGTAAATAAAGGATATTTATTTTATTTATTTTTTATGTAATGAGTAATGAGGCGAAACAACAAATTGAAATTGAAGATTTCGGCACAAGATCGGAAGCCCGGAAGAATTTTCGAACTTCATCAGTGCGGTTCTGTTATAGACCTCGCTCAAACTTACCCCCTATAATTAGTCAAAATGGCTGCCATTTGAGTAAAGAAATTCAGGGTTGCCCCTACGTCTACTATAAGTGCCAGATAGAAGTTTATGCCCTGGCAACGAGGAATAGACACGTAAGACACTTCTTAAGGGAGACAAAGCCTGGTGGGGGGAATAATAACTGTCAAAATGCCTTATTTTGTCTTCCTTGGTGACGGTCTTCATCTTGTTGGCAGGGAATGATCGTTGTTGTATCAGTGTCAAGACTTCTGAAAAAATGTCAAGGAAGACAAAATCTGTGGACTTAGAGATGCCTTTGTTTGGCCTCCTTCGTAGACTTTACAAAACTTGTAATTCTATTTCCTATTTGGGTAGCAAGGTGGCACTAGATCCCAACGCACCTGGCGATTAAATGAATAAGTTTTCAGTATACAAATAATGGAAGCCCCTCGCCGATGTGTACGCATTTTCGCAGTTCACGCACTCTACACTAAGCCTCTACGCGATGACAGAATTGAGTCTAAAAGTAATTCAATGATTCGACTAAACGGTGAGGAATGACTATTTACTTACGATTGTCGCATACTGCGGATGTTGATCGTAAAGTGCTATTAATATATTTCTTGTAAATAGCGCTCTAGAAGTAATTTATTATTATTATTATTATTATTATTATTATTATTATTATTGTGGCTTGTGCTGCTCTATCTTTACTACGATTTTATCGTAGGTTTAAGACAGGTTTCAAATTCCTTCGACATTTTTTCTGTCGGATAGTACGCGAATATCATAAGCAAGTTGTTTGTTTTTTCCTTTGAGCGACACGATACAAATCGTGTCAAGGGTTGTTGTTAAGTCTGTCGGTAGCCTGTGAACAGGCTCCGGTAGGGGATAGGCCGCGCACAGAGCGAGGGAAGCTCCCCGTCCCTTCGCTCGTTCTCGCCCTTTGTTACCTTCGCCCTTTCCCCTTCTAGAGAGCCTGTTCACAGGCTAGCCTGTCGAGTGCGACAAGATAACACTTATCTTAAACTCCTAGAGAGAACTACGGAGCATAAACTATGAGGTTTTCAATAGTGTTCACACTGAAAGGAAATGGAGGAAATGGAGTATCTCTTAAACGTTTTGCAGAGAAAGGTAAGGAACATGGATATGAGTTTCACAGGAGCGTACTGCCGAAAAGCACGGCCTTCCTGAAAAATCATTTTTAGGTATTCCAACCACAGAATCATGAGATGTATTAACTTTGCATGACGGAAGAACTGGCTCTCGGTAAGAAAATAATTGGGTCGGTTGTGGTTATTTTCTCCAATTAGCAGCAAATTTAAGGAAGTAAAGACACAGAACTCACCCTTAATACCCCGTACGTGGACTTCGAGTTGACCAATATCATTTAGGGTGTACGTCATGTTGTTTCCGAACACGGGCTGTTGTGTCGGCTCAAGCGGCGTTTCCTCGATCGTATAACGCCCTGAATTCAAATTTAAGGTTGCGTCATTTGTAGCGAAATACCACCAAGCGTGAGCTTCAAGTTCTTGTCAACGCTTTGATGAAGGTGGACAGAAAGTCACCGAAAATTTAGCAAAAGAAAGCAGATGTGATAAACCTATTTTCGACATGAGTTGAATATCATTTAAGATGTCTGAAAACTGTTTTAAACGCAACTATATTCGTGCGGCGAGCAACCGCTGACCAAATGAACAATGGCATTCGAGAAAATCATTAAAAAAAAAAAAACAACGCAAGCGACCACCCCTAGAATTACGGGAAATTAGGCTTTAAATTCCTTTTAACTAACAAGCTTTAAAAAAAAATCACGCAACGGAAAACAGACGGTACCACCTGGTTTGCGAAGAAGATAAAATAAAAAGAATGCTAATAGTATGAATTGGAGAATATTGTAAACAGACCACCTCCTACAATGAAATGAATTGATAATCTATATTGTTTCATTCAACTCCCACTCAACTGGGAATGAACAAAGGTTCCGAGCAAATGTTCGGAATGAACAAACGGTGGTATGAAATACATCTTTGTGCATTTTGTAGCTGTCCTCTGCAAAGCATATGAAAATACCTTGCCGAATTTTTGGTTTTATCGGAGAACGTGAACCCAGTTGACGTATTTGCAATATTTTGGACTGATATTTTTAGCTGTGTAACAGTTTTGACACTGATAGAAAAGCTGATTGGATCAGATAATTGTAAGATGCTTACAAGAATAAAAACTCTTTTTAGGGTGAGGATTATATAAAAATTTAGATATCGAAGACTTGCTCATGTAGTTTTTGCTTTGTTTTGATTGTTATTGTTCAAACACGGTCGGCTGGGAAAGATCACATGAAATAACCTAGCCCAGAATTACCGCCCTATCTCGGAATATTTAAAAATTGTTAAATGTGAAATGTTATCAGCTCCTTTTGTTTTGGTTCTAAAGGAGCAACAATTGTTCGTTACATACACCTGTTCACAAATTCAAGTTTTGCTTTCACTCAGTTACCTCCCAGCTGCGTTTTTATGTGGTAAGTAAGTTACGCTGAGTAGGGCAACTGTCGCTGTATTCAGGCGGCAAGACGACACGCTTGTCACTCAGGGTTTTCCTTACCATTTTATTGGTCTCCTAACATCAGTCTCTATTTATTTATACATCTGGGTGAAGGTAGACAATGCAAAGCAAAGAAGGTTTTTGACTAACAAAACTCATGACAACAAACCTTGTTTAAACAGCAGCGTCCAATGTGCCACAGCGGGCCTCCTTGACTGTCATTTTCGAACAATTTGCCACATCAGGAAACATATCAGTTTTACCTAGTAGAACGACTGAAAAATTATAAGAAAAAATTGAGCGTATTATAAATGAACGTAATTTTGAATTATGCTGTCAATTCAAAAGAAATTTTATTCGGAAGGCGAATTGTTAGCATGACAACGGAATTATTTGAAGAGAATTAGCAAAATGCCTTCTTACTACAATTATGATTATCCTGTCACCTGAAATGGTGATTTTGATCCAGTCTTTATAAATTTCAAACACACACAGGAAGTTGCTTTAAAGTAAAACGCGGGCAATGAAAGTATCTGATCGAGAAAGAAGTTCTACCGCCATTTGAAGAATTTCCTGGGTATTTGTATTTTTAGAGGTAAGGTTATGTTAAATTGGAAGACAGAAAAATTAAATTCAAAGCGAAAGGGTATTAACTTATGCCCTGCATTCAACATGTGCTTGTGAAACTCGAAGTATGTAATGTATTGTTAGATATTATGACTTTCCTTAATACTTTTGTATACAAAGTCAGAGACTGGAGACTATAACTTTTGGTTGTATATTTCCGCTATTTGAAAGCACCCTGCGTAAAGAATCACGGCAATTTTATTTGAATATTTAAGTTTGTAATAATGCCATTTAAATGTTTAGCGGAAGATGCTTAACGGAAAATGTACCACGTTTACTTGTTTGTTTCTCGGAATCGTACAAATTTCTTTCTAATTAAAACTCTTTTTTTTTTCTTGTTTAAACACTGATGAAACGAGAGCAAGAGTTACCGCGAGTTTCCAAAATGCAAACTCTCACTTTCGTTTGACCGATCACTCTTGCGCCGTCTCGTCAACTCTCATGCGTTCTCGAAGGTTTTTCAAACATCTCACTTTTGTTAGCTATAGGTTCGTCAGTTAGATTCTTAACTCTCAACTCTGTTGCACTCTCGAATAGCTTAAACTCAGTAACCTCAACACATGTTGACTCGCCCTCTCCGTGTATTCCTTATCTTAAGGGACAATCGATTCGACATAATTTTTTTTTTTGAGAAGACAGTGGACGACTCAGGTAAAGATACATATTACAATAATAGAATCCGGCTTAAATTAAACAGATTAAAGGGGTGACTATCACTTCCTTGTCGCCTTCTTCACTTCACATATCTTCAAATACATTCGGTTTGTTTCAAGTGATTTGAATTTACGGCTTTTATCGTCTATTGACTGTATTTATCTCGGGGCTGATTCACGTAGATATATTCAATAATTCAATTGGGCTCATTTCTCCCCGCGAATTGCTTCAGGCAATATAAACATGAAGAAGGAGCGCCATAGAAAATAACAACCGTTTATACGATTCTTGGGGGTCGTTTGTTCTTGTACTGATTTTAGCCGAGGAGATAAGCTGTTAGTTTAATGCTCGCTGTAGCTACAAAGTGAAACTAGAGAGTATTCAACATTGAGTTAAGCTAGCTCTAGGATTGTCTGGGATTAAAAAATAAATTTCGAAACAATTTAGCGAATTTGGCGGTTGCATGTAAAAATTACTAAATGTGAAATATTGAAGAAACTTTCAGAAATGTTAAAATACCTTCGCTAAATTATAATTGATAGTATTGCTTCAATTATTATTCTAATGACTTTGCGTGGGTTTTGTTTCTGCTATTTTCCCGCATTTCGCAATTTTCTTGAGTGACCCACGGCATATCCGAAACATTTTACCCGGTTCCAAAATTGTAACTGCCAATTTTGCATGATTTTCGGTAATTCTTTGCCCCGCAAACACATGGGGGATATTGTCCTTGACAAGTTTTTTCGTTAGAATTTTTATTTGAAACATTTTTTTGTTTGACAAGTTTTAATTTGTTTAAGTACGGAGACTGGAAACAAATTACTTGCTTTCATTTAAACGGCCGATTTCTCCTCCCGGTTAGACTGCTAGCAGTCTTTATCCAAAAGCAAAAGGCAAAAGAACAGAAAGTATAATCAGGCGACTTTTCCCGACCTTTAGAATATCTTCAGGTTGGAGTCGAAACCAAGAACCCAGGTGCTGTGCTGACAATTGGCAATTGAACATTCAATCCACAGTTTTCTTCCAGGATCACCTTTTGTAGCGTTTTAGCATGGCTCTCCCTCAATGCTTGGTAAAAAAGCGGATGTTTTAGATACTGGAGCAATTCATACTTTTGTGATGATCGCCTTTTATTTCACTTTATGCCCCATAATCACCCATAATCAGGTAAATATTCACTAATATATAAAACATTCATTTCGACTTCAGGATTGTAGTTGCTCATCTACTCTCCCTGATCCTGACCGTGAATCCTCTCAGATCTAGATTTCATTGTTTTAAATCTTTTAATGAAGAGTTCTTGCACTGTATGTATTAAAGCTTATGTAACTGGGGTTGGATTCACGAAGCCCTCCTAAGGTAAGTTGTGTCCTTTACATTGTCGGAAAACAAAAGCCTAGTTTTATAGAAACAACAGTTAGGATTCATCTTAAATTAGGACAGCTTTGTGAATCCTGCCCCTGGTTCATAACCTGTAGGTGTAATTGACAAGTTGATATGGAAGGTGGGGAAGCTCCTGCTCCCACTCCTGCTCCTCACCCGCCCACCCCAGCAGCTCCCCCGCCCGCTCCGCCACCTGCTCCACCTACGCCAGAGCCAACTCCGGAGCCTCCGGAGAGAGCAGTCACTCCAGAACCTGAACGCAAAGCAGAGCCTCCTCCACCGCCTAAAACCAAGGATGAAAAGCAAGAGGCCCAAGAACCACCCGCTGGTGGAATTCCTGAAAAGTGAGTGATGTAAATTTGACTTGTAAAGTAGCAAGCAGATGAAGTGTATTCATCGTTAGTGAAAGACGATAATGTTCAAAGGGACCACAACCATACACAATCGTTTATTGTTTTAACAACCAAACACCATAGGTCAAGGCTTGAAGAAATCGGACTTCCCTCTTACCCTTTAGGTAAGCTTCTTTTGTGTTGTTCTTGCCCAGAGCGCAATGGTCAAGTTTCTAAATTTTGTTTTGGTTGATAGCTTTTTATCAAGCAAATGGCTTGCCTTCGGGCAACAAGCACAAAAAAGATACTTTTCCGACATTGTAATGTGTTTGCCCCTGGATGGATGAGAGCCTGAATGATGAATTTTAAATGCTTATACTGATCACAGTTGTAGTTTGGCTATGTTTGAGGCAAAAAGGAGGACAAATTATACAAAAAAGTTTATCAGGTTTCATGACCACTGACGTTTATTACCTAACTGACAGAAATAATGCTGCTTGTTTTTTAAGAGCGCCTGAAAAACCATCTGGCACTGAAGACATGTTAGCAAGAAGTGAAGCCAGGAAAAAGCTGCCTGATAAAAATCTTGATTTCCAGGTTTGCTATTTTATCTGTTACATTTGATGGATTATAAGGTGAAATATTTAGGGCTCCCTAATATTATATTTGTATTTACCCTGCCGACTCCTAAGCCATAAGATTCTCGATGTGTTTTTTTTTTCGTAATCAGTTACACCGGCATTTCCTTTTGGAAAGAGGGTTACTTTTAAACCTCAGGGGCACTCAGTTATGAAAGTGTCAGGGGATGCAAAAAATTTATTGTAGTAATATCTGTAAACAATCTGCACAAGAACGTTAAAACATTCAACTGACCCATTAACTCATTCACTCCAACCGTTTTAAAAAAAATACCACAGTTTTAAGGAATGATGCCGTAATTTGGCTCCTGTCTGCTCAAATCTCGGTCCAAAGGTCTATAGCTTCTTCTGCAGCGTGGAAACTAAACTTTCCCCCCATTTCCGAGGTTGTTTGGCAAGTTTGATCCTGGGCATGCGCACAATTCACAATTTTGTCATTTCATTAACCTCTCAAGAGTGTCAATTCAACTGCTGTCTTCTTTATTACATGTAAATATAAATATTAGAACTAGTGTAGGTGCAAATGTCACCCCACACCCTTTCAACTCAAAATGAGTTTGAAACCATTATTCTCATCCTTTCTTTGTTGTTGCTTTGTTAGGTCAGAGTAAGAATTATTGAGGGTCGTCAACTCGCAGGTGCTAACATCAGTCCAGTGGTCCGAGTCACCATCGACAACCAGACTCGGCAAACCAAGGTCATCAAGTCAACCAACAAACCATTTTATGACGAGGTTTGTAAAACGTGTGTTGCATAATGTGTACTAAATGGAACAGGGTTATTTTCTTTCTTTACGTGTTTTTAACCGAGCGCGAGAGCCGTACCGGGTGAATATTGCCCGAGGTCTTTCTGGTGCGGAGTGAGCGAAGCAAGGTCCGTACAAGAAAGACTGGCGGCAATATTCTCCCAGTACAGTCCCGAGCTAGTGAGAGTTAATAAGAAGTCTATTATATGGCTGTGCCTAGCACTTAACTGCTTGAAAAGTAAGCCGTGGCGGATTGGGATGAATGAAATAGTTTACCGGAAAGCATTCAAACTCAGCGGTTTTAGTTTCACACAAAAAATTATATCGCACACGAAAATGTAAAAATTTTCAAAGAAACTGTCTCTTTTCATTTAACTTTAAATCATTCGAACTATTTGAATTCAATGTACTTTTACATTTTCTATATTTCCTCTTTACCAGCCGGGCATTGACATCGCTCATAACGCCAGTTGGTTCTAGCCATATAATAAAAGAAAATAATCCATAATTGAGGTCCAGAAGTACGTTGTGCTGTACGGCCGAATTGGATGCATAAGCCATACCCAAATGCATTCAGTAGATTTCGGAACCGGGATGTACTGCCAAGGACACATTTCATATTCTACGTCTAACTATTATAAACCTTCCCAATTTTAGGTCAAAACGGCTCCCCTTATTCAGACAAAGAGTTCAGTTAAGGACAGCTAATTAAAACATACCGGTATTTTTAAGAACAATCCTTTGAACTGCAGGAAACAATGTTTAACCTTGTGCATTTATGTCTTTACAGGTGTTTTTCTTCAATTTTAATGTCACACCACACAAACTGTTTGATGCTCAGGCCTTATTTGAGGTACAATATGGTACATTTTTCTACAGAAATTTAATTATTTAAAGTCTGTCACTAATCAGAAAGATTTAATGCAAAATTCATGCGCAAGTTACCATAAAAAGGAAAATTTTGGACGTTTTGAGAAGAAAAAAGAATTTGTTACGCGAGAGGAGGCCATTACTTACGTCTTTTAGCGTGTATTGACTTTTTTCGGGCAGGCTGGTATAATTATAAGAGAGAGAGAGAGAGAGTTTCAAGTGTACGACAAGTAACTAAGCATTACGACAAGCATTACTACTTGTCGTAAATGTCCTGCGTCGTACATTGGGGAAACTGGGCGTAGGTTGGGTGGCAAATTCTGGGAACACCTCAACAGAGAACAAAGAAGGACAAATCGGACTCCTCCCTTGGGAAAGTACTGTTTCGCTACCTGGTACACAACAAACGATAAGTTGATAGGCATGGTGAGGATAGGTGTTAGCATCACCACGGAGAGACATAACTACTACAGCCCTCATTTTTTTGGGGTGTCTCTATTTTTATGGACCTCGACGTCGTCTCCTTCTGTAAAAACGCCCAAAAAGAACTTGGCCGACATCCTGCTCTCTTGACCTCACGGTTGGTCAATAACGCATATATATTGCGGCTTTTTCTATTTGAATAAGAAGAGGAACTCTGTTTGCGGTAACGGCACTGATTAGGGGATAGCAGTCCCAAAACATGCGTAAATTCAAGACATTTTAGGGTGAAGATAACTCTGTTTGTTTTAAATCAACAGTGTAAGTAGCGCTATGCATAATCTAAAACTCTTAATATGCTGTACACTCTTGCTATCTCAGGGGATGAGTTCGTGGTGGTTCGAAATAGCGACAGTGGTGTTCACTTTCAAATTTTTTAAACAAAACTGAACTGCAACTGCATGATCAAGTCACCGGTACTGGTGCTCTCAGAGTCTGCTCTGTAGGTCTCTATGAACAATTTTGGTCTTCCGTACTGCTTCTTACTTCTGTCAATTCAGCAAGCATGGTGGCCAACATATGTAGGGTACTCTTTTGCAATGTTGTTTCCAGATGTCAGTCGTAGTTATGTAGGTCGAATATAAGAAAGATTTATTTATTTTGTCCAAGGTAATGAAGGATTCCATAAAACTGATTTTGAGGCGCTCAGTAGTACTGACTAAAAATAGTTTAAGCTATTCCAAGGGAAGATGGTTCGAGATGAAGTCTTCAGAGTGAGAAGGCCGGGTGTCTAGTGTATTAACGTTGTATAAAGAAGTGGCGATGAGTAGAGGTGGGCTTATGTCCGATATTAGAATAATTTGACTGTTTCTCTTTGTAATCAGTGGATGGGGATGTAAGCCGGGATAAGTGATGTAAGTGACGAGGGCGGGGGGGGGAGGGGTGTTGGAGGGGCAGACAGAATTTTGTGCCATTACTCATGATAGTATATTTTTTAAGGTATTCAATTCCAAGAAACTGAGATCAAATGCTATGGTGGGGAGTTTCCAGGTGAGTTGCTTAGAGGTGAGGCTAGGGTTATGATAACAAATTATAAGTAATGAAGAAAATCAATATTTTCAAAGGAACGTTCTTTAAAACAGGTGTTAACACGGGAACGATCAATTCAGGTGCGATACATCGTTTCATTGCATCATAGCATAGGTAAACAAAGAGTGAGAGGTATAAAGGTTAACACGCTAAGTAGCCAATACAGTTAAATAAAGTTGTATTAATCCGCAAACATTGACTAAAGTTTAAATAAATTTGTATAAATTTTCATATATAAGTGTGGTTTTTACATAAGGACGAAAATTTGTCTCTGCAAACTGAGTTGCAGAGGTAAATTGGTTACCGTTGAGAAATTCGCTTTGATGAATGGCTAAATCAATGGTCCAAACGTCAGCTTTTGAGTTTCTCTTCGGTGGGCAGTTTACCTTATCATTTGACTCATTAGTTGATAAATCTATTTTTTGTGTGTGTGTTTCGTTTCTCCACCGACCCACCACCACAGTTTCATTGAACACTAAGCCATTTATGCCTATATTCATGTAATATTTGACATGGATTTGTCTACATTTACATACTCAGTGCATGATTTCACATGCATATACACCATCAAAATTTACCCTTGTTTTATTTGAGTTGGGGCGGTTATCAGTTGAGCGTCGAAAGTTCAGCTTGTGAAATAAAAGGCTTTCGCTTAAGCCTTTTTTTCTCTTATCTTGCAGTGTGATGTTGGATTTTTCTATGATGAACCTTGTAAGTTTTTGTGTCCCATTCTGTTGTCTGTAAATATGTTCGCCTAAAGTTTTTGTTTTTTTGTTTAAGTGAAATTTTATATCGCCAAGCGGCCGTGTCGTATTATGTTTGTTACAAGATCTCTCAGGAGCCCTGTGTTCTCCGTGGCCCTTCGTTTATTATATACAAACGAATACGTGAATCAAAATGTTTCCCGTCAATTTTCCAAATATTTCGGACTATTTCTGGAAAGCTCTCAAAGAATTCCCAAACATTGTCGAAAGGTAATGGAAAAAAGTTGATCATTTTTCTCAAACTTTTCCCAAGTTATTCCAAATTTATTGAAGATTACCAGCGGGGATCACAGGTAACCAAAGTGTTTGTCTGGACCTGAATCGCGATGGCCACAGTAAATAATCGCCAGAGTTTGAGCTGGAAAAAGCCTTTAGTTACCTATTGTGTTCGTTCTGTAATCTGACCGCTTCTCCAAGCTTCTGAAGGCGTTTGGGGGGATTTTCTGGTTTGTCGAATGGCCAACTGGTGATCACTTTCGATCAACATTTCAGATTCCTAAAAATTCCCATAATACGCCATGGTTAACTGTGAGGAGATCTTAAGATGCTTACCAGTCTCCCCTCGGACATACTTGCTAGCGGGGCGTGTTCTTACCATGGTTGTGCTAAACGTTTGCTCCAAAGTCTTTCTGTTACTGTTACGGTGTCTAATAGAGGTACTTGTTCTTTTTCAGCACACGCTGTTATAAGGAAGTGGATTCTGTTATCTGATCCTGAGGATAAAATGGCAGGAGCAAAGGTAATTGAAAATTCAAGTTAAAGCAAAAAAATCGTTGCCCCAGCTCAAATTGATAGTTTCTACAAATTTCATGGATTTGAAACTGAACTGGCATACTTTCTTATATGATACTTGTGAACTCTGAAGTGAACACCCAACAAAACGATTGCATTTTACACTGCGGTTAATTGCAACGAAAATTAGCGCACCCTAAAAACAGAAACAACCAAACAAACTGTGTTGCAAACCTCCAATCACTTGAAAGTAGAGCCCTCTTAACACAGTTGCCCAAACTTTTTTCTTCGCTGAGAAGCTAAGTCGTGTTGCCTGAGTTACTATATGAATTGCAGTGGTCGTGTTTTGAACGTTAAAGGTCATGCACATGACAATAAAAAAAAAGGTAGTGGGATTCTTTGAAACTTGCTTAAATTGAAATGTTAATACCAAGTTAAGGCAATTGAATTTCTTCGTTCTTTCAGTCACAGTTAATGTAACTGCATTCCATTTATTCTTATACATAACTTACATTGTTTTGTTTAGAGGCAATGGCATTCAGGCATTCAGTAATTGTTTTACCCCTGAGTATAACTGAACTTCATTGTAGGGTTACTTGAAGGTTACTGTGATGGTTCTTGGACCTGGTGATGAGGCTCCAGTAAGTTGAAATGAAAGTTATATTTTTATTTAGCATTTTTGTCATACAGTCTAGTGGCAAGTGCCACGAACATTTGACCTGATTTAATGGTCACTGATTTGATAACTGGTCTATTCCTAAACAATTTAAAACATATTGCTCCACAGTGTCCCCTCACTCCCAATATGTAAATACGCAGTGGCAGATCGAAGGAAGCCCTTTGTTGTTGAAGAAACCCATTGGCCCAAAGATCCGACCTTTGTTCCATTTTGGAACACTTTTAGTTCACCCACGCCTTCCTAATTTTTTCTGGGCCCCCTCGTTTCATGAGTAAGTGTAGATCCGCCTCTTAATGGGACCAGCAAAATGCAAAGGAATTTTACAAAAGTGGCGGTGGGTTTGGGAATGGGTGATCAATACGATGGACTGGGAGATCGATCGTTCACTATGGCGGCCCCTAGATTATGGAACTCTTTACCAACTAATATCAAGAACGCAAGAACTGTTGATTCTTTTAAAGCTCTTCTTAAAACTCACTTATTTGAGTTAGCCTTTCCTTTAACTCACTTTGTTGTTTTTGTATACAGCTATTTCAATTAAGGTTGTCGGATCCGACTCAAGCTTACGCGACAAGACCAAAGGGTAGTGTGGGTAGTTGCAAATCAGACTAAGTTTAACGGTTTTCAGAAGTTGGTCGGGAACTTTGAATTTCTTAGTACAAGTAATAAATTGGCACCATCCGATTATTGTCAGCGGCAATCCTGATTTGGCTTCCATTTTCAGTTGTTAGTTCTTGCCTTGAAGTACAAAAATTCATGTTCCATATTTTTCGTGATGCTGTTAATGTTCTTCATACTTCTAATTTACATACCATGCACGTGCTCTACGTGTACCCACATATTTAAAATTTGCATCCCGTTTTAACCCGGTAAGCAAAACGATGAGTGGGATTAAAAACTGTTTTAAACGAAAACTGCATCTGAAAATAATTCTTTCACGTTATTTGTTTAATTTTTATGCTTTGAAAACTCGTCCTTATACTTTGCTATTGTACGGCAAGCAAGGTACTGCTGATTTTGGTGAACTTAGGCATAAAAATCCCATATTACCCTGCGGTCTTGTCGCGTAGGCTTAAACTTTCATCTGACAACGTTAATTGAAATAGCTGTATTCTTATTTCCGTCATTTTCTATTCTTTTGTTTTATTAATTTTTTGATTGTAAAGCGCATTGATCATTTTGTCATGGAAAATGCGCTATAAAAAATTCGTAAATTATTATTACTATTATTATTTCATTTGGCGGAAGTTGTAAAGCTTCTTGTGGCCTTATGCTACAGGAACTGGAAATTCAGTCCTTTGGAGAGGGCACAGACTTCTATTTTAACCTTCACCTTCATGCGAATAGAAACATGAATGAATGCATGATTGAGATCGGCCTAAAAAAGTTGAATTGGTGTGACGTGTACTAGTTTCTGATAAACAGACCATAATGTTTGTTAACTCTTACTTCTAGTCAGTGACTGTGAGTGCAGACCAGGATGATCTTGATGACATAGAGGAGTAAGTTACTCCAGAATGTAAAACTTTGTCATTCTGAGTAAACAAAGTTGTAGTTATTGCCACTATTCAGACATTATTTTAATTCGCCTGGAGATTTATGGATGTTCATGACATTGGCCAGGTCTACCTGGTAAGCTGAGTAAAATAATAGACGTAAAACATGTCCTTGACCGTAGATCGCGCGGATCTAAATGATTAAGCCAAAAGGAATAAACTTGGGTAGAACGTGATTTAAATAAATAAATAAACAAATCAATCAATCAATCAATCAATCAATCAATCAATGGCAATTCATCTAGTTTGTTTGGTGACTGTAACAGTGACCAAAGTGTCTGATTCGAAAGTATTTATAATTCTGTAGCTTTTTACCCACTTCTTCAAATTGTATTACATTGTAAAGTAGTATGAAAACAAGTGATACAGCGCTATGTAAGTTCTCTTATTAATATAATTTATTTTTTGCACAGTAACTTGATCCAGCCTCCAGGAATGATGCTTAGACCAGCCGTTTTTTCGCTTAAAGTATTTAGAGCTGAAGACATACCACAGAGTAAGTCAATTCTTCGTTCATCGCAAGTGCAACATGTTGTCTGCTTTGCGGACGACGTTATGACACTAGGCAATATCAAAATTTGTACTTCCTTTGCACTTTTGCCCGGTAATGTATATTTAGCAACCACACCAAAGGGAGTGATGGCCTTCAACGCAGACATCCTTGGTGCTAGGGGAATGTGCCACAGTGGACAAAACTAGAAAATATATAAGGACAGCTGCAAAAAGATTACAGATTATAGTTTTTCTACCGGTTAGACATAAGAAAGTGTGGCTCAAATACTTTGCCTGTTGCCTTTCTTTAAGTCGATACTACATTGCCTGTAATGCCGATATTCCACACTCATTTCTCACACAATCAGAAACGATTTATGATTTTTATCAAAATATTTCCATTTGCATTTCGACCCCATAAAAAAGCAGTGCTTTTCGACCCCCATAAAAAGCAAATTTGAGTCGGCACTTCGGCATGATTTCCATGTAGTATTTAACCTATAAAAAGCAGTTACCCCGCGGCACTTACGCCATGATTTCATGCATTTACACCCTTTTGAGTCGGCACTTTTTTGCCATGAAATCCATGTAGTATTCGACCCCTGAAAAAGCAGTTGCGTTTTGACCCCCATTAACGGCACTTTCGCCTTGAATTACATGCATTTACACCATCATGTAAAAGCATGAATCTGTACATTTCATGTGGAAAACCAACGCATTCTTCCATCGCGTGACGCCAGACTACAGGAAGTTTTAAAACCACAGGGACTTTCCCGAGGAAATGAGTCATCAGATTTCTATTGTTTTTTGGGGTCATACGATTTCAGATGATCTTGTAATTTAAAGTAAAGTTTGTAAGTAAAGTTTGTCAGTAAAGTTTGTCAGTAAAGTTTGTCAGTAAAGATTTACTCGAAGTAAACGGTGAGTTCTTTGATTTTCTCTTGCTTCTTCTCATTTATCTTTGTTAATGCATCTTCTTTTGATGTTTTGCCATATCTCGCCATTGTTTTGAATCTCTTTCCGTCTATAATATTATCGATAAACCAGCATTTGTTTTTTGCGTCGTCTTTGATTGTTAATTTGTTCTCTAGTTTGGCTATTCTCTCTTCAAGTTGTTTTTTATTTTCTATGGTAGCCTTGTATTCTATTTTTTTGGTTTTCTTATTTGGATTTGATCTTATGTTTATTAATTCATTGCCATATTTTTTCGCATATTCGTGAATATATCCGTTTTCAACTTGTTCTAAATTCTTTTTGTCATTACTTGGTGCATTTACAATCAATTCTATTTTTGGTTTGTGTTGTTTGTTTTTAAACACTTGGCTTTTCATGTTCGATAGATGCCATTTGAGTCTGGTTTCCAGTTCTTCACATGTTGAACCTACATATACCAATCCGTTATCAAATGTTACCTGATATATCTTTCCATTCTTGTACAAGCTGTTGAATTTACTGTTGACTAATTCTAATATTGGTTGCCGTTTGTTGAAATACTTATTGTTTATCTCTTTGTTATTCAAATGTATGTACTCTATCTTGGTTGTTCTGCTCAATGCCGTGTACAGTTGTTTTTTGTTCATACGATTCACGTCATGAATGTTATAATGTTCGTCGATATCTGCTCCCTGGTATTTGTATACTGTCACACAGAAGCTCGGGATGAAGCTTTCGGAAAACTCTTTTATGTCATACCATTCGTTGTTAACCTTGAATTTATTCTCTTTTATTTTCTCAATAACGAATTCCATAGTGTTGAATATATTTTTGTCCTTCATATTTGTTGTCGCAAGTACTGGCATGTTTTGACATACCTTATAAGTTTCCTTTTTATTGTCAAATTTGAACTCTACCGTTTCATACCTCTTGTCCTTTGTGAATTGGTCGCAACATTGTGCATTTACCTTTATTCTTGTCGAGTTCAGGTAACATATATTTTTATAAAGTTTCTTATCAATAGGTTGGAAATATGTCGAGATTTTACCATGTTTCAAGAATGTTTTCAACATCTCGTGAGTTTGTATGTCGTACCTGCATGATTTATCTACATATTGAAGAGTTTTAATCCGTGGACACATTTCGCTTATCGTTTTTGACTCCAGATAATTGTAATGTATCTGACTACCTCCTTCCACGGGCTCGCATTGGTTTGGATCACCAAACATATAAACAGTGATGTTGCAATTAATATATTCGTGATATATCTTTGTTATCCATTTGTTTGGTACCATGGAAAATTCTTCAATGAATATCGTTTTTCCACTGAGATTGTGATAATTTCCATCACTCCATTCACAAAAGTATGAGTCGAAAGTGCGACATATTTTATTTGCTTCCTCTTGTTCGTAACCATTAGAAATCAATTTACTCTTGACATTCTCAATAGCTTTATTTGTAAATGCTAATACTAATGGCCGATCTGCTTTCTGTACCATTTTGCATAGTTTAGTAGTTTTACCACTTCCTGCCTGACCATTATATATACATCCTTTGCCAGTTTCAATCTTATAGTCTGTCATATCCATGTTTTCTCTGTAATGTTTTTCAAAATATGCTAATTGACTGTCTGTAACATATGCCCTGCCAATTTTTTTGGTGGTGAATTTAACATCCTTCTTATTTTTGAATTGTACTTCTGGGTTAGATATATAAATTCCGTCTGTATTATAACCATATAACACACTCTCCTTTCCATGGCATACCTTTATCAGTTGTAAACATTTTAGGATTGCTTCAGATACAACAAAACGGTTTATACTTGTATGATCTGAAAATATACGTTCGATTTTTTTCTCCCTTATCAAGAATATACCATCATGGTAATCAACTGTCATGTTTTTACCTTCTGCCAAACCACTCGTCCAACAACACATTGCTGTATCGTATTCTGTACAAGTAAAACCACAGTTTATTATATTGTATTTCCTTCCCAGATCTCCTATGAAGCTATTTGCTATTTTCTTCGCCTCACCTTCTGGGAGGGTATCGAATATGTATTTGAAGAACGCACTGAATGTATCTGGCTTCAGAGCTCTCTTGGTGATAATTTTGTATTTTATCTGTCTTAGAGGCATATTTAACTCATCTACAAGATATGATATCAGATTGGAGCTGTAAAACCCAGCTTCTATTTTTATGGGATTGCTGTAATTCTCAAGTACCGTTTCATCTATATAGAACTCGCCACAATTTCTCAGATCACTTTTGCAGTTAAATGGTTCAATCACATCGTGGATACTGTAAAGCGGAATTTCATGATTATTATTCAACAATATGCTCGGATAACATTTGGCAATATCAATACTCACCACATCATCGGGTATATCGTCGTACGTGCACCATTGTAACGCCCTTGGATAGAAATCATCAAGCATTTGCCTCGTGTTCACATTATAACATGATTCAGGAATATAACCGTTCAATTGCTTGAACAAGCTCCTCGCGATGCTGGTATAACTCTGATTAGTCCATTTGAATTCATGCGTCTTGTATATGTTAAACAGTTTATCACATATCGTTTTTCTTGTATTGTATTCTTCGTTCAAGAGGTACATATTATTATTGTGATCAATGAAACCATCGAGAACACCGTTGTTATTCCAATGTAGATATTCGACATAAAAATTTTCACTTCTGCTATATATATTAATAGCCTCGGTCATCTTTGTTTTTTCAGGAATAACTACTATATGATTTTCCTTATCCAAACTGCATATTTCTTCAACTGATTCAATTTTTGTAACGTTTTCGTGGCGTCTAGACCATTTAAAATCACACATGTATTTCAGTAAATTATCACATCCGCCCTGGTTTGCCTTCGATGCGACTATTTTTAGTTTCTCATCTGTTATTGGATGGCAATGATGGTCTTTTACGATGTATACCAAAACTACATTAGTTCGTGTGTTAGTTGCGATATGTGTGATAAATTTTTTGTATCTTGCATCAAAAGCGTGTATTGATACGTTATTATGACATTCTTTTGCCCAATCAATCAACTCAACGGTACTTATCATATCACCTTCTGGTACAAACTCGTAAATCTCACTCTTCAACTTGTCATAAGTGTATGATTTAAAACCTGGTTGACCTCTCACCTGATCCCATACATAGTCAACCACACATGTATTTTCACCATGTCTTGTGATCGGTCGTTGTTTGTTCAAAAGGTAAGATTCGAGTTTTAATTTTCCCATTTTACGATTTTTGAATTGTTTTTTAGTTAGTTTTATGATTTCACACCCGATACCTGAAATGACTTCTTGAGATAATATGGCGAATTTATTTTTTAGCAATGTATACATGGCGAATTTATAGATGTCTAACTTGCTTAAATTTACTGGTTTTTCGACTGCGAATGATCCATAAATTTTTCTTATGTATTTTTTCTCCTTGTTTAAAGTTTGTTTGATTACTTTTTTGTATTTTATTCCATATTCATCCTTTTCCACACCTTCCTTAATCATTTCCTTTGGTAGTCTTTCATATTCTTCTTCAGACACATCCTTATTTGCGTCAATTTCTACATCTAATTTGATTGAGACCCTTTCACTTCTGCCTTCGATATGGTATAGTCTCCTTTCAAATAGCTCAATGAAACTCATTTTAGCTTTATTTTTGGATGAACTTCTCTTTTGTTCATCCTTTCGTAAACTGAATAGTGATGTTTTAATCAACGGGTAATAGCGTATATTTTGTGCTGTATTAATTGGGGGTTCGGGGGTTTTGACACGTCCCAACACATTGCGTTCGGTGTCATCAAACAGATTATCATGATTATGAACCACTTTCTGTTTTTTTGGCTTATTGGTTTTTTTGGTATCATTTACCACAATAATTTTAGGCTTCTTCTTCTTCTCCTGCTTCAGAAGCAATTTGATAAGTTCTGATTTGCTGAGTTTCTTCAAACTAGCTTTGTTCATTTCTATATAATTATATTCTTTTATTTCCATATATACATACTATAGTATTGATATTCTTTTAAGTAGTTTTTGCTGCGTTTTATATGGTCGAGAATTCAAATGATCCGAACACGAATCCTTTGAACTGTAATTGTAACTTATAACTTATATAGGTCAACAATTCCCATAATGTCAAGTTGGTAGCAGTTTAAATTGTCTATATAATCTGAACATTTATAACATATCATAGTCTCTACATAGTTAGGAAACTCACCAGTAATTAGTAGATGTGTCGCTGGTGAATGACAGTATCTATGAAATTTACAAATAATTAGGTTATATCTCTTATCTATTTCATCACTAATTCGTGATATTTTTTGTTCTAATCTTTTGATTTTCAACATTGTCTTATTTAATTTCATTCTATATACTATAGTAAAGATATTTTTTTAAGTACTTTTAATCTGCGTTTAAACACAGTCAAGAATTCAAATGATCCGAACACGAATCCTTTGAACTGTATCATTTTTCAGCATTTTTCTTATGGATTTGTTTATTCAAATGACACCATTTGCCTGCAAGACTGTAATTTATTCCATTTTGGCAGACATCACAATACCATGCTTTATTCAGCATGTACTTTGTTTTACTTTTTTTTATTGCCTCCTTTTTGTCTTCTTCAGTTAAATACTTTTTTGGTCTACCTCGACCTCTCTTGAAATTATTTACTTCCATGTATTTATACTATATGTTTTTATTTTTAAATGTCTTTCATGTAATTTTCATCAAACTGTATTTTCAGATTTGTATAGATTTTCTTGCTCATTTCCAAGTAGTGCACCAGTGTCGTTCCTTTATACTGACTCATCATTTGTGGATAATGCTGTTGTATATAATTTTCAAAATTTTCCTCACGTCGTGCACGTTTTTCTTTTTTCACATGATATTCAGTTTGTAGATGTTCTTTCTTTTTTTTTGGACTTTCATAAACCATGAAACAAAATTCACAATACCTTTCCATGTTGTATGTGTATATAAATTTTAATCCTTATATCTCATTCTTGTATTTTTCCTTAAACTGTTTCTTGAGACCTTTATAGATATTCGTACTCATTTCTAAGTAATGTGAAAGATACTTACCTTCATACTGGCTTATCATATCTCGATAATTATATGTTATAAAATTTTCAAAATCCGCAGCACGTCTGTCACTTTCTTCATTTTTTTTATGAAATTTAGTCTGTTGATGTTCTTTCTTTCTTTTCATACTGCAACTTTTCTAACAAAATTCACAATACCAACTCATAATATATATGTATATAATTTCTCACCAGTTACGGTATTCATATAATATGGTTATATATTCTTAATAGCCAGAAACAATCTGGTTTTTGGCTACCACAAGCAAAAGACAGTATATACTGTATCAATCGATATAATATATATGAGATAATATTTGCTTAAATAATTTATATATCATTCAAGTTCTTGAACGGAATCCAACTGTTAAATTCATCACTGTATCCTTTCCACTTCACAAAAGCTTGCTTCTTTTTATAATCTCTCCGAATGACTTTATCGATTCTGAATACCTCTTGTGTAGCTTTAAGCAATTCGGGTTCATAAAATGATCCCTTTATCTCCTCATTATTGAGATCCTTCAGTCTGTAAGTGACAGGAAGAGTGGATTGGATTTCATCAACTGTAAAAATTTCCTCAGACCAATTTGGTGTATAGCCCTTATCAAACACTTTTCTCTTGTATTTACTTATTCTCACTTTATCACCGACTTTGAACTTTGGTTTCTGTCTTAATGTTTCCATATCACCGTACAGATTAAAGTAAACAACTCCTTCATTTTTCTTTTTGCTTGCTTCTGTAGGTGTCATCTTTGTGCTTGAATGTCTGGTATTGTTATACTGTTTCACTAATTTAGGTAACATGTCAATATACTGTGTATTACCTTGAACAGTAAACTGTTTCCACATTTTGGTTTTGATTGTACGGTTCCATCTTTCGCAAACTGACGACTTTTCCTCATTCTCAGTTGAGTACAAGGTTATTTTATTCTTATCAAGTAGTTCCTTAACATGTTTGTTGTAATACTCTTTGCCTTTGTCTGTCCAAAGATATTGTGGTTTACGCCCCTCTTTGAATATTGTTTTAAAAGCATTCATAACGGTTTCACCCTTTTTATCTTTTAATGGGACGATCCAACCGTATTTAGAGAATACATCTAAAACCATAAGAAGATATCTGTAGCCAGCGTTCCATTGACTAAACTGTTGCATCTCAATAAGATCTGAACACCATATCTCGTCAATGCCGTTTACAATTACACGCCGCCGAGTAAAGTTACGTTTTATAGGTTTATGAAGCTCATCAGCTAATTTTTCTTGCCAGTTTTCTTCACTCGACGGCCTTTCCCGTTTTTTGTCTTCCTTTGTTTTACACCGAGACCTAGCTTTTGTTTTGTGTTGATTAGAAATCGTGCTGTTTGTCCCCATTTTGGCATCTGTCCATAAGGTATTTTATCCAATGACTTGACCATTACTTTGTCGCATTCACCTTTGTCCTTCCCCATGTCATAACAAATATCATGATGAGCTGATATTCTATCAACTTCATTGTAAGGTTGTACGTGCCACTTGGTGACCTCTCCAGTGTTTTTATCGTACTCTAACTGTTTATCGAGAGGGTTATATGCCCCCATGTATTTATACTTTCCAGGAGTCCATCCAGCTTTTGGTCTTGGTAATTTACCAATTAGTTTATGTATATCAAAACCTGCGCCATCCAAATCCTTTCTGTCAGTTTTATACTTTTTGTTTGGCCTAATTTTAGTAGATAATTGATTAAGAGCTTGACTTCCAACATTCTGAATCATTGGATTTAACTTATCCAGAGTATAATCGATAGCCTTTTTCTGCAGTTTTGGGTTTCTCAAGGCTTCTGATCCATAATATCTTCCCATTTCAACTGCCTTTTTTCCAAGCCAAGGAATACCGTGGTGAATCAATAAATCAGTACCAGTCGATGCTACTGTATCTAATATGCCCGCCCCTGACGACGGGCTGACCCCGTTTCCCGCCTGTTTTACGAATTTCGTTTTTATGATTCCACATTCTGCACAAGTACATTTAAGCATAAGCCTCCCATTTATAGCCTTTTCATATCGTTCACTCCCGGGTACACATTCTGTGACCTTTTTTTGTTTCACGCAATATGATTTCATATATAATATGATTAGATTAGATTAAGGTTCAATATATACGTTTTCATATTTACCAGTTTTCGGATTTTTCACCAAACGCATGACAGTACCCTTCTTTGGTTTAGTCCAGAATTTCTTGCTTGTGATACCTGTTGATCCTGTGAAAGCACCTTTCAAGATATCACCAGACCAATATCGGTCAAATACATGGTTGGTTGATGGAATTACTTTGCGAGTTATTTGTTCGGCTATTTTGGCTGCCTCAAAAGCTTTACCTAATGGATTTTCACCTCCCTTTTGGCTTTTGATAAATTTGGTTTTCGTAATACCACATTCACCACAAATACATTTCATCATAAGTCTGTTATTTTTGGCTCTCACATATCTTTCACTTCCTGGTACACATTCTGTGACCTTTTTTTGTTTTACACAATAACTTTTGACCATATATATGAGTTAGATATTTTTGAAATACTGTTCTAAGAATTTCTCATTCTTCGTCGTATCGTATATGTCGAAAACTTCCAACAGATCAAAATATGATTTACCCTTATTCATCTCATTCAAAAAGTATAAACAGAAGTAACCGCATGTTGTCGTCAGTAAATTTTGTATTTGATTGTTCTGATGAAGCAATGTTAAATTCTTTTTTCTCGCGTGATTGACCATTTCTTGGAAGGGAGGCAATCCAAAGCTATCAAAGTAATTGAGGACTTTGTCCTTAACATAAGTAGCCACCCAATGACTCCCTGACATATAACTCGGTTCAAGATTGTAAATGAATAGAGCCTGTCTATGATTGTGAGGAACATTTTCATCTCTTGACAATACATCATTAATTGGGATATTCAGATATTTACACCATTTTATTAAATCATAATTGCTTAATGGGACATTCTTATGGAATTTTGGTTTTACAACAAAATGTTTAGAAGAGGGACTTTTTTGAAGGGTGAATTTTTTCCTAATAGCAGGCCTTCGCCCTTTTTTTTTGGAGTTTTTTTTTAAATTCCCATACCGATTGTATCGTTCGGCCAATTTCCATAAAAAGGTGGAGTTCTATACATCGGAACTAACAAACCACCATCCTGATTATCATTGGTTAGTTGTGATATAGATCTGGGTGGTCTTTGTTTCGGTTGACCCATCTGAGGGGCACCTTTACCAGTGATTTTCTTTAATGCCTCAATAGCAAGAGGAGCAGCTATACCAGCCAAAAGAGTCCCTAAAAACCCACCTGTTTGTACTTTCGTCGGTTTTATATGAACACCAGAGCCTGTTTGTAGAGCATTTAATATATCTTGTTTTTGTTTTGTGGTCAAAAGATGTTTATATGCTATCAACTGGTTGATTTTATTTTGTGGTATGAGAAACCCACCTGTTTGAACCCCTTTTCCGGATATCTTTTTCACAATCTGAGATGCTCCTTCACTAGCTGCTCCAGCTAAAGCCGACAATCCAAGAGTCTTAGCAATAGTGGGAGCAAAAGTTCTTCCAAGCGACAGAACTGTAGACAGAAGAGATCCACCTAATTGCTTTCGAATGTTTGTTTTTGCTAGTTTGATGTCCATGCCCTTTTTCAATTTTCTATTTTTATCCAATCGCTTAACTATATTCTGAGGTACGTATAGAGTGTCATTCCCAGATAATGAATCCTTTGTCAGTCTCAAAACGATAGTTTCTCTTTTATGATACGCGCTACTAAGATTCTTTTTCTGGTTTGGTGATAAACTAACTTTAATTTCGTATAGTTGTGTCATATATTATATGTTAGATAAATTCTATTTTAAAAAACATATTAATCTAAATTTTCATCGATGTAAAACTTATTTATTTAAACTATCATCAATTCGTTTCCAACTGTCTTAACAACAACCTCACTCTCGTAAAATACAATGCTATGAGCTCGGACGTTTGCTGCTGGGGCTACATTGAGACGATAATGGAGAATCAACTGTTTAGGATCTCTTGTCACTACCTCTTTCTGATATGACAAATCGAAATAGATAAGACCATATAAACTGGTGTAATTTGCTATATTCAATTGTGTTCCACTGTTATAATCGTTTTTACGAAATGCATAACTCATAAGATCATTGAATATCCTGATTTTTGAATCTGCATCATATTCGAGCTCTGGGTAAAAAACGTTATTCCCATATTCAAGCCTACAGCTTGATAAAGAGCTGTTAGCATTAGCTGCATTCAGTTTGAAAGTGTCAAACAAATATGGACTCCTCTCTTCTTCATTATTATTTGGTGCATCTGTCCGTTGGAGATAAACAAAAACATGTTTAACGTGGTCGATAGCTGGACTGATTTGAAACATATTCTGAATAGCTCTGGTATTTGCTGACTGATTGTAGAGATCTCGCATATATGTCCAGGTTGTTGGCTTGAGAAACTCTGAAACAAAATTACTATACATAATGTCTTTTGGAATCAATCTTGGTAGCCAAAGATACAATCTTTTTACTACAACCCTTCCATCGTCAGCCGCTCCTGCTTTGTGAATTAATTCACTGTCTTCGTTAAGTGTAAGTTCAATTGTGAGCTGCATCGGGGGTAACATTTTTCTTTCTAATTCTTGGAAAAAACTGTATCGATTCAACGGTATCATCTCGTTAATCGTTTTAGCTCCCCCATTACCGTCGTTTTGTGCTGCTTGGGTTAAAATACGACGTGCCTCGAAACCTGTGTTTGTATCTGCTGTAGTTCCATCAGTATCTAGATACCAGAACGAATTCTTTCCAACGGATCGACTGAAGTCATCGCTGTATTCAAGGAGATTTTTCACATTCGTTATTCGATGCAAATTATCACTCTCATACACGATTTTACCAGACGATTTAATAACCATATGTCTGATTAGACTGTGAGATCCGTTAACCATAGTGATGCGATCCGCTGCAGCATATCCAGCACCATCTGCCCTTTTTTGAAGCTCTTTAGTTACTTCGAAATACCCATTGAAGAAATCAAACATAGTCGACCGATCGTTGATTGTGAATCTGTAACCCGTCTTTTTCTGGCTTTGATTGTTGGCAGGTTGCTCAATGACATTATCCAAATGGAAACGAACGTATTCATATCGTTGCAGATTTTCATTTGTTCTGAATCTCATTTATATGAGTAGTTTAGATAAAATTCACTTTTTAATAACATTTTAGCGTCTTAATCCAGTACCAGATATAAGTCTATTCAGAATCGTGTTGTAGTCTTCTTGTTTTGGTTTAGTAGGTTTGGTTGGTTTCACGATTTCATTCATTGGTTGTTTAGTTAAACCGTGTAATTTTCTCATAATAAGCTCTCCGCTTTTTTCAGCTGCTTTTTTTCCAAGTTTGTCTCCAGCATGTGAAATACCAGATTCAAGCGCTTTTTTGGCAAAAGGTTTTAAAACCATTTCTGGAACTTTACTTAACACCCTTCCAACTGGTTTGAATATGTTATCAACAATAATCCCAGATCCTTTATGCTTATACACAAAACGACCTAGTTTCGGGTGATATACACGTTTATATTCATATGATGCCATCTATAACTATTAGTTAGATTAATCTCTCTTCTCTCTTAAAATCAAACTGAATGAAGTGTCACTATGATTAAGATCAATGATTCTTCGTTTGCCGTCGGTGATATAAATCCGAATTTTATGAATCGTATTTTTATTGACTGGATTGAACTGTACTCGTCGAGGCTCTTGTGTGAAACTATAACTCGGAGTGAGAGTTGAAGTACTGAAACTATATATAATATCTGACTCTTCACCATCCACAAGACTGTCACTTATCAAATCACAATGAACATTCAATATTTCTCTGTCTTGTGAGAGATTAGGAATGTAATCTCCGACATTTACACTACTTGTTAGAATCTTTTTATTGAAACCAATAAGATCATTAAAATTACTTTGAGTAAGATCTAATCTGTAATTTGAGGCTAGTGTTATTATTGTCCTGAATACAGTATCGTTAAACTCCAGAGTGATTGGATATTGAGGGTTTGATGAAGTCCCTGTTTTTGTTTTTTCTTTGATTAAATTGTCAAAATCAATGTAATTCCATACTCCAGGGTTGAATATAATTTCCGTCCAATTAGTACCACTATCTGCCGAATATCTTATTTTCTGATTATTGAGTTCGTTTGTCACATTAAACCAAGTGAATGACATCGAAATGATTCGGTCTAGGCCGATTTCATATTGTCTGTTTGAATCTAGTATTATCGGATTACGGTATTTGATTGTGAAATCCGATGGTTTATTACCATTTTGGTTTTTTACTGTATGGGATGATAATACAAGTTGTCTATTCATATATATGATTAGTTTAGACTAAAATAGTTTTTGTATATTTTGTTGTATTGTGGCTTATTGAGTATTGAATTTCTCAACAAGATGTCGAGAAGAGCGACGCCAGTATTCCGTAATTCGATGCTATTATTTCCGGCAATCATCGATCCGATAATCAGTTCAAGTTTTTTAATCATTTCTGTCGGATTGTTGAAAAACATTACCTGTCCACCTCTTTTTGTCTTTTTCTTCAAACCAGATCCTTTAATAGATTTGAGTTTTTGGAGTTTTTGTTGATGGTAATTCATATAATCAGTCAGAACCTTTCTTGTATCTTGAAGAATTTTTCTTCGATATTGAGCCTCAGCTTTAGTGATTGAGCCACTATTTAATTTTTTACTGATATCAGACAAAAACCCAGGGAGTTGTTTCTTTTTAGTTTTAGCATTTTTCAAGATTTTGTTCAGATAAGATTTCCTCTTTTTGTCATTCATATCTTCTTGTTGAAGTTGTAATTCAATATCATCATAATTCGGTATTTGAAGTTGATCCAAAGCTTCATTTATTCGATCTTCCTCAAGAATCGCGTAATCTGGTACTTCTTCTTCTTCGTATTCAGGTGGAAGATCTTCAGGTTCATACATGTATTCTGGATCTATATACATTTGCTTTTTACCTGATGCTAAATCCTCAAGGACATCTTCATAAGATGGAGGTTTTGGAACTATCTGTTTCTCGTTTTCAGGTAAAACAGGTTGATCAAACAAATCGTCCAATCCATAATCAGGCACTTCATCATCAATAGCTATTCCATAATCTGGAACAGGTCGCTTTTTCTTTACCAATCTTCTCAACGGTGCTTTTGGGGCTGTAAGTTCCTTTAACTCAGATGTTATAGGTTTGAAAAGTTTCTCTGCCTCGACTTCACCCATTTGATCAGATATCGTTTTTTGTTTTATTGTATCTCTTACTGTGTTAATCTTTTTACCAAGCTCGGATCGTTTCTCAGCCATTTCTTTCCATTTGAGTAAACTCATTATATCATTTGTTTACATAAAATTTCGTATTTTGTTCGGAAAAATTAGGGTTATCATATATAAAAACGCTCGCATAGCGTGTCGCATAGCGTGTTGCCATGCGATAAAATTGTATAACATATTATCATATGAAGATTCAAAATTACGACATTCAAGATGATGAAAACAACGATTTTGTTCAATTAAAGAGTTTCATGCCAAACCGATGTTTCAGGATGCTTATTTGTGCTCCCTCTGGTGGTGGCAAGACTAACCTTTTGCTTGATATGATATATAGGCTTCTCTATTTTGATAAGATATACCTTTATGCTCGCAATCTCCAACAAAGCAAATATAAGCATCTGTTGAAATCTCTTGAACCAATATCAAAAGAGGTCGGTTATGACGTGATAGAAACAAGTAACGATGAAATCATCCCTCTGACAGATTTGTCTGATGAAAACCAAAAATTAATCATATTTGATGACTATTTGAATACAGGTAAGAAAAATGACGAACGGATACGTGACTACTTTACCAATTCTAGAAACAAAAATTGCTGTTGTATATATTTAAGTCAAAGCTATTACGGAAATGATAAAACAATAAGACTGAATAGTTCACATTTTTGTGTTTTTGATTTTCCTTCTATAAACGAGCAATCGATGATTTGCCGAGAACTGAACATAAATAAATCAGATTATCAGAAAGCTACTAAGGATCCATATAGTTTTTTGTATGTTGATAAGGTCAAAAAAAAGGTAGCCCGAAATTTCGACGAAAAAATCTAAACTAATATTATATGAGTTATACAAACGGTATTCTTAATCATGTTGATTCTCAAGGACAAGGTCAGATAGGTTTAAGAGGTTTACCTGGTATTGGATTTAAATTAGATGCTAATAATGATTATGATATGCAAAACAAAAAACTGGTTAATGTAAAACAGGGAACTAATAATAATGACGTGGTTACAAAATCTTATCTTGATTCAGAGATAGCCAATATTCCAAGTGTGGATACATCTCAATTCATGCTAAAAGCAGGTGATACGATGACAGGGTCACTCATTGTCCCAAAAGACAATTATCCAGTTCATGGTAATCTCAACAAGGTTATCAGTTATGAATCGCAAAGAGAGATATTCTTGTCAAAGAAGGAAGGAGGTCGAATGGAGCAACATATTGACATGAACAATAATTTCATCACAAATGTGAAAGATCCAGTTAATTCAGACCATTGTGTTAATAAAAAGTATGTCGAAAATCAGCTTGAAAAAAAACTGGATAAAGGATCTGATATTGATATGAAAAATAATTCAATTATCAATCTTGATCTTCCATCAAACCAAAGAGACGCCGCATGTGTCGAGTTTGTTAACAACAGAATTGATGACATGACACAAAAAAAGTTTCTCAAAGTTGATGGCACCAACAATATGACTGGAAACTTGAATTTAAATGAAAAAACAATAATCAACTTGAACACCGATGACAAAGACATAAAATCAGCAGCTAATGTCGGCTATGTCAGCAGTAAGGTACACGCCGCCAAAGGTGATGTGACTGTAGGGCTGAAAACTTACTTTGACACAAAAATCAAGGAGTCTCACATCACCAGCTCAACCAACAAGAAAGACGTTTTCAGGTATCTCATGGAAAATGCCGATGAATCTTCAAGTGAAAACAACATAATAGTTGATGGCATTGTTGACTTTTCTGGTTCCCTCCACAATGTCAACAAAAAAGCTTATAAATTTAAAATGGGGAAAGACGCTCAAAATGAGTATTCTTCTCGCATTGGCTTTAACATGTTCAAACTTCCAGAAGGTGAGTACACTTTGGCTATTGAATTTTTCCCTCCAAGCTCAACAAATTTGTCAGTGAGTGTCGTTTCCACTTCACTAAATATTGGTCAACAATCAACTAAGCTGTTTGTTAATTACAGTAGATCGATTGTTCACTTACATAAGTGGAGCATAACTCCTCCCGAATACATTTACATTGACATGCATTGTCAGGGCACTGCAAGTAGCTCCACTCAAGGAGTTGGTTATTTGATTGTATATGGAGTCAAAGGATCACAGAGTAATGTAGACTCGGATGTGTATGATACGGCGTACGTTGTAGAAAATGGTAAAATGGTAATGCAAACAGATTTGTCTTTAAACGGACACCAACTACGCTCTTCCATTCACCACATAAACGGTTTTTTAAATTCAACAAAAGGGAACAAAAATTTTGTTTTAAATGGTGCCGAAATAATTTCATTGCCAGGTGAAGCGATTTTGAAAAATATTGATATATATTGTACGCGTCCAATCACTTCTTCGGATTCTCATGTCACTGTACATAGACACAAAAAAATATCTTTGAAACTCAAAACATCTTTACGGAATTTTTTTACTGGAACTCTAAGCTCTTCAAGAAATTTTACCTCAAAAAGAAGTGGGTGGTATCAGACGATAAACCCAAATTCTTTCCAAATGTCTTCGTCTGGGATTTTGGCTTTTGAACTAAATATGAATGATGATATTTGGAAAAGTTACAACGAAATTATACTTCGTATCGAGTATCAAACAAGTGCGTGATAACTTTTTCCATAAACATTTTTACATTTATTATATAACACAATGCGGATATCCATCTGATTGGAGTATGGAATGTTTTTTAGAATATATTATCCCAAAAGAAATAAGCGTTGAGGTTTCCGATGAAAAACATAATGAATAATCTAAACAATATAATATGAAAATATCAACTTTAATCAACGAAATTATTGAGAATATAGAAAAAATAGTTCGAAACATCAGAAAATTATACATCAGTATTAAGAAATCGTTCAAAAAAGAAAAAATGTAACCATATAATATATATGGATAGACGTAAAAGAATATTCAATTGGAACCATGTTTCAGAAAATTTAACAGAAGATCAAATATCTGAGTTGAAAGCATTGTACAAATTCTACCATAAGCAATACTGGCTCCACAAAGAGTCATTTAAAAGCTTCAAGAAAAAGAATATGGCATGTAACATTGGATCTGTTGTATTGATAGTAACTGGGACTGTGGCTGGTGGTGTGACGTTAAACCCCGCTGTACTTGGATCAATATCAGGCGCAGGGCTTATACTAAAAACATATTCAGAGGTCAAAAATTACAAAAGAAAGATCGAGATGTGTAAATTCGCGTACACTACGTATGAAAAGGTTTTAACTCATTTACGTTCCTTTATGAGAGGACTGGAGTATAATGAAAAAGAATTTCTTGATCATGTCAAAGTTCTTGATGAAATAATCATTGAAATGTGTCCTTTAACTGACAAATTTGAAAAGAAATATAATAAGGTATTCATCTAATAATAGATTTTATTTTATCACCTATCAAAAATTGAATTTTATCCCAATATTTATTATAAAAAGCTAAAGTTTTTTTCGATTTACTATTTGGAATTTGTTTATGAGGTATCCCCATCATCTTGAATATCTTTATCATAATAAAATTAACGCTAATCATTCTTTTCCTTGTACCATTAACTTCATTAAGAACCTTACCGATCTCTGTAAACACTCTATCGATCTTATATTTCTGACAGTTTGATATTTTAATGTTATATTTTTCTTCAATATCGAGTAATATGTTGCTGATGTGGTACGCTCGATGGTAAACAGATTTTCTAATAAATTTATGTCTATTTTCATAAAAATTAACATATTCTTTCACATAATTATATCCTTGAACAATACCACAACTTAGACAGGCTAACATCCCATCGTCATTAATAATATACTGATTATCACAGCATTCATCATATTTCGGTTTTTCATTAGAATCTTCCAATTTTTGGTCACAAAAAGGACATGAAATTTCTCCTAATTCTTTCAGTTCATCGTGTATATCTTTATTACAATTCATTCTATACTATTATATAAGATATTATTTTTATATACTTTACAAACATGACGTCACGCCACAGCTGTGGCGTTTTGTGGTTGACCGATATCATACGGTCGTCTCATGACATTGACACAATAGCTATTAGTAATGACGTCACGCCACAGCTGTGGCGAAATTACAAGTGCCTTAAATCTCGGCTACAAACTTCACTGACAAACTTCACTGACAAACTTCACTGACAAACTTTACTGACAAACTTTACTGACAAACTTTACTGACAAACTTTACTGACAAACCTTACTTCAAATACAAGTTCATCTGATATTACATGACAATCTGATGACTCATTTCCTCGGGAAAGTCCCTGTGGTTTTCAAGACAAAAAGAACTGTCTAACGCGTTAGAAAAACAATAGAAATCTGATGACTCATTTCCTCGGGAAAGTCCCTGTGGTTTTAAAACTTCCTGTAGTCTGGCGTCACGCGATGGAAGAATGCGTTGGTTTTCCACATGAAATGTACAGATTCATGCTTTTACATGATGGTGTAAATGCATGTAATTCAAGGCGAAAGTGCCGTTAATGGGGGTCAAAACGCAACTGCTTTTTCAGGGGTCGAATACTACATGGATTTCATGGCAAAAAAGTGCCGACTCAAAAGGGTGTAAATGCATGAAATCATGGCGTAAGTGCCGCGGGGTAACTGCTTTTTATAGGTTAAATACTACATGGAAATCATGCCGAAGTGCCGACTCAAATTTGCTTTTTATGGGGGTCGAAAAGCACTGCTTTTTTATGGGGTCGAAATGCAAATGGAAATATTTTGATAAAAATCATAAATCGTTTCTGATTGTGTGAGAAATGAGTGTGGAATATCGGCATTACAGGCAATGTAGTGTCGATAGCGTATGTACAATATAGCATTTTTTGTTTCATACAGGACCGAACATTTCACTCATTTATGTATCTCTTGCAGTGGACTCTGCTGTTGGTGAGCAAATGAAGAAAGCTTTTCTTGGCGGTGAGATGAAAGAGTTGGTCGATCCATATCTGCTGCTTGCTTTTGCTGGTAAAGAAGTAAGTGTTGTACATTTTTACGTTTCTCATGGAACTTAAACATAATTTCGGTTCATTTTGACTAACCACAGTTGTACAGATTAGACATGCTTGTCCTCTAATTATCGCATCGTGTTACTCTGATTAACACGCCATCCTTACGTTGGCTGCAAATTTGAAATTTGAAGAATAGGTTGCAAGTCTTACAACACGAAGCCTAAAAAGTATCAACTTTTTAATGTGAATTCGCGGGTAGTTTTAAGGTGATTCCATCGAAATAGAAGGAATATTTGAAATTTTCTAAGACTTGATCCAACTGGTAATTATGTTTAGAACATTTCGAAAATGCAATTAAAAAATAGGGGTCACCAAGCCTGTTTTGGCACAACGTGGATAGCCATTGATAACAACTGTACTACCCGCAAGGTTCTCCTGAGAAACCGTAGTAATCAGAAATGAGAACTATAATTGATTAAAAAGACATTGTTTGTACAACAAAACAGACATTTATCTTGCATTGTATACTATTTTAGTTGAACAGGAATTAAAGATAGAAAAAATTAAAGAATTTGTTGCGTGCATATAAATCCTGCTGTACCTAACGACGTGTTCTTTTCGGCATTTTAATAAAAATATATCGAAGCAGAATTTTTAACTTTTCTTGAAATCGCGATATATTGTACTCGACCGTGTGCCATTTGAATTTTTGTATTAAAAAATGGGGGTCACCGAGCTTGTTTAGTAGGAAACGACCTGTTATTTCTATGAAACGGCTCAGCTTTCATAGAAAACTTATCAAGTTCCGAAGGTGCGCGCGCTCGTGCGCGCGCTAATCACGGAGAAAAATGATGTACAGAAAGGATGCAAGTTAAATGCGGTTACTTTCATGGAGGTAACCTTGAAGAAAACCGAGTCTCAGTTGAACCAGAAAGATTAGGATCGGCCTGGAATTCTTAAGATAGAATGGGGAGGAAAAGAGGCACTGGGAATGAGCGTCTTGTCGATTTAGAGTCGCATGCAAAGGAGGCTAGGAGATTCCCCTGTTTCTGAACGAAAAGCGAAACAAATGGAGAAAAAAACAACAACGCTGTTTTCTGGTTTGACTGGTGGTTTTGTTTCCAGGGAAGAACGGATACTCACGAAAACTGCGATCATCCCGAATTTAATCAAGAGCTGCATGTTCCATTCCAGGTAATATGCATATGACTCATTTAATGTTTGTCGCATGCCTGGCTCATTAATGTTCAGTATAACCTAATAAATGCCGTGGGTCCAGTTGCGCGACACGATCTAGCTAATGTATGATCATTTCCGACTTTAAATCCTTATAAATAACTAGTCAGTGAAGATATTTGCAGCCTAATTTTTGCTGATCAGTTTCAGCTTTGACTTCTCTTCAACTTTAGCTTCAAATTAGTTTTTAACAACATTTAAAGGAAAGAAATGAACTCAACCGTTAACCTCTTAATCTTGGTTATCGATTAGCGTGAATCGTTTTTGCTTATTGCAAATGGCTGGGCTCATGGCTTTGTTGGACAGCCTTATGTACAGACATGATCATACGGCAGGGACTGTTTCACTTGATTTGTATCTATAGTTTATGATCATTTTGATAATAAATGCTTATTATTATTATTATTATTATTATTATTAACATTAAATAAAAAAGATTGTTCATTGTTTTTTTTAAAGTTCCCTACAATGGCCGAGAAGCTTAAACTACAGTTGTGGGACTGGTAAGTGGAATGCATAAACAAGATTTGAACTTGAAAATATTGGATTTTCTACTGACAAAAAGTAAAATGACTTGATGGCGTGATAAATCTCTGGGATAAAAACATCGGTACTTAATCTTTGCAGGGATAAACTGTCTCCTGATGACTGCATTGGCACCCACTATCTTCCGATTTCTGCCGTATCAGGACAGGGAGAAGAAGGTTTGGCCAGTTAAATGGAGTTAAAGTTTATTTGATATAAACATGGCATTGACACGGAACATAAATGGGTTTAAGGGTTGCACAAGAAATTGAGGCGCTTGTCTTAGACAGAAATATTTAACAAGGGAGTGATTCTCGTATACAATACTGATGTGAAGGTAAATTCGAAAGAGTTGACGATTATTCTAGAATCCAAATTTGCAAATAGGATTTAAGGACGTTCGCGCTAATTGTTTCTGCGCATCCTTACTACGCACGCAATTCACGTCGCCATGCCATGCCACGTCATACCTTGAGCGCCCGCGCTGTTGAAGAAATGTAGAGATATATAGCGCTGTGGGCATTTATCGATTATCTACGTTTCATGAAAAATTGAAGAAAATCTGTGTTGTGGAAGTTTGATTTTTTTCAACTTTTCTGCCCACGCATCATCACATTCCGCTATTATTTTAGCTGCACGGTGTTGGCAAAAGCCCATTTCAAAGGTTGAGTTTAACTGAAAGGATGACACCGGTTCAAATTATTTACTTGACAGACCCACTTACATCAAATTTAACTGAGAAAGTGGGTCTTCAGCGAATTATTTTAAATATTTTTCAATTAACAACCACTGGGGCCATGTCGAGTTACGAGGGCCAATTTGTCAAAATTGGGGTAGTTTTCCACGAGCTTTATTTCGAAAACGAAGTCAGTGACCCCCCAATTTTTTGGCATTTCTGACATAGGTAACTCATTATCTGACTGTAGCGAAAGTATAGAAAAAATCTGAGTTGTAGAAGATTTTCGCGCGAACGTCCTTAAACCTTGTAACCCTGATGTAATTGGTGCAATGAGAAATCCAGCAACCAGCAGTTTTGTGTAGCTGGAATATGACCTTCCGTTACAGCCTTGAAATAAAGTGGTAGCTGCAATCTTTGGGTAGAAAAGAAAAATACGTGATGTCTAAAAGGTGTTGTAGGTAGAAGATGAAAAAAACTAAAGTGATGCATAAGCGCTTTTTAGTGGAAACTGTGACATTCCCTTATATACTAATTCCTTTACCCTTTCTCATCAGTTTATCTCTTCCTCTCTTGCCAGGTTATCTTCCACGGTTTGGACCATGCTTCATCAACTTGTATGGATCAACAAGAGAGTACTCGGATCTTCCTGACGAGTATGAAGAGCTCAATCTAGGAATAGTAAGTTCAGGGAATTTCAAAGGAAGTTACGATTTGGTTGTCTTCCAAATGAAGTTTCGATCCGGTTTTTTTCCGAAGGTAGTTCCGATCCCGTTTTCTTCCATGGGACGCCCCATTCGGTTTTCTTTCAAAGGAAGTTGCGACTCGGGTTTTCTGCCGAAGGAAATTACGATTTGGTTTTCTTATAAAGGAAGTCCCGATTCAGTTTTCGGCCAAAGCAAATTCCGATTCGGTGTTCTGTCAAAGGATGGTCCGATTGGGTTTCACTTTCTTTCAAAGGAAGTTGCGACTCGGGTTTTCTGCTAAAAGAAATTGCGATTCGGTTTTCAACCAAAGGAAGTTCCGATATGATTCGGTTTTCTGCCAAAATAAGTTCCGATTCGGTTTTCTGCAAATAGCAAGTTCCGGCTCGGCTTTCTGCCAGAGGAAATTCTCATACCTTCATTGTACATGAAAGCCGCGTCTTGTCAGTTTGTTGCTATGGCAACAAATTTATGTCATTGAACCAACGGAAGCAAAAACAACAACAATAATAAACAACAGCAATATCAAAAACGATAACAGCAATAGCAACAACAACATTAAACCCAACACTCCGATAAGTTAAAGGAGGCTAAGTAAGCAGGACATCCAAAATCTCGCTGTCTTGTTCCTAAAAGACAATGGGCCGGTTATTTAAACCAAGGTTAGGCAGCTTTTATGAAAGTCGTCGTCTAACCCACGTTTAAACCATGAAATCCGATTATTTAAACGTTGTTTTTCCGTAACCGTGTTTAGACCGCGTCTAAACACCAACTAAGGAACAATAGGAAGTTAGGCCTGCTCAAAGGTAGGTTTAAACGCTGTTTAACAGCAAATTCATGGACGGAAATGGACGGATGTCTGCGCTACAGACAGTTAAGAGAGTACACCAATCGACGTAATATACATGTACGGCAAATTCGGCGCCTTAGGAACAGATTTAACCCTTTAGAGGAATACGATGGCGAAGATTTTCGATTGCGTTTTTGTTTCAGAAAGGACTCGGTTATTGACCTCGTCAAAGTTTTGGATAAAGATCTTCAACATCAGACAAGAAGAGGTCTGCCGCTGACACCAATGCAGCAAGTTCTAATTGCTTTGAGATTTTATGCAACTGGAACTTTCGAGCGGGTTGTTGGCGATTTATTTGGTGTTTCTGTATTTGCTGCATGCACGGTCATCCACAAGGTTTCAAGGGCAATTGCGAGACATAAAGGACATTTCCTGTCATTTCCTGATAACTTGACTGACACCAAGCGAAAGTTTTATGATGTTGCGCACTTTCAAGGTGTGATCGGGGCCATCGATTGTACCCACATTAGGATCATATGTCCAAACAAACAAAATGCTATGGCATTTGTTAACAGAAAGCAGTTTTACTCCGTTAACGTCCAAGCAGTTTGTGATAGCGATGCCTTTATTACTAACATCGTGGCAGGCTGGCCTGGATCGACTCACGATTCACGCATTTTTGAGAACAGCATGATCACAGACAAATTAAGGGAAGGGACTATTGATGGCATTCTGGTGGGTGACAGTGGATACGCTTGCAGATCATATTTAATGACACCAATCCTCAAGCCAAAGAATGCAGGAGAAGTGCGCTACAATACTGCACATAGGCGTAGTAGGTGCGTAATTGAGAGGTGCTTTGGCTTACTAAAGCGACGATTTCCATGTCTGCACTTAGGACTGCGCACCGCCCTGTTGAATACTCTCGTCATTATTGTAACCACGGCAGTATTGTAATTTCGCCCTTATGCGTCAAGAACAAGACTTTGATGAAGACATCGAAGATGAAGATGTTCCATTTGACATTGCTGCTGCTGCAGACGCAAGTGGAAATGCCAAACGCCAGCTAATTATTTCACGATACTTTGCTTAATAAAATTAATCAAGTAATTAAATTGCCTGTAGGGTACCTTATCAACAGAATAGGAAACAACGACAACAGTCACTACAATTAATTTATCTTCATGTTATTTTGTAATTTATCAGTGTTACATATCATGACATATGAACTATAAGTTCAAACTACAACATGGTGTAAGTTTTTTCTTCGTCAGTGCCGTATGCAGGTGGCAATCCAATTCCCATGTTAGTGCATTGGTGCACCAGTTTCCATTCCTTTAGTTTCAGGACTTTCATTTTTGATTTGTGCTCTTCCCTTGCCATGGACAAGAATGGGTCCTCCTCAGGAGATTCTGGTCTTTTGCGTTTGCACCTGTCAATATAATGTTAATATATTGACGATAAATAAGCGTGAATAGTATAATGAATTATCATGCAATAAATAAAGCATAATTTTTCCGTTGAAAAATTATTTACTTCTGACTGTCCTCCTTTTTCTTGAGTTTTGCTCCTTTCTAGGTAATAACTTCAACATCAGTAAGTCCACTTGGCTGCGCTTTGCATGTGATAGTACCCTTCTCGTCTTTGTCCCCTCTTAAATTAGGCTCCTCTTCTGCGTCATCATCAAACTCCTGCTCTAGCGGATTAATCGAGGCTGGTATGACGTCCGCAACTAGTGTACACACCCGACTTGGGGAGGCAGGAGCTTTTCCTCCACCAGTTTTTCTTTTTGCCTTCTTCGTCAACGTTTACTGTCGTATCCTTTATTTTCCACTTCTGGAAATTCTCTTCCCAATTCCGCCAACAAAAGTTTTTCTTCTTCACTAAAATTGGTTGTTCGACCGGATTTAGAAGCCATATTGAGTCAAAACTGTGCCTCGAATATCAAAATGTGCATACCAATAACTCAACAGATGATGCCTTCCTTCGTGAAACAATGTTTAGCTATTGACTGGAAAAACACGTTTCAGTCGCGTTTTAATAATGTATTTTAAACATCGTTTAACCGTTGTCTATCGAGACAACGTCTAAACCGCGAATTAGCCGTAAACAAGGGCTAACTTAGACTTCCTTTAAATAACCGGCCCAATATTGCTGAGTGAAAACTTCGAACGTTATATATCTCAGGAGGCGGATTGCATATTAATTTAATTCCTAAGTATATGCAAAGTTCGTTAGCTTTAGGGATCGATTTAACTTCACAATTGTTTTTGTAGCATTGTTTTGTTGCCACTGGCATGTGTATGTGTCCAAATCGCCTTTGGTAAGCGCGATACCATTGCCATTAGTTTTTGTAGTGCCTTGGGTCATGCGCAACAGGATAAGGCTCCAAGGACATAATTTTGTTCTCTTTAGGGTGAAGGTGTTGCATATCGCGGGCGATGTCTTATTGAACTTGAGACTAAGTTGGACACGCAGCCCACAAAGCTTGTGGAAGATGTTCTTAGTGATGACATTATACGCATTCAGGTACGTTTCTCTTGGGTTGCAGTTTCTCGCAACATGCTTTCCAAGGGTCTGGATCAGAAGTAGTTTGCTTCATCCTTAGAGGCCAGTTAAAAGTCTACTCATATCTTATTGACACTAAACCACCATCTCATTTCGACGGATCTGCTATTGCCTTGCTTTTTGACAAGAACCCTCCTTAGCCTTGCAGAAGTAAGTCTAGGAAAGTGTTTCCACCTTTTGAGTATTCTCGTCATTTCAAACTAATGTACTAAGCGCCTCAAGAAATAGTCATTATCGAAAAATGTTGTAACGAGCAATTTTTTTCATGTCCATTATGTAAACTGACACCATGTTGTAAAGCTACCACTGAAGTTTTGCGATGTAATTTACATGTTCACTTTTTTTCAGACTTACCTTCGTCGACGGAAATACAAGTTATTTGCCTGTTTCCTGGAAGCTACAATGGTTGCTTGCATTGATGGACCTGTTACCTTTGAGATAAGCATAGGTAAACAAACCACTGGTTTAAAAAGGGTTGGCAATGGGACTCTTTGGTTATACAGTGTATTATAGAAGTATCTATCTGCACGTGCATTTAATGGTAGTTGAGTACGTACTCAGCAACAAGCCACAGTTTGATCCCAGAGAAGTTCTCTCCAAGCTT